>VXBI01002672.1:792639-1025621 GCA_013397375.1 Toxostoma redivivum
ATTTTATATTTTATTATATACTTTATTTTATACTTTATTTTATCCTTCTGTACATTAGTTAGAGAATTCTGGTCCAGACCCTTCTTTTGAATTTGCTTTTTCTTTCTGAACTTGTTTCACCTTTGGCTACAGCCAGTCATGCCCACTTCAGGTGCAATGACAATGACTGATAGCTTTGAGATGAAGTGACCACCTGGAGCCTATTTGTCCCAGGTGTGGGTGCTGACCACATTTAACTGCAGTCCTCATGCCCACACCAGCATTGCTCTTTAATGTTCTCTAGAGATCCAAAGCAGAGAGAGACTCTGCTGATTTTTTTTTTTTTTTTTCCTTGGATTCAAAACCATCAGGCCTCACACAATCCTTNTGAGAGATGAGAAATAAATTATGTATGTTCATGATGAAGTTACTCATGAGGTCCTCAAGGAACTGTTTATGTACTTGTGCTGGTTTACATATTCTATATATGCATAAATTATTAATAAAAAAGGTAAATAGTACTATCAACAACAAAATTTGTTTCCTCAAAGATCTGAAACAGTGAGAACTTAATTGGACTGCAGAGAGTTTGAGAAGAATCTTTTAGAATTGTTATGGTGCAGGAATATGGTAACAGTTTTAAAAAAATGCCAAGTAGTAAGCAGAGGAATTCCTAATATAATTCTACAGAGAAAAAAAAAAACCTCAGAGATATTCTTGATGGTTCTCTAAGAATGTCAGCTGAAGATTTACAGTGGCTTATTACAAGTGGCCTTAAAATTGCTCATTTGATGAAAATTCTATGCTGTTTTTAGCAAATCCATTTTGAAAAAAATATCTTTATTAAAAGTGTTCTTGTGTCCACCTTGTTCCTTTAAAGTAGATCGGTCAGATGAAATTAAGATTCTTAAAGATCCAAAATTAACAGAAAATACTAAGTAAAAGGAGAAGCTCTGTTGTCCTTTTTTGTTTGTTTTATTCTGTAGCAATCTGCTATCCCTTTCCATCAATCATTTGTAGTGGCACTTAATGCTGTGATTCATACCATTAATTTATTCCAAGAATTACATAGATAGTGTGTAATAATTAATTACTACATGCTGTAGTATGGGTTTCACTAAGTGCTACATGAAAAGACGGATATCTCCATACTGATCTGACATTTTTTGTTGTTCAGGTGATATAAAAGAGTCAGATGCTGGCTGTAATTAATCAGTAGAGAATTGTTCTGTTGATGGAAAGCTCTCAGCTGGAATAAAGCACACAGAGCTGGCTTCTGCACCCAACACTTCTGCCTCTCTGACATCAGAAGAGGGACAACATTTTGATCCATTAATCCATCTGATATGTAATGTTTTATGAAAAACATGTGTTTTTAGGACATTAGGTTGGTGTTGGCTTGCCTGCAGAATTGTGGAGCTGTAATTACTTCCTTGTTTTTCATCTGCTGCACTGGTCAGATGAAAAATTTCAGGAGATAGCATAATGAAAGAAGAATTTGGACTCTAGCAGTTTTGTGAGTAATGGTTATCCTCTTAAAAATAATTCTGAGAAATATTAGAATGATATGAAACAAGTACTTTAAACTATTTCCCCTGCTACATTGACAAAGATTTGTGAGGATCTCATTAGTCACAAGAAGTACAATAAAGGAGTACTCACTCTAAGAAAAATGTTTCTTTAAAAAAGGAAATTAATTGTTTTGGATTTACACAAGCAACAGGCAGTAAGATGCCCTTCTCACAGGGTCACGCAAGTAAGAAGCACACATATGTTTTCTGTTGAACTGCTTCCCCTGTTTCTGCACTAACAGTGCATTTTAAGGAAAGGAAGATAAATTCATACCAGGAAATAGAATACAAAATAAAATCTTTATTCAAAGTATAGTACCAAAACCTTTGTGGAGATTTTTTTATGATTGCTAAGAAAGAAAATTATGGGTTTTAACTCTTCCGTAATTTTATATAATCTCCTATTCCTTCCAAACCAGAGAAAAAAGAAATCATTGGGTTGTTTAAGGCGGGTTTTGAGTGTAAAGATGCGTTTTTTGTGTCAGGAGGGGAGGCTGCAGTGCCCGGAGCTGTCGCCTGCTCTGCGCCCCGCGCGCCACCGGGGGGCGCCGCAGGACGCGGGAAGCGCCGGGAGCGGAGCGCGGCTCGGGAACGCGCAGGGACGGGAGCGGCGGGATGGGCGCCGCGGAACCGCCCGAGAGCCGCCAAAGCCTGCTGGCTATTGTTCTTCTGTGCTCATCTAGCGCCGGCGAGCTCCGTCCCAGTGGAGTATCTCTGTGGATATGGGGTGGTGGAAAGAGAAATTCCCAAATCCTGGGCTCTTCCCCCCCTCCCCCCCACCCATTTTTTTTTTTAATTTNTTGGCTCTTTGTGTTTTCAGCGAGCCCCATGCTGATTTTTTTTTTTTTTTTTTCCTTGGCATCAACACCATCAGGACTCACAGCATCCTTATGTTGGCTACAGGGAGGTGCACAACCACCTACCAGGTTATTCATCCACTTCAGCTTTTTGCTTGGAATCACAAGAAGTTGGCATTGCCACTTCAGGATGTGGTGAAACCAAAGTGCACAGGTGTGCTAAACAGGATGCTGTTGTAATCCAGTTTCTCTTTGGTGTAATTGATAATTCTAGAAGAGTATAATTTCATCATAGTTGCCAAACACAGTGAAATTTTTACAGACTTCCAGGTGCGTTTGAGCCTGGCATCAGCTGGGTTCCTGTTGATATAATGCATTTCACAGTCAGGGAAACACTTTGCCCCTGGGAGTCCCTCCAGCCCTGTGGTGAAAGGGGTAGCTGTGTCCTGGAATGCCTTATGGCAGAGTTAATCCCCAGTGCACCTTGAGCACCTTTCACTCAAAACACCTCTGAGGAAAGTAAATCTTTCCATGTCTCAATGTATTCATGTGAGTACTGGATGCTTTTGAAAAGTGTTTTATTTATTTATTTACTTTTAGCTATAATTAGAGCTCATTAAAGAGCTAAGTGGATCAAAGCCTATGGGCTATGATACAGATATAGACTATATGTAGTAGTGTAAGAATCTATATTCAGTTCTTGACAACATAGACTTGACACTTTTTGTGCTTTCACTCCCACTTGCTGTAAATGTACAATGGAAAATCTAAGTGCTAAAAATTTGAAAGTGTTTCCTAGGCGGTGAAATAAATGTGCCAAAGTGGGTCACAGGTGAGAGTGGAGAATGGGATCTGCTGTTCCATAATCTTATTGCCTTGTAGTAATGTTAAAGTGCTGTAGCAGTGACACTGTACATCCTGACAGGTCAAACAAGTGAGAGCAGTGTGAAGAAAACCACAACTCATTTAATCATTGTGATTTTAAAAAAGTATTAACACTAGGGTTTTATTTCTTAAGATGAAAGGTTTTTGTACTGCCTTGGTGGTTATTTCAACTTTGTTTTATACATTTACCTACCTGCCAAGCAGCTCACAGATGTAGGGGCACAGCTGGGAGCACTTTTGGTTTTGCTTCTGAGGAAAGTCTGTCTTAAAGCTGGCAAAGCAGTAAATCCTTGAGTGGCTATTGAACAGCTGAACTTCTAATACCGAGCAAAGGAATCCTTCAGTTCTGCAGGGCTTCATTCATGGTTTTTGCATGGAATTTCATGTTCCAAAAAAAATCTACAAGAAGAAAAATGTTATCTCTAAATTCTAACATGAATCCCCATAAGAAGAACACAAGATTTCTGATGTAGGTGTTTTCCTCGTCCCTTGTTGACCAATTTTCATCAGTCTTTTCTCTAATAGAAAGACAATCTGCTGTGTATTAACTTCCCTTTGGGATTTGCCATCTTTTCCCCTCCCTAATACAGATACAAATCTAATGTGTAGAGGTGTTCCTGCAGTCCAATTGAAGTTGCAACAGATTTGGTGTAAAGAAATGTTTGATCCTCTCTCTTACAAGTGTACATCATGTGCTTTTCATTATCTGTTTTTGAAGGGATGGTAAAATACAGCCTAAAAATTACTTGCTCAGCACAAAATCACTTCCCTATTGATTTGGTTACCTTCTTGCTGCTTTTGCCATGCAGGCCAGCAAGCAGTTTTGTTTCCTTTGGTGAACTTAATCAATGAGGAGAGAGAGAGAGAATGTAGAAGAAAATATAAAAGTTCATATCACAAAACTTTCCATGTGTTTCAGCAATGTTCATAACAAAACAATTACTCTTGTTTTTAATGAATACTCCTGTAAGAAAAAAAGCAATTTTCATCTAAGTACGGTTATTCATTTTCCTCATGAAAGCTTGGAATGCATTTATTAGGAATATTCAGAGCAACTGGTGGTAGGGTTGTGTACCATTGGGAAGCCCTTAATGATTGGTTCCTGAGACCTTCTTTCCTCTCTGTGCAGTGAATTGGTGTGGGTGAGAATAATTATTGGTTTCAGTGCAATGTGTACCAGTGCCCTTTTGAGCAGAGGGTTCAGGCTGCAGTGTGTAATTGCTGGATAGATGGATTTATAGTGAGTTGTGGTCTACAGGGCACAACATTTACTGGGCACACCATCCCTACTCCTGCACAGCTCTGCAGCTGCATGCTCCCAACTTTATTTCCACAGATAATGGATGCTTTCATTCCTGCTCTCTGAATGAATGTCTGAATTTTTTTCCTGAAAAAGGAAAAAATCTTGCCATTAGTCCCATCATTTGCTTATAGTTTCTGACTCTCTTATTTGACTACACTAGAATTATTTCAAGTGGTTTGTTTGGTATTTTTTTTTTCCAGTTACTTTTCTGCCCGTATTCAGTTCATAGTCCCACAAGACATCTTAAATGCGAAAATTTATATTAGTTGTACTTAAGCGTGTCAATAGGGCTTTGTTTATTACTATATCATTTTGTTATCTCACCAAGAACATGTTATGACATTTTTCATGCCTGGTATTTTCTACAAATGTGGAAATACATCTGAAGAATAATTTTTAATTCCCCTTTTTCAGATAGGGAAGCTGAAGCATAAAACCAGAAAGATTCACTCAGGGTCCACAAAAAGGCTGCTGTTAAGCTAGAAATAACCTGAAGTCTAGGCTCTTAGAATCCTACTTTATTATTCATTACTGATCCATATCATGTTCTATTTGAAATATATGGGAATCAAGATTTCATTTTCTGTTACTTTAAATAGAGAATATTTCTCCTAATAGAGGACCCTGTGCCAAATACAAATGATTGTAAGTTACTGAATTCATGACTGAGTTCTTTCCTTGTTTGGTTTGGAATGAATTTTTTTTTGTTGTTCCATGAAGTTACAAATGTGTTATTTCTACTCAGTGCTGATTTTGACTTGACATCATGCAAAATTCAAATTCCCATTCCCTCTGCTGAGCAGAGCATCTTAGAGCGCAGAGGAGAGAGACACTGTGAGTAAGAAAATTTTTTATTAGTTGGTGGTTCATCATAGTAGGACTACAAGTCATTCTCTTTTGTTCCCCAAGTATTATTACATAGTAAATACAAATTTCGTTTCAAATTGAACGGAATGTATTTTCCTGGTACTCAGCAGATGAAACTGTATCAACCAAACTAATTCAGCTACAGAAAACGATTCCTGGATTTAGACAAAGAAATGCTCTTTTTTCTTTCTCTCTTTTTTTGTCCCAATTACTTTATTCTGCATACTATTAAGAGTATTAAAAAAGGTGACAAATGCAATTTCAGTATGTCTGTGTGAGTGGTATGTTTTGGGAAATGTTCAAAAGAATGAAATGAGTGTGCTGAAGGAATCCATGGTGCTTATGTTGGAAGGCAGCCTCTATGGGAGCTGCAATCTGCAAAAGAAGCACGATGTTTTTAAAGGAATCCACACTGCTTTACAGGGCATCTTGGATCATTAGCATTTATTTCTATGACTGCACCGTGGCAATCATAAATCATCCTGTCGATAGATCTCTCGCCTGGGGTATTTACATTTGAGACATTGATCCCTAGGAGTCCACTTTTCCAAAGAAATACTGTCCATTTCCATCCAAGAAAGGACACCATTGAGAGTAAACATGGACACAGGATGACTTGTCTTCCTTTTGGTGTTTGCTTTCTTCTCCAAGCAAATAGATGATCCAGGTTTGAATTCCACATCCTGATGCTATTAAGCTTTTTGAGTTATTCCATTTTTGGTATTCTCTATATTTGAATTTATTTCAATTAGTAATTTACCTCAGTGAGTACCTGCCAAAATATGAATGTGCAATCAAAAAACGGTACCAATATGTAGTGTGTTAAAGAAATTAATTGTAGTGTCAATAAATACACCAAATAATTTTTAATATAAGCCAGGCAGTGATTTGATTAAAAAAAAAAAAAGTATAAAGTAAGAGGCAAGGAAAAGTCCTTCAGTTGTGAAATTGACATTAAAGAATAAAGAACAGTTCTAACATTTCAAAAAACCACTGGTCCACAGGAATGTGTTGGTGTTAAGATATGTACCACAACATGAAACATTGATGTGCAACATGTGTTAAAAATGTACTTGAAAGAGAATTGCTGCTATTTGATTTAATTATATTCAAAATAGACATTCACACAGCTTCCTGGTTATAACTGATTAATCAACACTGAGCACATTCTTACTAAAGTCAAGGCCAGCTGTGGCATATATATGCACAAACATAGGAAATATGGAATACAGCCATCTATACTCAGTGGTGTAAATAGCTTTGCTTCAGTTAAAAAAGGGACCTTACAAAAAAGGGTTATGTACATATATCTATATATTTGCATATGCACATATAGCTATATGTATGTATTAATAAAAAAGTATTCTTCCTTAAATAGTTCTTGTTTGTATTTCACTATTAATTAATGTGAAATGCTTGTGTTAGTCTTTAAACAGCTGCTTCCTCAAGTCAGTTTAGTGTACCTCCACATTTTTATGATGTGCTTATAAAGTTTTTGAGGTTACAGGTAACGATCGTATTGGATCTTGAATCTTCAGTTTCTGAAAAAACTGTGCAGTCAGCTTTCAGTTTTTATTAATTATTTCAATTTATTGTTTCCTTAATATTTCAGCTTTCTCAGCTTGTAGCTCAAACTTCTAAGAAAGTTTGGTTTGCAGCTCCAGCAAGTTCTTCAACAGCTGCTGCTGGTTAGTCAGCATTTTATAGTTGATTGTCATTGTATAGTACAACAGTAAAAATGTTGTACTGAATAATGCCATATATTTAATAAACTTACAATTTTTGCAAGCAACATAAACCTTAAAATGATTCCTAAAATAGGGATCTTTCTTAATGTCTTTTCATCTGTTATACCTAGAAAATATAATGCATAATATTTTCTGAAGCTTCTTTTAGAAATTTCCGTGGTCAACAACCATAGCGGTGTTTTGCAGTTCTGCTTTGCTGGGTATGAAGCTGCTCTGTGTTGGGGTGAGAACGCTTTCATTTCCAGCTTTTATCATGGGGAAGGGTTTTATTTCACGAGAAGGTTATTTGTGTGGTAATTCCGCAAGGAGTTGTGAAAGTAACTCTGGAATTTCTCTCTGAGAGCGTTCCCCAACCTTAGGATGGGATCTGACAACACCTTGGCCCTGGTCCTGGCTGCACTGCAGGCTCTTTGCACCATGCAGAGCACAAGGTGACTCTGGAGCCAGTTTAATTGGCCATGGAGGGATGTGCACAGCAGAAGGAGCCTCCCTGGAGGCTGCGCCGTGCGTGGCTGGGCTATGCTCAGGGAGCTGCCAAGCTGATGGTGCAGGAGCCTTTGGGAACGTTGGCAGCCAGAGAAAATCCGATTAGACTTTAGACAGCTATGATTTATGTGAAAGGACTACACCAATAAATGTGCAGCCAGTTCTCTTGCCAGCCAGGGAGAAGTGTTCACAGTGAACTCATGTGTTCACAGACTGGTTTGCAGTTTTGGTGTATCTCCACTCTATGCCATGTTAAAGACATGATAGTTTCAGTTAAAACTCTAGGACAAACAATTTAATTAATGTACTTCTGGGGTTTTTTTTGCTGCATAATTATCATTGTGATATAAATCCCAGTCTGTGGATTTAACTTCATGCCTAGGCTCATATACAACCCAGTGTAAAGAGCTCCTCATTCCACTGGAAAGGGTTAACAGGAGACAAAAAACAAGGGTTGTGCAGTTAAGATATTTGCATGAAATTGTTAGGGGAGTTGTGGGAAACATTTGAATCTTATAATTTTTCACCAATTATTCCTTTTTTAAAATAGCATCACAAATTTGAACATAGCTAAAAGGCTCCAGGCTTTACCACACATCCCAACTCTTGCAATCACAAGAGAAAATGTACCCTTTGAGATTTTTATGTTTTCTTCAGCCATCTCTTCACTTAGAGAGTAAGGGGAAGTGATATTTAAGCTTTTCTCTTTTCTTTCTCATCCTCCTACCTAGAAAATTATGGCACTGAGTCAGGTGGGTAATTCAGAATAAAAAGAATAGCTCTTGTTTACATTCTTGTATCTAGTTTTCAGAGCTCTTTTTATATTTCAAAATTATTTTCTCTGATAGTTCTGGGTGTAAATTTGGCAGACTGTTCACACTGCATTTATTGATGATTTAATACTACTTGTCCTTCTCTGAGAAGGTAGTAATGATTTTTTTCATGCTTTTTTTCTTTTCTCTCTTTTGCCCCCTTTTTTTTTAATATTTAAATCCTGGCAATTGCATCATTCCTCCACTAAATTTTGAAAAAATATTCATTACCATAAGAGAGCTATAGTTAAGAATCCCTTTGTAACTTTTTATAATAGAAATGTGCAAAAATAATAGGGCTATTACATGTGTGAAGGGCTATGTTCTTCCTTTATGTGTCTTAGAATTTGAATAGATGAAGTATCAAGACTCAATGAATTGTTATCTTCCCCACTAATGAGTCAAAATAGCGACAATGGAATTTTTGGGATGGCCATAGGATGAACTGCTTTTACTTTGGCATGAGTTGGGCACTGGCTCACTGGAGTGTCTAAAAACCACAAATTGCCACACTGTGGTAAAAAGAGCAAATCCTTTGGATTACCAAGTCCTCTTTGACATAGGCAAATTACATGTTTATTTTAGCAGAAAGAGTAATGAATTAAATAGGCTCAGAGACAGTTACCCTGGGTTAGGTGCATCCATGACTGAGGATTATTGGCCAGTCAGTGTTAAAGCCACTCAAATGTAACTTTAGTTTTTTATTGCTATTCAAAATATCGCTAGTAGCTTTTATGTTTACATTTTTTAAAAGCTTATTTACACTGAGAGAAATAAAACTTTTAGATATTGTATATTTACAAGCCTTGCTGGAATAACTGCTAATCATCAAATGGTCAGTATTTTACATTCCTGCTTGAGTGAAGATGTGAAATATCCTTCCTGCAAGAGACACAAAGGCAGACATGAGGTGGAGAGGAGATGACATTTAAAGAAACAAATTCATAAAGAGGGGGTTGAGAATAGCCTGTATTATTTACATACCATGGTACATAAAGTTTCAAAGCCAAGTGATAAAGATCTTTTGTGTCTTTTTAAGAAGTGTCCTATCAAAATCTTTGTTTCAGAACTCTGTGTTTCAAGTATATGTTTGTGACTGTATTTTGAAATTTTAAAATTTGAGTGTCCCAACACAAAAGATTATTTCTGTGATTGCAGCCATGGCACTGTGTCCCTTTGGGATTTCTGCCATTGTCATAGGTTCCTTAAGCAATCTTGTTCTGTATGTTTTGTCATTTCTGTAGGAAAACCTAACGTATTTCTGGAAGTTTAGCTAATATACTAAAATATATAGACATATATATATATGGGTTAAACCATATATTTTGTTGATTTCTGTATAAAGGACATACAGTACATTTTGTCATTTTGTTCTGGTTTTGGCTTCTGCCAGAAATAATTATGTTGAGGTTTCTCTCATGTATTTACCATGCATCTTACTTGATAGTCCAATTCAGAAAAAAAATTGATCTGCTGGACATAAAATAAATTATGGTAGCAATGGTGCTTAGCATTATGAGAGGATTAAAACAATCTCCAGTGCAAGTGTCCTATTCAAACAGCTCAGCTAACATTTCTTCTCTCATCCCAAATGCTAACTGGACTTCAAACTGGAGCAAATAGTCCAGCAGAACAGTGTAACATCACCTGGAAAATATGCCCCTGCAACATTTCCCAGTGGGGGATGCAGCCATGCATGGCATGTGGAATTAAAGGTATGTCACATGCTGGCACATCAGCTGTGTCATTTCACCCACGCCATAGCATTGCAGACTCGGGGTGACATGCCACAGCTGAAAAGCCAGCATATGACAAGCTCTTCATTTAAGTCAGTGTGCCAGATGCCAGGAAATGCTGCAGTCTCCACTGATGTTCTGTATAATCAGTCTCCAAGCCACTGTGCTCTTTCCTGTGTGGTATTTTGAAACAGCACTTAGGCAGAACAATGATTATCTACACTTTAGGTGTGCATCTGGAATAGAATAATGCCAAGAACCCTCTCCCCACTATCCTGCCCCTACATCTGTAAATCATTTAAATATAGCCCTTTATTTCAGAGCTCCACATTTGCCAAGGAATATCAGAAATCCACATGAAGTCCCAAGTGCCAGATTTTGTGTCTGGATCTCTGATTTAGATGAATAATGTGTAAAAGTTCATGAGGTGTGAAACTGCATATAGATAGCTCCTACTGCTTTATGCACATGAGGACATTAAGGTTTTTCCAAGGTCAGTTCAATTTATGCTCACCAAATCCTATCAGAAATGTCACCTGCCTTCAGACAAAGCACAAGACTACGAATTTTGTTAATATTAGCTTACTGTCCCACCATACTCACTTTTGAAAGCTTCATGTTAAAAGAGGGATGATGTGAAGACCATACTTTCTTAAAGATGTCATGATATATTGTAATTTTAATTTAAAAGTAAGAGCTGCTAGCTGATCTCACAATCTTCATCTTCCATATGCTTAAGAGCTATGAGCTAGATTTAATATTAAATTTGGTTCCAAGACTTGTTTAAAAAATAACCACAATGGCTGCAGACATATACCTATGTGGTTTTTTATACGTTTCAAATATACTCACCTATTCTTTATTTGGACTCATCCATCCTATTATTGGAAATCACCTTTATAACAAAATGTATTTTTTTCCTTGTTCAAAACAATTAGTTAATCTTATAAAATGGCCAATGAAATTTTTCACTAAAAGTTGTATTGCAGTTAATAGCTGTCAGTTCTTGTAACTGTGAGTTGTTGATAACTGCAGGCTATTGCTAATGCCACAACAAAGAGTTGTTTTTAAAGCATGCAGCTACATACTAAAGAGCTTACTGACTAGATTTGATTAAACTGTTTTGGATAAAAGAATAGGCTTACACAAAATGGAAGCTGACCAAAACGTGTGATCACTGAAAAACATGAGATAAATAAAACTACCTGTTAGAGTGGTCCAAGGAGAAGAATTAATACCTTTTATTTAATGTTTATTTATTTTTTTATATTTAATTTATAGTTCAGATATATTCCAGAAACAGAAAGTTATTTACAATGAAAATGTCAAGCTATTCAGTGCAAAGTGATGTCTCTGTTCATGTGCTTTGTGCCATAATAACTTCCACATTTAAGTTTTAGATCCCTTGCCGGTAGCTCATCAAAAAGTGTAAGGATTAGCATGAGTAATACAGATTTATGTCCACCGTGATCCAGGAATGTTCTTTTGTGGAAAAGGATAAGAAATGTCATGTCTTACTTTCCAGCAAAGCTTTTCTCTGTAACTGATCAGGTCTCAGTGTCACTGAACCTGAATCCTACCAGAATTCTAAAATGATTCTTTTAATCCTTAGTCACCATTCTTCTTTGTGACTGCTAATCACTTGCAAAATTAAGTGCAATTTTGCTGCTCTCCCCCCCACCTTTTTTTTTTTTTCTCATAATCTCTGAGAAGCTGTTGATGAGAACAACTGGTTCTGAAATGGGGTTTGTGAGTTTCTGGCTGTTTTGGAGAACAGGACACGAGGATTAAATCAGTAGCTAACACAACATAACAAATGACCAAATGAGGCATTATTTATGTCTCGTGTTGACATAAAGATAAGCTGTTACCTGCTGTATTATTTCTGCACTGGAATTTCTACAGCACTTACTTTCAAACCCACACTAAAGTGAGTAGCCATAGACAGGGAATGTTTCAAGTCCAACACAATCCATTTGATAATAAGTACCCTTGAAGTACTTCAACTTTAGGGTAAGACAAAAAATCATAATCATGGTGGGTAGACAAATTTACTTCACTTTTAGTGCTGTTTGGGTAGTCAGAGAGCTCTAAGCTGCAGAAGTTCCTGGAAGTCATAAGGCAGCCATGGCCTGAGAGAACTTCCCAGTGGATTTCACATTTTAGAGCTCCTGTCATTGTTGTGGCCCATCCCTTATGTGCAGTAGTTCTGAGTAAGGTACACCAGGCACATTTAAAGACAGGAAGTTTTTCATGTATCAAGGATCCTGATTTTTCAGATTAACCTATGGAATCTTTCTAGGCCTTATTTCCCTCCTTGAAAGTGCATTTGTATTTCTTAAGCACAAATATACTATATTGCTAGTCAGGAGATTAGAAATGTAAATGTGTTGTTCCCTGAGATATTCATGTCTTTTTTCTGGGTTTACTGGTGGGAAAGAGAAGCTGACTAGAGTTTTTAGCAATATTTACATATGTCAGTTGAAATGTTGCTAACTGCATGAAGAAAGACTCTGCTTTCAGCTTACTAGAGACATTTTTAATGCCAACTTTAATTAAATTTTGCAAATGCTATATTACTAAGGAACACAAGGTTCTGATAAGAGGGAAATTTTTTTAAGGCTGGAATGATTCTTTAAAGTCTTCAATATTTGAATAATTAGTATCAGTGTTGTCCCTTTGAAAATTACAGTAAGAAATGTCTTCAAATTCCTGCAGAAGTAAAGCATATTTCTTTGGATCACAAAATATGTGTTGACTTTGTTTAAGAAATACCTGTCCTAACCACAGTGAATTTAAAACTGTGTCAGAATTTATGCCAAAAAAACCCCCAACATTGACTCCACTTGCTTGATCATCTGAATGAAATTTCAGATATATATTTCCTGTTATAGTTGTATAGGATATAAAATTTTTCTGTTTTACCCTTCTTAACTCAGTCAAATTGCTCAAGAATGAGTTTTGCATGCCTAATGAAGAACAGCTCAGAAGATTAGGAACAAAGCATTTTTGTAGCACTAACACAAATTTCAGATATGTGAGTGCAGAAACTGTTGCTTAGCCACAAATAGTTTCTGTCAGATTCAGCTTTTATCTTGGATATTCCTGAAGGAATCAGGATTAACATAATGAGAATGTTCATGAACCATCTCATCATAATTTTAGAAATTTCAGTGCTGAATAGTACACTAGGCTTTATTATAAAGCTTCGTGACTGAGCCTTTTTATTTTATAAAATGTATTTGCCCCATATAGTTTCATTTGCATTCATTTTCATGTTTGTCAGCTATTTTTGTGTTGTCTAGAATTTGAAAAAAAGAGACAAAATACCAGTAAAGTTCTGATCCCCAATGTTGATGACTGTCTCATCCAAAATAGCAAACAATTGCAGGTTCTCTGTATTACCTAGTGCCCTTTGTACTGGACGTGTCTAAGGGGATGTTCATTATAAATTGTTACGAGTTACAAGTAATTACAATTAATTCCAAGAATTAATGGAATTGAAAATATCTGTCATCTGGATTTTATGGCAGGATGAGAAGCTGTGCATCACTTTTAAATTTGGCAATCAAAAGAAATCAATCATAAAGAAGTAAGCATATATAATATGCATTAGTCTTTGATGAAACTATCTGGATGGAAGTGTTTTTAATATATGAAATATTTGCAGTGATGCAAAAAAATCTACTAAGATTTTTCATAGATAGGCTTTTTTCCTTTCCCACATCAAAAACACAGAGAAAATGTGATATAGTTGAAGAACTGATAATAAAGGGGTTTTTCTGTTTCATTCAAGTTATTGACAGTTTCTACTGCAGCCTTTATATCTCTACATGAGTGTGCAACATTCTTCTCTTTATTCTTGCTCCTTTTACAGCTTTTAAGCTGTTTTCCTTCCTGTAGTCTATGATTCCACTACTCTTCTATTAAAGATGGAGACTGATCCTTCACAAGGGAAGCAGGTTTGCCATCAGAGATGACATCACCATTTCTTTAAATGCTTCTGTTAGTAATATAAAAAATATTTCCTATAAAAGGGTTTATTTTAATAAAAGAATTCTCTTGGAAATTCATCTGTCCTCCAGTTCAAATACGTTCTTAGCTTCTTTTCTTATTTATAGAGGAGCTGTAACCCACCTGTCTCCAGACCCAGAGTGGACAAAAGTAGCATTACTTATTGCTGATGGTGTGGATGTAAATTAAAAAAACTCTCCCTGAAATATTTAAGAATTTACAGAGCACGGAGGGGTTTTAGTTCTTACCTTGACTTGTCTATCTCAGAAAAAACAATGTATTTAGTGAAGAGATCAACATGATTGGCACAGATGGCAGTGAAGTAGATTTTTCCCATTCTGAAATCGATGGCAAACCCTTCCTCCGTGCTGTCCTCTGCAAATTACCTCCCCTTCCCAAACTCTTGTTTCAAGCAGTCCTTCCTGCTGGGAGAAATGTATTAGGTTAGTTACCTAATGCTTATTTAGTGACAAGGATAAAAGCACACATGGAATTTTGGAGGTGTAGGTGAGCTCTGTCACAGACAGGAAGAGAGGAGCCTCAGAAAGCAGAGGATGCTGTAACACAAATCTATGAAATTATGTCTTCAGGATGTTAAAAGTCTATGGTGACTGAATTTTTTAATTTCTTTAGTAATTTTACTAATTGGCAAGGATATTGAGTGGACTTCTGTAAATATTGGAGTAAATTTAAATTTGGAGGTCTGAAATCAGGTTCCAAGTCCATAGTTTGATGCCTAAATATAACTGGCCTGATTTTTAAAAGGTTGAATATCAGGTTAGTCATACTGAAGCAATGGAAAATATTCCCAAGGGATGGATACCAGAGACTGGTTTTAGATGTCAGTTTGGAAAACTCAGATTTTGGGCTTGAAATTCAGAAATATATACAATAACTCTTTTTTGTCACATCTAAATTTTACCATGTTTTTTGTTAAATGTTATGAACAAGAAGTTGTTAATGAACTCTTTATGCACTTTTGGATTGTGTAACTGAAATTCCTGCTCTTGGATGACCAGGTGTTGGAATCCAGGTGCTCTTTACTGAATATTTATGAACTTCTCAAGATGTAAACTGAGCTAAATGGAATAAATGCCAGTTTGGGTTAGCACACAGATAATCCTGGACAGGAATTGTCTCGTATACCCCTGTTCTGTAGGAAGACACTTAGTAATGAAATGACACACCATAATTTAGTGATTTAATATTATTGTTACTGTGCAAACACTTGAAATGTTAGTCACTGTTATGGTTCCATATTTTATTACAAAACATAAAACATGCAATGCTGCACCATCCATCTATTTGCACCTAGACTTTTCTAGGTTTTTTCTCAGCAAGATTTTGGGAGCAAAGAAAAAATACATAGAAAATCCTTTCTGAATTTTAACTTAGTTTGATGGCTCTTGAAAGTAAGCTTTGAGAGGTTAATGAGGGTTCTGTGAGTATTCACGGAGTGATAGCCATTAAAAAGATGACAACTGATGTGGTAATTATATCTTTTTATGGAAAATTCTCTCTGCTTATCTGATCATTACAGAATTCATAGTGAGTTACTGAACCCCAGCTCAGGAAGGTTTGAGAAGCTGAGGATCCATGTGAGTGCCTTGCTCCTGTTGCATTGTCTCCAATGCTTGCATTTTTCAATGAGTAACTGCACAGCAATGGAAAAAGATATTATTGTTTTAACCTTTAATACTTGCTTCTCCATAAATTCGTGTAAGCTGGAAATATGCTAATTTGATGTATCTTTGGGCATATGCAGGCAACTCTGTGTAAGTTTGGGAGGCTGTGGAAAAATAGAAGTTTTGAAAAAATAAGAGATTTAAAATATTGTGAGCACAACCCATGGAGATTTCACCCACCCCCCAGCCTCCCTCCCCCCAGATTTTTCCTGCACAAGTTTTAAAATACTTGAATGCATATATTATTATTTATCTTTTCAGTATTTGGCTGCATTTTTCTCCTTGCTGTTGTGAAACAGTCACATGTAATGAAACCTTGCCAAACAGCATAGGGAAGTTGTCAGAAAATGGAGGTTCTTTACATAAGTAACATATGTAGATGAATATATAATTAATTAAGAGTGTATGAGAGGCTACATCCTCTGTGAATCTGCAATATATTATTCATTTTTCTTTGCCTTTTCATTAGTTAACCTATTACTGCAATTATCACTCATCTTTTGTGGCAAGCTTTTTAGATTAGAATTAATCACTCTAAAAATAATGCAGTCACCTAAAATACTCACATCATCTGGGATGAATTCTTTTGTGGTGCTGCAACCTGATACACCTTGGTGGAAATTTGTAGATGTGGCATTTTATATACATTGGGGAAAAACAGGCTGACTGCATGAGAAAAGGAGTGGTGAGTCAGAGTGGGAGATAGGAGTGACCTTTTCCCTTTTTGTTCTTTGTCTTCATCTTGCACTTGTGGTACATAGTCATCATTTTCAGAGGAGAAAAAGTGCCAGGCTAATTAATTCAGTATAATGTATAAATGCTTTCTGAAGTTAATCAACAATATTATGCCATTTTAAAAAATAATTGGGATATAAGATCTTTAACTGTATTCACATTATCAACAAATAATATTCACAAGTCACATAAAATTTCCTCATAGGGTGTGTCAATCAGTCACCTGACAGTTTTTGGCAAAAGGTTGCTGTTCCTTGATGTGAGAGTTTCTATAGTATCCAAATGTTCAAAAAAACCCCTAAGTGATGCAAAATATGGTCTGCATTTCCTTTTTATTTTTTCTTGTAGTGGTATAATGTTGTGCTCTCAAGAAGTAATTATGACATCTGAGAATGGATTTAGAGGTGTAAAAGCTCTAAATTAACACGACTTGTAAAAAGGGACTGAGGACTGTATGTAATTTTCTCCTGTGTTAGTGGTTTCAGAAGGTGGGTGAGTGAATCATTCCCAGTTGGAGAGCTCAGCCTTGCAATATTTCCACCATCACTTGCACTTGGAGTACTTGTGACAACAGAAACGGTTTTACATGGAAAAATATTGGAAGGAAATGATTTTGGATCATACAGCATGGTATCTTTATGCATGATGGATAATCCTGGTGAGTGGGCTGTCAGCCAGGAATTCTTTTCCCCTGCTGAAGCTTCAGACTGTGGCAGGACTTGCATTAGGTGCAGTCCACAGAAATATTATTTAAGATTAGATTTTCAGCTGTTTTCCCTGTGAGAGGAAGATCTTTCACATTTACAAGTCTCTCATATCCAACAGGTCACAGTTTCCCCAGGGAGGAATAAACATGGCCAATCTCTCTTATCAAAGGTGCCATCAACTAATTGTCTAATTCTGGTTCATACTTTAATCATGTCTGTTTGTGCCAGATTTTATGTCCAGCTAGGAAATAAGACATTTGTCCTTTTTCAAGTTGCTTTGTAAAGATCAGCAGAAGACAAGTTCTAACTGTAGCTCCGGCTCATCTGGTCTTATAGATAAGAACAGATCAGGACACTTCCCAAATGTCCTTGTCACAGTAGCTCCCAGTCTGCTGGCCTGCAGACACAAACACTCTATATAAAACTGTAGGTAATTAGTGCAAGCAGTGAAAATGGCTCTCTGATTTGCCTTTATATCAATCATTCCAAGTTCAAACAGCTCAGTGGAAATTGCAAAATGACAGACTTTTGAAAATTCTGTGGTGTGATGACTAAAATGGTAGAACAATTCTGAATTCCCTGATAGTATTAGTAGTACTTGCCTTTCTAAATCTTGCATATTCAACATTAGGAATAACTTAGAGAAGGTATTTGGTATGTTTGGTATAAGTAAGTCAATCTGTAGAAAAAAAATGCAAGAGGTGAGGTATCAGACAGCTCAAGGTAAATTTATGAAGGCTTTCACTTAGCCATGTTTCAGCAGGAATCCAGAGGGGTAGACTATCCATAGCATGGATTAAATGACTTTTTGGCCTTAATACAATGAAAGATTGTTATTCAAATCACTGTTAATAAACCATCTGTCCCTCTGTAACTGTAAATGTTTTGGTCAAGGAATTTTTTACAAAATCATCTGGCTGCATCATTTGATGATCATGACAGAACTCTATCTTCACTCACACCTCTTGTCTCTGTGGCAGTAGTTTGTATCCAAATCCATCATCAAAATATCTGTCTTATGTCTCTTATTGACCTAATCAATCTGAATAATTTTGACCAAGCTGGTTATTTCTTGTTAATATCTGTGAATATTCTGTTTTCTAAAACAGAAATGTAGCTGCTTGGGACTAGTTTTGCTCCAAATGGATGTTTGAGTGGTATAGTTCAGGCATATGGCCCTGGAGGTCTTGACTTATTTTAAAATCAGGCAGATTTCCAAAACTGAGTTTCTTTTCATTCAGACACAACTTTCAGCCTAAGAGATAGAATAAAAAGGTGAGAAAGAATAAAGGTTGATAGGTGAATTGATGTTCTATTCCCTTGTTTATGGACAAAAAGGAAAAGTAAGGAAATAAAAGTTACCATTTGGCATGTCTCAGGAAAATGAAGCATTTCATGTTGACCTGTTCTCAGACTCATCTACAACACCATTTTCAGTGTGTGAAAGGTGCTTGGAGGCCTATTCCTATGAAATGCACTTGCTTTTACTACTCCTAGTGAAGAGGCAGGTAATGAGGAGAAAGTTTGGAATAATTAAATGAACTGCAGCCCCTTGTTCCCTTATCCATTAAGGAAAGAGCATTACAGGAAGCAGCTATGGTGAATAATAACTCTGGAAAACTAAGAAGAGAGCTGACATTAGTGATAATGCATTTTCTGACTCTGCAAGGTAATATGTCTGCAAAGCAAACAATTTGAAATACACTCAAAAGCAAAGAATAAATACTGAGAGTGGAAATGCTGGATAGCAGATTGAAGCAAAACACAAGTTGGAAATGTACTCATTGACAGTAGGAAAAGACATCAATTGGTATATAAGTGCTACTGGGATTTACATAGAACATTAAAAAGTTTGGGAGAAGCAAAAAAGTGTAGCTCATATGTCAAAAACATTGGAAACAATTTACAGAAGAAAACAATGTAGCTATTGATTCCCCAAAATGTCTCGTAAAACATGAGGGTATTGGGAATTGAATGGGAACATGTGGTTCTGTGGGCTGGATTTTGGCCTGCATCCAGTTACTTGGGGTTTATGGTCACCCCTAAGCTTAAAAACAGGTCAGGCTAAGTCTTGCTACACCTGCTTCTGTAAAACTGGAGTTGCAAGGGAAGAATGGAAGAATGGCTGCATGGAAATCACTAAAATAACACACCAGAATGGCCTCGTGGAGGAAAGCAGGCTCTGCTGGATACATTTATGTTCTGATCATGGAGATTATATTCCCCTTAACAGTGGATTTTTGATTTTATGGTTATTTAATACACCAGAAATAAATATATAAGCAAACCTTAAAACTTAGGTACTTTGAAAATGTATTTTTGCTGGATAGTTGCAATTAATTGTAAATCTAATGTAACAGCAATTTACATCTTTGTTCTGTGTGTGCTAATTTATCTCTTTCTGTTTCTCAGTTACTCCAAACACAGAAAGTGAATTGCTATCCCAATGTTGCCTCTATTCTGCTATTTACCCAGCTACCATAAGGCTGAGTTGTTTCAATAACTCATGTGGAATTCCACATTGCTGGGGATGCAGTTTTTGATACACAGAGGTGTGCATGTGTTCATGTCCACCTTCACACAGCACACTCTGAGACATCCAGGGTAGCATCTGAAATGTGTGATTAAATTATTAGATCTTTGAACAGTATAGATGCTGTATTCTGATTAGACTGAATGTTTAATTTAGAAAGAACTGATGAATTTTTCATATTGATACAGTCATTTTCCTTTTAAGTGTGTGTTTTGTATCCAAATACATGGAGTTGCCAGGGTAACCATGACTTTTCTTGAAGTCCTAGGCTGATTAAACACCTCCAGTTCACAGATATGTGTCTCTGTGTGGGGTGAAAAGGTTTCTGTCTAGGGCAGTTTTGACAAAGTTGGGATGAATGGCATCCAGTACCAGGGAAGCCTGTAACTGGAACTGGCCTTGGGGTTCCTTTTGCAGCTTGTACACACACAGAAACCACTTTGCTGTGCAGCACCTTTATCACCTGCGGCGAAAAAATAAAGAAAACACAAAAGGTGTCTGGGTAGTGAAGACTCAAAGCCAGAAGTTGTGCACCTGAAATGTGTCTTGCCATGGGAGCACTAAGTCAGGCTCACAACTCTCCCTGACTGGGAGTTGTGATGCAAACGTAGTTGTGAATTCAGGACAAGCTGCAACCAATAAATATAAGATCAACTGCTGCAGTAGATCTTCCTGTTACTTAATTCTACAGAGATTATGAGACTTTCCACATTTCATAATATTTGGTTTCCCCAAACTATATAAAGATTAGGCTTGCAACGTTTTCATATGGATATATGAAGTTCTATAGCAGGTATAACTACCTTTGCAACTTCAGCGTGAAAAACATGGACATAGTTATTTAAAAGTCAAATGTTATGACAGATTGTCACAAAAAAAGCTCCATAGAAGTAAAAATCAAGGCTAAGAAAGGTCATATTTATTCTATTATAAACATTTGCTTTATTTTTTTTCAAGTGGTTTTAACAAAAATATTCTTGCAGGGCCGTTCCCTAAATATCCATCATGAAGCTTCATACTAATGAGAGTACATATGAGTAACTCTGCTCTCATTATCTTTGGTTTTCATGCACTAATATTACAAGTTGGAGGTGTAGACCCAAGCTCAGTTTTTTCAGAGTAAAATGCGAACTATTTATATACATGTGTACATACAATGTTAGTTGCACTTAGACTCAAGTAAGATATATAATTCTATGATCTGGACAAAGGCAATTATTTTATTTTAGTGAAAAATTTAGAAAGCTGTCTTGCGCTGATGTGAATTCTTCTGTTTAAGATACCAAAGATTTTTGTTCTAATTTTCTTCAAACAGCTTAATTCTGCCCAGGTTAGAAATTAATTTACCATTTTCTTCAAACCTTAAAACTACAGTGGTGCTGTTTTACATGTTCTTTTCCTTGCTTTTTTTCTCTTTCTTTTGAGGGATGTAAGTCTTTTTGTCTGCTGCTAAGCAATGAATGACACTGATAAAACTTGGCTATTTTCAATAAAATAGAGCAAGGTCAATTTGAATAAAAAAATATCTTATGCTAGTCAAAATGCTCAAGGACAGTGGAGAAGGGGAAAGAAACTGAGTGGTGGAAGTAATTCACTTTTTTCAGGGGAAGTCCAATACCTCTGCAAGCCTAAAATTAGAAATGTGTGCTGTATTAAGGAATTAGCAGTAAGAAAGGTGGACAATCTATTGAAATTATAATAAAATGATTTGTCAAGGTCAAAGATCTCAATTTAATGCTGCTTGAAACATCTCTAAAGTACTTAAGTGAAGCTGTGTGCAAATCTGAAACCACTTCAGTCCCATACTGAAGGTTTTGCAGTGAAATAGAAGATCAGCCAGTGGGAGAAAGCGCATCATGCAGAATGCATAGAACTTAGTTATGGATTTTTATGGCTGAAACACATAGTAAGTACTAGGAGGACTTGATAAAAGGGAACCCTCTCAATAGATGTTCTCAGTTCCCAAGGTGGTTTTGCATGACTGGCTCCAGTGGCTATGACATTCAAACACTTCCAGGTGTTTGGGCTGAGCCTGAAGTCCATGGATGCAGCACTAAACTGAATTCTGTCACAGGTGTTCCTGCACTTACATGCAGACCTTTACTCAACAGCTGCCACCTGTGTTCACTCCTGGGTCAGACACTTTCTCTCTTTGAGTTTGTACAAAAACTTAATGCTGTTACTGCATGTGCTTTTAATCATAATATAAACATAAAATAAGTATTTTGCACTGTCATAAGATCATGCTCCCAAGAAACTTCAAAATAATATATTGAAATGCCACGACGGTGAGGGAAGATGCACACAATCAAGACGATTGGTAATGCAAGCTTCGATTTATTTCCAGTTACAGCAGTCTTTTATACCCTAATAGACAATGATTGGTCAGTTCTTATAAAGGTTACACTTCTATCTATATGATTTTCTTTCTCACCAGGGTCCTTCCTTGTTCTCATGAGAAACTTTGCTTAACCTATATCAGCAGGAAAGCAGGAAAGCAAGGCTACAATGTTTTTGCTAGATCAGAACATCAGTACATATCGAAAATATCAGTACATGCGGCTTGTTCTTGCCATATCAATACTGTCCTTGCCACTTCAGCAGGGAAACTGCTTAAAGAACATTTTCTCAGGCCTAGTTCAGCAGGGAGCCTGCTTAAACAATATTCACAAGCCTGCTTCAGCAGGGAGACTGCCTAAATAACATCTCCATAGAATCACAGGCCTGCTCTTCAAGCCATTCTTCAACATTGAAATCAGGTTAAATGTATGTCTACCCTAAGCAGCAGAGTATAATGCAGTGAATGCCATGCAGGCTGATAATCTTCATAGAGCAGGACAGAGCCAAGGCTTAGCTTCCAGTAATAATGTGTACTCCTTGTCGAGACCATCCACCTTGCAGATGGCAGCAGAGCTGCCTGAAAGACCTGGGAGAATCTCAGGTGGAACTTTTGACTGGGAGCTGTTTCTCTGCCTGCCTGGTGCTCAGAATGCTTTGGATATGTGGGCTTCTCTTGGACAGTCCTGGGATTAAATCACAATATTGATGTGAGTAAACTGACACAAATCCCTGTTTTGCTTAATTTGATGACAAGAAATTGACCCCACAGAGAGAAATGTCAGACTGCAGTATCTGTGTTTTCTTTCAGGACTTCCTTGCCAACAGAGATAAACAGTGTACCATGAGAGAGGCTTTGTATCATACAAAAAGGAAAGTATTTGTTTTTGGACACCTTGGTGCATAAACCTCACAGAGATTTCTTCAGTTTAGTGGGCTCAGAAGAATGGTGCTTGTGGTCATCAGGGAAATCTCTCTGTCACTTGCTCGTGCTCAGAGAGTTGAGAGTTTTCTCAGAGTACAAAACCTTCTTTGTCCAAGCTGGCCCCTCTTACCACCGTGGTGTTTGCAAGGCAGCTGAATTAATCCGTGCTAAATGCAGCCCAGCCCTCAGCTCTGTCCAGGCCACCAATGCAGTTTGGTTGGGATCATTTCTTCAGTGAAGACAATGCCCTGTAAATCTGCCAATGTAATACTGGTTTCAACAGCATGGGACATGAGTAGTAAAACATACCAGTGTCCATTTAAGTTTAGATATAAGTGTCAAAAAGAAGGGAAATTATATAAAATATACTTCTACTATATATTTAGCAAACAGTGCCTGTTGATTTGTGCCACTCATCCAGAGCACTTTGGGCATATCTTCCAAATGTAGAGTTTGTAGAAATTATGAAATAAAAGCTGAAATGGCTCTTAAGATCTGGTTGAATTAATTCCAATTTATGTTATCGTTTATCCCTCGAGGAGTTATATTTTGGATACAAATGGAAATGTCCTTGCTGCTATGCCTGACTAGATGCAGAACACAAACTAAAATTAAAACACATTAAAAAGAATGAAGGATTTCCAAAATCTTCCCCCCTCAAAGGATTTACTGGACGAAAGGAGGAGAAATAATGTGGGGGATTTAATTCCTGAGTAACTTCTGTTTCTGCCTTCTCTGCTATGACACACGGTAGGTGCAGGCTTCTAACACTCCAGTGTGCAGCATCTCCTGAGGAGCCAAAGGCCACACAGCCTTGTGTAAGGAATTGACAGTGGGCTAGTGCAGCACATGCACCCCCTTCATCTGTCTCACATCAATCCTTGCTCATCCCTTTGGTCAAGTATTTTATCAGTGTTTATATCAAAGTGCCTGAATATCATATTTTTACAAATATTTTCCAGGAATGGGTTAAAATGATGGCCACTGATACTATAGGTCTCTTGTGTTTCATGAAGTGGGTGAGACTAACTGTGATTTAATCAGATCTTTCTTTCCTAATGCATCGGTTTGCACAGAGATAGTTCCCATCTGTGCATCTTTTCTTTTGCCTTAGGGAATTTAGCAGGAAACCTAGTACACATTCAAACAGTGCAGCAGAGTTTAGTGATTTGTATTCTGGTCACATCATAAATAATCCTCCCAATGCTTGTTCCAATATATAGTAAACACATTTGGGAAAAACACACACTACTGTGTTGAATGGAGTTGATTTGGGATCACTAAAGCAGTATTAAACCAGCATGTTTGTAGTTCCTTCTTAAAATTTTAAACATGTGGGAGAGAGATATTTCTGAAACTATCTGATCAATAATAGTGAACACTAATATTTTTTTCCTTTAATAGACAATCCTTTTTTTGGATATTGTAAATTAATTTTATAAGTGCTTGAACACATTCTAAAAAGACAAATACCTTGTTCATAAGAACAGCCAGAGCTGAACAGTGAAAGTTTCAGTCCTTTTGAAAAGCAAGGCTCTTAACAAATAATTTAAAATTTGGTTTAGTTGCTTTAATTACAGGTAGTTTTTTAAATGTCAAACATTAGTTGAGCAAAGAGTAAGGTAAGTCAGAGGTGGTTAAATGAAGATTCCTTATGCTATCGTGGGCCCAGCTGGATAAACAGCTCAAATGTCTGTACCTGACTATCTTTAGAGAAACATGAAAGCCTCTGTAACCTCAAATTCCTTCCTTTCATATCCTGCTCTGGATAGAAGACTCAATCCTGTTTCCAGCACTGTGTACTTGGTACCAGTACAATGTGGTTTCCTGTCCCCTCACTTGCACTGAGCACTGTTTTACACTTGTTCCTCTCAATATCTTGATTCACGAGGAATTTGCAAGGGTATAAAATCCCTGAAATGCCAAAGGTGTTTTTCAGTTGCTGATTAGGTTCTCAGAAATCAACTTCTTACTTTAAAAAAAGATGGGAAAATGTCTGTTACCTCCAAGATATGTTGCAATTATTTGTGCCTTACATGGTAATCATTTAAATGCTTAATAAAAAATAGAGATATAAGTTAATATATTAAGAAGACTAGGCAGCATAGGGCAGACAGCAAGGCAGCTGCAAGTCCAAGTAGTCCTGAATGCAAATCAAGGCTGGATTGAACCTCTGCTTTTTATGGACAAAAATATGTTATTTTTTTGGAGTCAGAACCTTACAAAAACATCTCAGCTATAGATCTGTTCAATAGACAAACAGTATTTTTGCACAGTGATTTTTAATATTTAAACTCCATTGGAAGTCCTTCTGTACAAGGCAGGTCTCTTCTAAAATCCATGGTAAAATTTTTGAAAAAAAAACTCCAAAGAATCTTTAGAGCAAATATATTTTCTTCTAAAAACAGACACCCAGAGATATGTTCCATTTCTGGTTAACTGACTTTTCATTAATGAAAGTTCCTCTAGCCTTTTTTGTTCAAAGAATTATTTAATTTTTAATTGTGCTACTCATGTGGGGTAGATTTCAAGGATTAGATTTCAGGCTACATGTCCAGGTGATTTCACTAACCCACCTTATCTGCTAAATTTTCTCTGTGGTATTATTTTTCTGGGTGTATCTTAAGTGATGTGGAATTAAAAAGAGACTAAATAGCTTTTTGTTCAGGAATTGTATTGAGTAAATATACTTCTTTTTCCTTTAGGTCTTACCAAGGACTAAGCTGTAAATAATAGTGTATATTCACTTTAAGATGGCCATTACTGCTATGGAAGTTGACATAATTATGGATTTTATTTGGTTGGTTGAGGAATGAAAGAAGAACAAAGAAGAAGCAAAGAAGTGCAGGCCTGAATAGCTCCAAATGCAGCTGAAATATTCAAGTGTTTAACAGAATCATAGAATAGTTTATATTGGAATGGACCTTTAAAGATCATCCAGTCCAAAGCCCCTGCGATGGGCAGGGGCATCTTTCAGTAGAGTAGGTTGATAGATACAAATACTTTGTGATATTTAACATCTTGCTTTAATGGCTCTGGCAGTTGCATTTGGAAGACTGAGCCTTATTAAGGGTCAGAGCAGTGGCTTTGGGCAGGTGCTTGTTCTCTGACCTTCTCCTCAGAGACATGCATCTCTCTGGATCTATATAAACTAGTTAACTCCTGCATTTCCTTTAAATAAACCTCAGAAAGAAACAAAACATTTATTCTGTAAGGTGACCAGCATTTGCTAACACAATAAGGGAAGCTTGTTTTAATGCAATAATACTTGGGAGAGAATTGTGCAAGATTTAGGGCAGGACCCCCACATAAACTTGTGCTTAGGCAACATGTAAAGTTCCTTAACATGCAAATGTTGCACAGCAAGGTTTCTTATTCAATCAGAAGACCTGAACATTGCTGAAATATTAGGTTTTGTGTTTTTTGTGTGTTTAGACATGGGGTTGAGTGCTGACATACAGCAATAATGGCTTCAGATATTTTAATCAGAACACCTGCATCTGAAAAATATTTACAATTTACTCTGTTTATTGGGACCCAATCTGTATCTATTATGCAATTTTAGCACTTCTTATTATCACCATCATGTGTTGGGATAATCCACACTCTTGAGCTCAGATTACTCATGTCCATGACAGTAGTGCCTAGGGAACAGCACAGATCAGGGGTAATGGTAGAGATAATGTGTTTTGATATTTTATCACACATAACAGTTGTCTGTCTCTGCCCCCAAAGCACCTCATCTGTCTCTTCTGTTAGACATAATTTTTTTTTAGTAAAGAAATAGGAGAGATCTAATTTGCAGGACACACACACCCCCACAGCCTGTGGGGATCCATGGGGGATCTGGTGTTGGCCCAGTGTCAAACCACAACAACTTAAAAAGGAGAAACTTGCATTAAGTTCAAGTTCACGTTACAGAAGTAGTTGCAGAGATTAAATTTGTAGTAAATAACTAGATAAGTACAAACTGGTAAATTTTTAAACATATTTCATGTGGCCTAAAAAACACCACCACACACAGCTGGTCCTCATTGAGCTCATCATTATTGTTCACAGTTGGGACCAATCTGCACATGAGATTCAGGTGCTTAGGGAACAAGAAGCCAGGTTATAAGAGATGAGGTTGGCTGTGAAGGAAGAGGTGGGGGGGAAGAAAAAGCTGGAGAGGAGAGAAGGTAGAGTGCAATACAAAGGAGTTGTTGGTATTCATCCTGTTAAGTTTTCTTACTTAAGAAAAGATGTTATGATTTGTGAGAAGACAGATGTGTGGCTTGTGTGTTGGGTAAGTAAATGTTCCTATCCTCATTTGCAGTCTACCTATCTTCTGTTCATCCTAGTTTTGTGTGTTTTTTTTCCTAGAAAACCAGTTTTTCTTAAATTTTATTTGTCTTTCTCATATGTGCCCTTATGTTCTTTACAATCTTTAAATTCAATAGGCTGTATGTTGTTGTGTGCTATGAGAAATCTCTGGTAATGCATTGTTGCTGCATATAATGAAAAGGTTTTACAATTTTGCAGAACAGAACTGTAAGCTAGGGACAAGGCCAGGCATAGGAAGATATTCTGAGTTTTCATAAGTGTGTAGAAATGGAGTCTTCTCACTTTAGCCACAAGTCAGGTGTTCCCTAGGTTCCTCCTGTAGAATTACATATAGGGCAGTGATATTGAGAATTTGTTGGCTACTTTTAAAGGATATAAAAAGTAGCTACTGTCAGTAAACTTGTATTTGCTATATGGGGATTCTAGTTGAAAACAGCTGAAAACGACTATCTAAACAATAATGCACCTGTGTGAACTTCGTCTGTAACTTCTCCATAACCCCTTGTATGCTGCTTGGCTTGGATCCGAATCCCTGAGGGGATCTTGTCCTCCTTCTCCTGCCTGTAACATTCCTGCTGAATCATGTAAGTGCTTATTTTCTGACTTAGCAGTTAATGCCCTTCTGGTCTCCAAAACTGGCTGTGAGGCCTTTTTGTTCCTCCTTTGCAAAGCTTTTGTATGGCAGCTTTGCTCTGAAGGGCTAAGTGCCCATCTAGGTGGTTACGTGGTTACTCCCTTGCAGTTCCAATATGAACAACTTGTCTTGCAATTAGTGGGAATGACTTTTGCACAGTGGCATCTTGCTGAAATATATCACTCAAAGGTTTAAGAGCTGAAGTTGTTTACAGCAGTCTCTTGTGTCAGTAGGGAAATGAATGTTCTTCACTCCTTTTTGTGGTGTTTAGTAAGTCTGCAGTTGGACGTGGACATATCTGAATTCCAAGTGTTAGAAAATGTCAGTAGTACAACAACTTCAAGTTCATCACAAGCCATCCAATGTAGTTGGGGCAGAAGCTGTTTTCTTCCCTCATCCCCATGCTAATTATTCTCCTCCTAGGAAGGTCTATTTCATTTTGGGTCCTACTGATGTGGCAATTCAGCCTGAATTGCTGCATTATTGTTATGTTCAGTTATTATCCTCTGACTCTTTGTACTGCTGAATCACCCTATCTCATCTCAGAGTGTCTTTGCTTGTGATCAGGTGGTTTAGTGACCTTGGTACCTACAAGAGTTTACTTAGGGTTGCTGTAAGAAATATGATGTTAAATAGATGTTAAAGGTTCTTCAGAACAAAACTGTAAAGCTGTGACTCACTGAGCAATACGGACTGGACAAAGAAAAGGATTTGAAAACAAAGAAGGTTTACTAATACCTTATTTATGCCTGGCATTTCACTCCAGCATTAGATAAATATGACTTATCTTTGGCATCCCTTGCCCAGTTCTCTTGGGGCCCAAATTACAATCTGCTTGCTGCAGCCTCTGCCTCTGTGAGATTGCTGCAGCTGACAGCTGCAGAACTCAGCCCTGGCCAGCGAGCCAACAGCAGTGAGTTTGCAGACGTGCTTGTGCTCTGCCTGCTCTTTTGCAAACTTAAAATAAAATTCTGTGGGCAGATGATACTGGTGGTGACTGAGTTTACACATATCTGCTTTTAGCATGTCAGATAAATGCATCTATATACAGATTTAATAATCTATTAAAAGAAGAGTGATGCTGATTTTTCTCTTGTTTTCCCTGCCCCTTTTGTTGTCTTTTCTGTTATATGAAATAATGACTTGGGGGGATGATGGCAAGGAAAGCAAACAGGAAAAGTATGATTTTTTTTTTAAAGTTATGGAAATATCTTTAGGAGTACATGCTAACATATTTCACTGTCTTAACTTCAGCAAAGCAACTGCCATGTACTGCCAGGACTGTAATGTATAGGATGAGAAGACTGTACCATGTGCTTAATTTTGAGAATAGAAATAAAAGAATATTTTTAATTTGCTAGTGAAACTTTCCAGTCCTGTTCAGCAATTAGGAAATTACTGGTGAAAAATAATTTTCAAGATCTCTGAAGTACATGAAGTTCATGTCTACTATGTTCAAGTGCTTATGCACATCTGTGCTAGTGAAAACAATTTCCTAATATAACTTGTACTTTTTCACATATCTCATCATTTCATATCACTGGCAGTTTGGGGGAAGAAAAGCTTAAGGATATGGTGAGGTGAAACTACCAGTGGGACTCTAGTATGTATTTGACATAGAATAGTGTAAGGACTGAGGCACCCAGACTGGCAGGTAATCTGAATTATTTCTTCACAGAAACAAGCTGGGTTTATACACGAATTCAAGACACAGTATTTCCTTCCATGGTAATTCTCCCTAAGCCACCTATCACACATTGCCATGTCAGCAACACCCATTCTAAATGTCCTTTCATGGGGTGTTCAGGGGTCTGTCAGCTTCCCCAGGCTCTGCTCCCAGGATGATTTTCCTCTCTAACTTAACTCTAATTATGTTTGTTTTCTCTGCAAACTGTAGAGAAAAAGTATTTGGAGGTAGTTGGATATGTATAGATTAAATTTAGCTTTTTAGACATAAAAGATTTTTTTGTAAAAAGGGTGGTTTAAATAAGCCTTTTGGTGGTGCAGAGATATGCATTAATGATACTGACAGTCAAGGTTTATTCTCAATCTTTATTTCTACCCTTTCTCATCACTAATATTTTCACCTAAAAAGAGAAATTGATGAGTTTTTCAGTTTGGTATCTTTGTAGATGTTGCATAAAAAGAATATCCGTTCAAATATTTAGTTTTATCTTTGGTGTATCTGGTTGTACATTCCTCAAAGCTTTGTTTGTTGTTTTTTTGAATGATTCAGTAGTCTGTTATTTCTTTTTTTAGGAAAGCTGGTAGTAAAATGACTATTTATTAATTTCAATCTAGAGCCTGTTTTGGACTCTTCAACTGGAGTCTAGTTGGAAAACTTTGGGAGCTCTATGCATTTTGAATGATACCAACTCTTTGGTGCACTGACTCCTGTTCTACTTGGAGCTTTTACTTCTCCCTGCTGGATAGACAATCTATACTGATGAATGGTTTCAGTCTTCATTTAAAAATAAGCAATTCCTCTCTGTTGCCTGTGTTTTGGTTTCCTGGAGATTCTCCAAGTGATTTTTTTATTTGTTTCTATTATATTGGAATTCTATTATATTAGAATGCTCAGTTTCAATTGAGTCTATAAGAACAAAGCCTAAAACAATTGAGTTTAATAAAAGAAAAGCACTCCTAGCAGTGATCAGTAAAGCACAGAGGTGATGCTTATCTGTAGGAGCACAGATGCATGTGCACTACTTAGCAGCTTCAAGGGTTGTACATACTTTTTTTTGTAATATCATCTCCTCTCTTTATTGACCCTCTACTACTCAGAAATCAACAGTGACATTGTACATTGTCTAAAATTGTAGCTAAAAGCCCACCCGAAGCACAACCAGCAATTCAAAGAATTAGATTTAATAATATGCTTCAAACCTATGGATTTTCTTTGATGACTGTATTGGAGAATTTATCAAGTCCCCTTTTTGTAAGGTTGATCTTCAGTGCTTGTGGCCCTGGAAATGTGTAAACCACAGGCATTACTGATACTTCAATTATGAAGTAGTAAAATACTTTTGTTCTACTTCAGGGCTTGAGTAGTTCTGTGTGTGCTGAGGGAACCTTTGGATTGCTTGAAAAGAAAACAAGAAGTATTAATAAATGCAATGAAACTTTGCAGACTGAACCTTTATATTTAAAAATAATGCAGCAAGCCCTGTAGTAGTGGAACTATTAGCTGGCCTTTTCATGACCATCATATTTTGTAGAGCAGCATAATACTTTCCCAGGTGCAGAAATTACAAGCTAGTTTTATTCCATTGCCTCAAATTTTTTGCTACCTAGAAAATACTCTTCAATTTTTTTTAATAAGTAGTGGTCTATAGACCAACATTAACCACAGCTGGAAAAAGAATTTTTTTTTTTTTAAAGTACAAGAGGGAAAAAATGTTGAGGGCTGTAATTTTCTTTGAAAAACAAGTAGGTTAAAAAAGTTGCAATATGCTTTTTTTTTATTGCCGCTCATAAAAGCTAAATTGTTACTGGGAGTTATGTGAAAAACCATGTTTTAGTTTGGCAAACAGTATTATCAATTTGTTGAAGCTTTGCAGAATTTTTTCTGGGACATAATTAACACCTTGGCAACCTTGCACATATATAGCTTCATTTTTATTTTTGTACATACTTTTAAAATAAAAGTGTCATCTGCAGTGCTGGTTGCCTGCTTTGCTTTAATATAGACCTGGGAGATGCACAGAGACATCACACACTTCGATGGTGGGTAAATATCTTTATTCTACAGCACTCACAAGAAATTTCTACTTGTTAGGATTTTGTGAATAAAAATTGGGGTTGACTTCCTTAACAAGGAATTGTAAAAAATGAGAATTAAAACAAAGAAGGCTGGGAAAAAGAATTAGGGCATATCTTCAAATGTCTTTGGGCATTTCTCAGGACTAATATGTGAAGATCCCTCATAATAAACAGTGCCTTTTGTAAAGCTCTGTGCTCTTGCACCTGCAAGTATCAGCATAGGTGTGTTTCCCATTCAGTTAAACAATGTATTCCTGAAATTGCTCTTAATGCAGGGAGGAGAGCAATGGGCAATAACTGCAATAACATAATTTCAAAAGTCCCATGGCTGCTGTTATTGATATAAATTTACAAATTCTGTTATCTGTACAGCATTATGCCATTAACCACCTACTCAATATTCCTATTTATAGTCTGCATCCTGTTTGGTGTGGTAGGTGATAACAGGGCTGTGTCCCTTCCCACTGTGAAGAAAGAAACTGTGAGGTGATTTTATTTGGGGAGTTCCACATAATTTATGTAATTGGTTAATATATGGCTTATACGAAGAACTGAGTATAAGTTGAATCACGCACGACCCTTGGTCATTAATAAAGATAATTAGATCTAAACTATAAATAGCCAGTATAAAACAAAAAAAAATCCCAAACAAGAAATATTTTACGCTAACTCCTTGGAAGTACTGATTGAAAACAGTTTGCAGATGGCACTGAAACAGAAAGAACAAATACTGAGCAATGCAGCTAGACATGAGATGGGTTTTGTTCATAACCACCATGTGTGAAGTGGACTGTTCATTTGATACAAATGCAACAACAGATGCTGAAAATGTCTCTGTATTATGGCATTATCACAATGAAACAATATTTTTAGTCTTGGTGTGTGCAAATGACATGCATTTTAATAATTATTATTTGTATCATGGTGAGTTATTACAATACACAATCCTCATGTTCCTGCAGTACCCACAAATTTTTAGTTCCAGTGATGTCAGTGTATTAATACTGCTTGAAATTTTACAGCAGATCAAAAAGCCCCTTGTCATTCTAAAATATTAGTCTAATTTGCATAATTTCTGTTATTTGGTTCAATGTGTTACTTGAACACATTGTTCGTATCTTGAAATTTTATTTCTTAAATCCACAAAGACAAATATCCACTCTCAGCCAACCATTTTAAAAAAAAAAAATATATATATTTTGAGTGCAATTAAAAGTATAATTTGTATTTAAGGGCCTGAGAATAAAAAAGTCCTTGCTCTACATTAGGTATTTTCACTTGTTATAACTCAGTGGCATCATGGAGATCTTCTGCTGGGTGCCTTTTTCTCTTTAACTTCTTGATATTCTACCCTTTTCTAAACCAACATTTTCTGAAGCTATCACTTGCTCATGTCTGACTACTTGAAGCTTGCCTATATTTTCAAATTCTTGTGTTGTAACTCACAAAAATAACAGCAGAACTAATGTTGTCTATTAATTTTCTGTTTTGCATGTACTATTATATTCTATATAAAAATGCTATATAAACTGTGTTGCTTATAGAACACTTGTTCTATAAATAACCATTTGTTCTTTGGAATAGATGCTGTTCCAGACTTTGCCAGTTCATTTGAGGTCTAGAGTAAAGCTTTAAGGGAAGCTGAATGTCATCCTGAAATCCATCACTGATTTCTATGTTAAATGTGCAAGGCAATATTAAAACAAGAACTGGCACCTTCTGACCTCCCTTATGCAGCAGAATTAACAGTTAAAATGAAATAGATTTACCATTAGTGTCAGTCTTTGGGCTGGAGGCAATGGGTCACAACACTCTGTATCTGCCTTGCAGAAAGAGACAGGAAAAACATTGATATTGAAAAACTGCTTTTAAATTCCTGCATTTGGATGGTGGAAATCTAAAAAAAAAAAAAAACAAAAAACCCTAACTGAAGCACAGTGTAAGAGCTGTGGGGCCAAGGTTACCAAAGCGACGTTTTGTCCATTTCCTACACAGAAAATGAAGCCAAGGGAATTGGTTACTTACCTCGTTTTTCTTCCAGCAGCAGTTTTGAGTTTCTCTTATCCCTTTGTTTTTTATTCTGTAGAGATTCTTCCCAGATGAAATGGTTCTGATTATTTCAATAGGGCTTGCTTTTGCTTCTGAGACTACTGCTGTTCAAAAATGAATGCACCTGGTAATTTTTATCACTGCTGTCTTTAATTTGAACTCAAAGTTGACTGTTCTTAAGTTAGTAATTCCACTGCAAACTTGAAGAGTCTTTTTGAAGCTATGAATAAGTGAAAATGGCAGGAAATGAAGTGTGAGTTTGTGTTTGGACATAACAGCACTAACTGTTTTTATTTCTCCCAGGTTTTGGGTCCTTGCTCACAAACTCTGTTTCCCATTTTGCACAAATGGTAGACCTCAGTTCTGAAGTCTTTAAGAAGGTGATAAAAATTTTTGTCTAAAATATCTCTGATATTTTTTCTCCCTCTGACTGTTATGGGAATGTAATGAGGGCTATTAAAATAAATTAGATTGCATTTTCAATTAAAGTTTCTGTTTTGAATTCTCAATAGCTCCAATGTCCTTTTGAATGATTACAGAAGCTGTTTGTTTGATGTCTTTTCAGTGGTATCAGCTGTAGGGAACAATTCAGGAGAAATCTCAACCACCACCCCTTGCCCAAGGAGGGGACCCTAAGCCCCCATTTGGTGGAAAAATAAAGAATGTTGTGTTATGCAGTTGCTCTGTAACAATAGCCTGTGCTGTTTCAGATACCATTGAGGTGTGAAGGGATGTGACTTGTGCTGCCTGTGTTTTACCTTTCCCTGCTCCCTTTTAAAATTTTGCCTTCGACTTTTTCTGGTGTGTCATCTGGCCAGCAGACACTGGTTTTCAGTCCAGTGACCTCTAGTAGCTTCTTGTTTCAGTAGCCCTATTTAAAATTGAGAAAAAGGTTTCAAAATATGATGTGATTACACATGGAAAGTGCTGATTTGTGTTTATATCTCTTAATGCTCTTTGTGACAAAGGTGTTGAAATATGTTACAAAAACTCCAGTGGCAAGCACACACTAACAATACAGTGAATCACTAAGCTTTTTCTAATGGTACAGATTGTCAGTGATTACTGAATTTTTTGGCTCCTGCTGCTTTGGATGATTCCTGCTTTGTGTTATCAAGGGTCAGGAGAAAATGGTGGTGTTTCTTTTGTGTTGCTGAACAAAGTGCCATGTTTCTTGACTTCTGAAATTAAATCATTTTGAATTTGTTTTTTTTCCCCCTTCATCTCTTCTTATTCACCTTATTTTGCACAGTAGTTTGAATTCCCATTAGGGAAAAGAACGTTAGTAACAGGCTTTCAACTTCCCAGCACTTGCAAGGCAATCATTAATGGAGATATTTTGATATACTTCTTTCCATGACAGCCTTAAGCTGCAGCCACAAATGGCTTTTTAGATTTATTTGAACTCTTGTCTTTAGTTTTCATGCTTTTGATGAATGGATGTTGCCTTTAAAGTTTCTAAATATATGTTGGACATATGAAAACATATTCAAGGTCTCTTCTTAAGTGAAAAGAAAGAGTAAAGCCCATAAATAAACCATCAGAGCATTGCTTTCGGAGACATGTCACACCTGTTGTAGAATTAACATTCTGAGTCTTGAGAATGTCAGACTGTTTTTGGAAAGATTCTTCCTAATGAAGAGAAAAAAAAAAGAAAAATAAGGAGGAAAAAAATAACACTTCAAAGAGCTACTTGCCTGATAGAGTTGGGGTGAAAAAATGACTTGTTGGCTTTGATCCTTCCATCAAATGAAACAACATGAGAGAGGAGGGGGGAGTGAAATGTGTGGCTTTGCACAGTAATGTCATGCTATCAGTAAGACCACTGAAGATACTTACTGGCTTCAGCAGACTATCATAATAGAAAAGAATTTTCAGTCACTGTAGGGCTACTGTTTTCCTCTGCATTAAAACTTGGTGGCAGAATGTTAATAAATCAACAGTGGTTATCTAACCAACACTAGGGGAGTGGAGATAGATTCAGCATTACTCTCCAAAGAACAAGGGCTGTCTACTGTGCAAGGCTTACTTCCAATATAAACAAACATTGTATTAGATAAATATGAACACATTTGTCTAAATATGCTGTGAATATTTTATGCCTAACTCCTACTGGGGAAGGAAAAAAATCTATCAGACCTACAGTCAGAGTTTCATTGAAGAAAAATGATAAAATTTCCATATCTACCACTAAATTTGAGCTAAGTCTTGCTGAGAACAATTGCAGGGGGGGAAGGGATCAATCTTGAACATCTGGTTGGTGTTTTAGATCCTGTATTTACCATTTCTGATATGCATGAAGCAATTGAGGACTTTGAGGATGGACTGGGTTGTAGGAAGGATAACAACATGGATTGGTTGGGAGAGGAAGCCCTGGGTGCTGAGTGGTGCCAGGAGCTGGCAGCTGTCACAGGGTGTCAAAATGCCTCCTGCTCCTTAGGGCTTGCTGTCTTCAGAGAAATGGAACTTTATACTGTCTCACTAAAGATGGGCAGGGCTGCATCAGGAGTTATTTGGCTCTGTCATCAGTTTTACCTGAAAACAATAATCTCCAGGATTCTGTGCTTGATTCTGGCCCAGGAATGGTTATTTCTGTTCTCTGATGTTGTGATTGTGAGTTGCTTTTGAAGCCAAGCTTTGCAGCTGACCTTTCAAATTTGAAGTGCTATCTCCTGTAGCAGAATACAACACTCCATTTTCCAAGTAATGCTAGAGCATTCAAGGTCTGCTTTTTCTATTTTTAGACTTTGATTTTCCAACCTTCTTTTTTGTCTTCCATAAAGATGATAGAAAAAGAGGGAGGGAACAAAGTAGTAGCAAATGCTTTTAAAGATTCAAAGAAGCAGCAATGCAAAATTATTTTGAATGTGTAGTCAAATCGAGGCACAATTGCCTTCTCCTCATCTTTATTGTAAGGCTGTAATAAATAATTAAGTTGGATGCACTACTTCTGTACAGGTTGGTGTAAAGTATAAATAGCTGCTGTCTGGTATTTCAATCTCATTTTACTTACTCCCTTTAGTGAAAGTGCTGACCTAGAAATTGTCATCTCTGACTGGAGCAGTGCTGCTTCTGCTCCACTACCTACATCTGATAGTGATCAGTGGCAGCTCTTTTGGAAAAAAGTAGGATAAAAAATGTCTATAGTGGGAATATGTAGAATGGCTTTTGCATTTGGAGAACATTTATGTACACGATGGTGTTTCCTGGATTGTGGTAAACTTTTTTTTTTTAATGTTCCATTTAATATTTAGCTAAAACTAACGCATAATTGGTACATCTTGCAATCAAAATTTGAGTATAAGATCAAGAATCAAATCTTTAGAGCCTTCAGAGGCTGGTCCTGGTAGAATACAGATTTGACTCACTGTAAATAAGGTAATAGTTCTGTCATTACATGCTCTGGGAACATCTCACATGCTGACTCAGGTACTTATCTAAGACATAAGAGTGAATAAATGCATTTTCCTGCATTATGTGGGTACAGGATGTACAGGACATGCAGGCTGCTACAGTTTGTGGCTGGGGCTGTCCAGATGTGTTTTGAACATACAAAACACTTTCATTGATGTCAGTGTATTGTTTGGGAATGGATATTTACAGCCTGTTACTGTTTTTGTGTAACACCTAAGATGAATTGTATAGGAATTATTACTCTGTTGGATTGGGAATGCTGGCTGCTGGTTTTGAGTGGGAAGCAATTGTAGCCAGTTCTCACCAAGTCAGGCATCTGAAGTGCTAGATGCTTTTGAAAACTCTAGCAGATGTCTAACACTATTTTTAGGTGCTTGAACAACATTTTGGAATCTGGTCTGAAAAAGCTAAAAACCTCCTGTAGATAGCACAAGGATTTTCATGGCAGGATTCAGGTACATAGATTATCTGTCTTATTAATATATTTTCTGTGAATTCTTTGCAAGACTTGCAGGATGTTTTACTTTTGAGATCACCAGATACTTTCTGTTCACTCAAATAGTAATAAAGGTCCTTTTTCATGGCATTGATGGATATAAACACTCATAAAAGTGATTTCTGATTTTACTTTCATTTTTACCTTTGGTGTCACCATCAACAGCTCTGGCTCCTCCTGCATGTTACCTGCCTAGGCTATGTGTACCTTCTTTGAGTAAAAAGTAGATCTTTGTTTCCAGCGAGATGGAAGTGTGAACCTTAAAGCCTCACACAGTTTTCTTCCCTTGTCAGCACTTTTCATGAGCATTCTGTGAGGCTTTTTGCATTCTTTTATCTACAAGAAAAAATAATTAGAGTATATTCAGAAATGTTTATCTGAATTTTTTTTAAAAATTAATAAAAACCCACTTCAATCTAGGCTTTCTTAATATGCTGGGAACTTCAGATAGAATGTCTACAAAGAGCTTTGTCCAGGACCAGAAAGATCATCTAGAATCACAGAATATGCTGAGTTGGAAGGGACCCACAAGGATCCTTGTGTCCAACTCCTGGCCCTGCACAGAACCATTCCCAAGGGTCACACCATGTGCCTGAGTGTATTTCCCAAATGCTGCTTGAGCTTTTTCAGTGGTGCTCTGACCACTGTCCTGGGGAGCCTGTTCCAGTGCCCAACCACCCTCGGGGTTAAGAAACTTTCTCCAATATCCAACCTAAACTCCCCTGACACAGCTTCAGGCCATTCCCTTGGCTCCTGTCACTTGCCATTAGAAAAGAGCTGTGGGTCTGTCCACTTTCTGTATTTTGGTTAGCAGAGCTTTGAAGAAAAATTCTGGAATGAGGGTAAAAGAGCCAAGCATCCACAATGTAAATGTAAGGTAGTGAGCATTTCAAATGGTGGTTGTAGCTTCCAAGCCTTTTTAATAACTCTAATTTCTCTTCTCCTATTGAGGGTTTCTCAAAATAATTTCTGTACTTGAACTTCCCATAGATGCTCTTGGTTACGTTTGGGGATGAAGAGTGATCAGGTGACAACTGTGAGACTGTTGTTGTTGTTTGGAGGATTTTTTAAATTCACAGAGAAAGCGGTAAGGAATAACTGAGGAAGTACTTACAGCATAATTTGGGAAGGTATTTTGGCAGATAAATTCTTATTTCTTTAGTTGAAACTCTTTTTTGGGATATGAAAGAAGGCTTATCAGTGAAATGGAAAGTTTCTGGACCTTGGCATGTGGTGACTCTGACCTTTATGATGACATTGATAGATGTTCTGGATGACACTCTCCAGAACACTGCCAAGAAACCTTGGCCATTGTCCCCCAGAAGAAAAAGCCAGAAGAAAACATGGGGGTTGGGTTGGAGCAGTGAGTGTGGTTAGCCAAGAGAAAGTCCTGAATCTGCTGCTCACCCAAAGCTTTGGGCCCTCAGTGATATCTCTACTACAGTAATTATTTAAGCTCTTTTGCTGAGAGAATAACAAAATAATTATCTGTTTGTTCAGACAGATCAACTGAGCATCTGTGGGGGGGATGACTCCTTCAAGTGAGTTGCTGTTCAGCATCTCTTAACATCTTATTGGCCCTACATATTCACTTGTTAACTTGATTAAATTCTATCCCACCACTATTGTTGGCCATTCAGATGTGTTGTCACCTGCACTTCTTAGTAGAATAGGTGGTTTACCCATGGAGAATAAACTGAATTAGTGTAAATTGTCTTGAGAATGCAGGAAAGGCCTCAGCTATTCTGGTTGCTACTGTGCTGCTCTTTCCAGGCTGCCATCAAAGCACACTCCAGGGGTACCCCGGCTGCCATTTCCCCACAGTCTCCTGCAAAACTGAGGCACATCTGCATGGCCAGAAGTTTGAGCCTTACTCAAAAAGAGCAGAGTTATCTGTGTGGTGTGGAAAAGGCATAGACAGAACTAAGGCAAATTGCTGATGTGTTGGCAGATGTAAGCAGGCTGTTCTTGAGCAGAAATGAAGAGTTAATGACTTTGACACACAGGTTTGTGGTATCTAGGCTTAAAGAACTCTAGAAGTCATTGTTAAAAAGACTTTTGTAATTGTAAATGATTCTTTATTAAAAGCAGCAGAGACTCTTGTGTTTTGTTTTCAGTTTCTTCTGGGTTTCTCTGCAGTATTTGAAGCACTGCGTTGCTTGAGTGCTTTACCGTGGAGACAGATTGATGATTGAATTGTGCTTTGTTCCTGTGAAAATGTGGAACTCAGGGAAAAGAAGTCACTTAGTCCTGTTAAGTGTTTTTGATAAATATTTACTGTCTTGTACAAAAGCTGGCCACATCTAGTATGTGGCTAGAGCTTTTCTCTACCTTTACTTCTAATAAAGCAAGGGGGATGTTGAGGCAGACTTCAGAAAAAGAAATGGATTATGGTTACAGTAGCTGCAGGTCCTTTCGAGTATCCTTTGTTCAGAAGCTTCCAATAATATGGAGATACAGTTTATAGTTCTAGCTTGGGTTTTTTAAATAAAAATTCTATCATTATATATTTTAATAGATTTTTCCACAGAGTCCACAAAATAGCAAGTTTTGGAATGAACATTATATGTGGACAGCACAAACTGGCTATATACACTTAAAACTACAACAAGCTGGTGTCAAATAATCTGTATTCCTCCCCTTTGGCTTGCTCATTTTGTAGGAAGAATCTGATTTACAAGCTATGCTTATAACCAGCTGATTTCTAAAGGTCTTGCAGTGTAATATTTTTTGCTTGTGACTGTTTTCAAGACTTACAGTGAATGAGAGAATCTTTACAGGTTGTTAGAAATATATAATGGATTTTGTGTTTTATATTTTAAAAGGAATTTTCCCAATATAGCATGTGAAGCTAACAGCTTGGTAGTTAAATAATCTGCAAGGAGCTCAGTGTGTGTTGGGTGGAGGTTTGTGGGCTGGGTTTTTTGTAGCTGTAGTAAACAGAGAAGATCTGAAACACTGAAACAGGGAGGAAGCATGCAAATGATAACAGAGCAAAGGTTTTTCAAAATACTTCTTAATTTTCCAAATGTATTCTCTGAACACGTCATCTCAGCAGAAAAGGGAAAACCACATTGTACAGCAGGAAAAAAATGAACATAAGGGTAGGTAATTAAGTGTAGTCAAATTTTTTGATAATAAGTTAGGTAGCATATAGGAAAAACAGAGAATCTTGGACCAAAAGATGAGTGATGGATCCAGGGGTTAATAAAACAATCTGAGCTCTGAGAAGGAGGAAATCTGGTAGGAATGATGTAGTTGGTTTAGTCAAAACCAAGACTTTGAGCATGTCTTGAGCAGTGTCTGAGCCAGGTGATGGTATGGACTTACTCTGGCAGAAAGCATTTCAGTGAAGTTTAGCTGGTACTGGATCTTGAGAGCTGCTGTTGCTCTGTGTCAATTAATTTTCCTCAGCTGGGTTCTCTGTGCATGAGGAATTTGCTGTAAAGGGTTGAACTCTATTTCTCTTCAGTGCCCAGTCGTGGGGATTTTGTTGGGGAACCAGCCTAGTAAATATTTCTTAATCTGCCTGGTATACACCATCAGGGAGGAGAGATTTTCACAAACAAAAGCCAGACACAGCTCTCCAAACCAGCCTGTAGCACAGATGGGCACTTGGCATGGAGGCAGTGATGTTTAACGGGCGAATTCGTATCCTGGGGACTTGAATGCCCTTTCCCAATAGGTTCATATGGTATCATTTTTTTCCTTTTTATATTTTTTTTTTCCATGCTGGGAGGGGAAGATGGTCAGGGAACAGGCTGAGGTGCCTCCCTGAGAGCCTGTGTGTTGCTGGTTTCTTGATGCTTTAGTGGATCTACTGTGCAGTAGGATGGGTGCTGGCTGGAACAGGGGTGTGCACTGCAGTATTCCTGTGTTTAAGAGGATTTTCCTACTTTGTACTGCATTTTCTTTTGCTAATTCACTCCCAGAATAGGTGTGAAAACATCTATAAAGCATGCATTTTCTTTTTGAGTCTTCAGTCCCAAAAGTTTGAAATACAGGTCATGTGAGGAAAGAATAACTTAATCTTTCTAGGCAAGTCCTGGGAGACTGTACTAATATCTCAATAATTATAGAGCAAGTATAATGACAGGGCACAGAATAAAATCTGAAATCTGTCAAAAATAATAAAATGGCTTTTCTTAGTTTGCTGTTCTGCTTGGATTTTTACCTTGTAGTGGCAAGTTTTCCAGCAGTAAAGATCTTTCCAATTGGTGGCTTCAAAGCCTTGCAAGTTTTAAATAAAATAATATTTCCCCTGCTCACACAATAATGTTTGCCCTAAGTAGCTGTGTATTGATCTGGCACTTCTGGTTCACATATTTAACATGAACTGAGAGGTTATTCTATATCTTCTATAGTCTCATTCCAGAATAATTCCATTCTGAAGGGACTCAGCTGTTGAAACTGGAAGGCACAGCGTATTCCTGACTTGTAAGTAATAGGATTTTCTTGATTTGAAGGTTTACCAGCCTGCTCCCTTAGAGACTGACACATTTGATTTGTCTCCTGTGGGTATGTAACTCTTACTAGTACCACTGTTTGCCACTTTACAATTGAATTAACTCATAGTTGCCAAGTTTTTTTAAAGTAGCCTAAGGCTTCAGCTAAGAAACATGTAAAATATGCTCTGCTAATGCCACCTGCTGATGCTGAGAGTACATATCTGCCTGCAGTTTTGTTTTATGCAAAGTTTTTTTGTGCCATCCTGTATACATGCAATGCAGAACTTCTCATATGCTTTGTCAGAGTGTTATTTTAGACCCATAATACTGAATTACTGCTGGCTCTTACTCCTGTGTGTAGTAATTGCACTTTAACTCTAGTCCAACTCATAAAGTGCAATTCTGGTTGCTAAAAACAAACAGTCCTTGCTCTCACTGTTGTATACTAGTTCCATGCATAGTTAAACTGCAGACTTAAACCAACCCATTCTTAACATTTTTATAAAATGTGTCTTACTGTCTCAAAAATTTCATGTGCCTATGAAGGTATAAACTCTTGGGTGTCACTTGTGTGTGACACAGTGCAGATGAACTTCATTTTTCTGCCCCAGCTTCTTACTGTCTTTGTTGGAGAGGACTCGTGTACAAAGTGACCCTGGTGATGAGGATCAAAGGGGTGGTAAAAAATCCTCTCTTGCTGGAAGTAGTCTTCACTTTTCTGATTGATGGCAGGCCTGCCAACAGCACTGAGAGACAGGATGCACATTCACTCCCCACTCTTTGGATGTGTTTAGCAGTGGATCATTTTTGGGTTTAGCCTTGTGTTTTGTTTTCCCTCCTTGCACTGTTCAGTGGGGATTGAAACAACTGAAATAATCAGGTGCTGGAATTACTTTGTTTCAACCTGTACATATACAGTAATTGAGTGATTTTTGAAAGGGGCTGTACAAAAGCAGGAGAACACTGAAAGTTTAAGTTCCTGAAATCCTCCTTTCCATATTGCCCTCCACTAAGGGCATGGCTTAGGAGCTGGGGAGGGAGCATTGCAATAGGCTAGAATGTGTCAGGCATGAGCTTAAACTGCTGAAACAGAACTCTGAAACAGAGCTAATACCACTTTAGGGGAAAAAAAAAGCTGAGCTATTTGCTCATCTTATTATCATGCAAAATCGTGATTTACTTTGTTGGGTATTTTTTGAGAAAAATGGATTTTTTTAAACTGTAGGTATTAAGAACAAAAATGAACTTTTATTTTGGTAGACAAGTGCTTATCTGTAGGTTAAACTTTAAAGCTGTCTCTTAATCCCTGAAAAAGAGGCAGCTAGGGAAAAGAAGACTGATGAGTTGAAGCTGTTTATCTTGTGTGTGCAGGGGATTTGAGAATGTGATTCTGATGTATTTTAATTTTTTGAAATTGTTGCTGCAGTAATGCTTTTCTATTTTAATTTTGGGTGATGCATGTGTACATATAGAACCAACAGAGTAAGTTTGAGTTTAAAAGTCCCTGGCTGCAGCTGCTGGAACTCCATTTTTCTTTGGACTAAAACAGGTGCTTAACTTGTCTCTCTGCCTCTTATCCTCTCCTCCAGCCAACATGCCTCTGAAGTGGACTGTGAAATGCTGTAGCAGCAGCTGAATATAGTTGTTAAAGGAAATGCAAGGAGACAGACTCTTGCTTTAGCACAGCAAGAGTCTTTATATGTTGTGGAGACCTGCTGCACTCACACAGCTACCATGCAAAGATCATGTCATTTTAAAATACCATCATAAAGGAAAATAGTCCTAAATGATGGACTTTGCTAATATTGAAAGTAGAATTAAGAAATGTTACAAAAGGTCTAACCATACCTGTTGTTTTTTTTTTTCAGTCTAACAGAGGCTGATTGCTGTTGTGTTGGAGCTCTTAAGAACAGTCCCATTCTGACAAGTCAAATTTAGGGGTTATGTAGTTTCCTAGTATTTAATTTTGAGAAGAAGAGCTCAAAAGTGTGGTACAGAGGAAATTATATCCAATCTGCAAGTACTCCCCAGTGAATGATATTTTCTGTATGAATGTACTATTAGAAGTCCAAGGTGTAGTAAAAATGTGCATACCTGAAACTGACAATGCTCAGATATGTGCAAAAATTGATCAAATTCCTTCTAATCCAGAAATCAGGGCCCAGTTTGCTGGCTGTTTTTGTATGCATTTTTGAATGTTGCATGCTTACCAACAGAAGGCTCAGCCAGCCTTACTTAGCCTGTGCTCTCTGAACTCAGTAAGTACAGCAGACTTTTTGTCTGTCAAGTTTTCATTAAAGTTTAAAATGCATATGCAGGTTTATGGTGTCAGCAAAGAAAATAATTTCTTCTGGCAGGATTCAGCTTCAGGACTTTGTGTTCTAGGATAACCCTTCTTGAGCAGGGAGGTTGAACCACTGTGGTCACTTCTAGCCTGACCTGTTCTGTGATTCCAGAACTTCAGTAGCTGGGTTGGTACATTGCAACTCTCTGTGGTGTTTTTAATATAATATTATGTATTATGCCATGATGCCTATTAGCCAGGAGCTGAGGGCTCTGCTCCAGTGAAGGCAGTTCTAGTGTGTGCAGAAGCTGTAAACATTGTGATGATCATTGTCACAGCACTTCCAACATAAAGGGTTTCCTTGCCCACAACAAACAACTCTCAAGCTCACTGCACATCTCTCCCTCACCTCTTGCTGAGCCTTGGCAGCCTGACACAATGGCAGATCCTGCAGCTGGTTTCCTGTAATGAACTGGAAATGGCATTACAGGGGTGCAGGCTTGGTGTTAACCCGTGGCTGATGTGTTATTTCACCAGGTAACTTCCTCTGTGCGTGTGTTAGTGCAGAACAGACATGTTCCACTGCACACAGCAGGTTCATTCTTCACTACATAAATATAATGTGAGTAATTGCAGTTCATTATGTAAATACCTTTGTATGAGACTTTTATGGGGTAGTAATGGATTTTGCAGAATTTTTTTCTCCTACATAGAATGCTGGTTTTTTTTTTTAAACAATGTAAGAATGTCCATCAGGAAGGAGGCTTCTAAACCTACAATTTAGAGCATTGTTATAACTTAGTCTAACTTGAATTGGAGAGAACAATCCTGACTATACAAACATTTTGCTGCCTACTACTGAAAGAGGAAAGGTTGTTTGGTGTGATAACTATCGTTATTTTACTATTTATTAAGCATCTACATCATAGAGGGGAATGAGGGTGGAATTTAAAAGGAAAGAAACATACACCCCTAAATAAAGGGAGAGAGACGGGAGGGTTAAGAGGATGTGATGGAGAAGAGGAGAAATTGAGGTCTAGGGGCACGATTGCTTGGGGTAGTATTGGAAAAAATGTCTAAAACATAGGAAACTTCTTCATAAATCCTAAATTTATGGGGTTTATTTTAAATATTTCTCTCCCTGGATGTGTGTATGTTAGTAGTGGTTCAGACATAACAACAAATATTTGAATATAATAATAGAAGAGCATTCTAGTGTGAAAAATAGGAACAGATTTTCTGTTGGTAAAGGATCATTACAAATGAAATATTAAAGAACTGAAAGATATATGTCCCTGTTAACCTGATATTATTTTTTTCTGAAAGGATGGCTTTAAATCCCATCTTATATTGAGTGCAGATTTCTGCCTAAGTTTTGCATTCTGGCATGTAGAAAAAACCCAGTCAAATGAAAAAAGAGCTGGCAACTCTTACACCTCAGATTGCAGTGGGTTTTTTATGAATCTTTTCTACTTGGAATAACGTGGAATGCCCTTTGTTTCTGTGCAAAAATACCTGAATGTGTGAAAATGTTATATTTTATTTTTGTTGGGTTATTCTGTTTTGGAAATAGAGGGGAGAGTCTTTGATCCTTACATTGACTGGTGGTGTTCCAAGATGCAGTCGTGTTGGTCAGCTCTGTGAAAAAAAGGTTGTCCAAGTTTGAGAAGACAGATCTTTCTGCCGTGTCCTGGTGAATTCCAGCCAATACTGTAGGGCCCTGACAGGCTTCCAATCTAACAATGTCCCTAAAATATCGACGTGTGAAGAACGGAAGCCTTTGTGTGTCTTTGCTATAGCTGAATTCCCTGCACACTGAACAAAAACTGTTAATGAGGGAAATAGTTTTAACATACTTGGAAAACCAGCTCAAGTCTATAAATGAATGAAAGGAAAAGCCAGATAACACAGCTGCTCTATGTAATGGCTAGCCTGTCTTCAAACAACTCGACTGTGAAATGATGCAAGCCTTGAGATTATTACTTTTCCCCGTTGGCAATTTGTATGCTTGAGCAGCCTGTGCTCTGCTATATTCCAGTCTCAGGATGGGGGTGGCAGGATGCTGGGGGGTGCATATTGTGCCAGTTGTGGTAAAAAAGGGGCAATTAGGGCACTCCATTTTTTTAAAGTAAATCCCTAGTCACTTCATCTGCAATTCTTAAAAATGCATAACACCACTCTCTGGGTGCTCTCTCTGCTAAGGCAAGATGCCCAGAAAGATGACATGTGCTGTCTTCAACTACTGCAGTTTCCTGGTCTTACTGCTTCAAGAAGTATGTAAGTGCTGCTCTAAAAAGTGCTCCTTGAAGTGCTGGCTGCTGTCAGACCTGCCTCTCGCTGCCAGCAGGCTGTGGGATCAGATGTTAGCAGGGTGCTGGGACCCAGCTCAGCTCGGCTCAAGGACTGTTATTGACTCTGCATCTGCAGGTTAAAGACTGGGCATGTACTGATTGTACAGAGTAACTAAATGTTGTCTTGGGAAACTGAAGCTTTTTATTTACTCAGTTTGGGAGAGCTTATCTCTTCAGAGCTCCACAGCTTCTCAGCTGTGTGTTATGACTGCTGCTTTGCCTTGGAGTAATTAGTTTGGTTCAGCAAACCTACCAGACTGACTACCAGGACAAAACTGTTAGAAAGAAGTGCCATTGAACTGTTGCAGTTTTCCTTGGTAACAAAAACATCATAGTATTGCTTTCCTTTCATAACTAAAAAAAGGACTGACTTTAGATTTTAAAGCTTAAAGCAAGGTAAGGATCTTCCTAGAACAGCTGCTTGGGAGGAGGATTTTAAGCAGTGTGAGTAGATGGCACCTCAGCTGGAGATTGTCTGGGGAGCAGTAACACCCCAGGAAATCAGCAGTGCACTGGTGAGTGGGTCAGGGCTCATGGGGGATGGATGGCAGTGGTGCCTTCAGGGACTTCTGGCTATACCCTTTGATTAGGAGGCAAGTGTCACAGGAGCACAGGGCATCACTTCAGAAGGCTTTTCATGGAGTCCTGGCACCTCCTGTTCTGGAGACTGAGCAGCTTCTGCAGTTCAGGTTTATGGTAATTTGAGAGAGAATTGAGCACAGGCTGTGATTTAGATGGCTGTGTCTTCTCCAGAAACTTGTAGGAATTGGAAGGGTATCTAGGATGAAATAGCCCTCGCTAGATTTATAGAGGATGGAAGCATGGAATTTAAGGGGATCCAAGTAGTTGGAAAACTGTTTAGAGAATTTGATGTGCTTTTTGTGAGAAAATGGGCAGTATTTTTCCGTGGTTTGGAAAAGTGGGACTTGCAATAGATAAAGGGGAGAACTGAAAATAGAAACACACAGCACTGGAAAACAGAATGGTGGGGGAATAAATGTATTGGAGGAAAAATAGGGAGCCTTAGTTTACAAGTACCAGATTATGTATCAGGTTGTATAATGCTCAGGAGAAGCCCTTGGGGTCTGATGTCTTTCCTATATTCTTCTTGTCTGTCTTTTTTTTGTGAACGTTGACAGGATAGCCTATTGCTTTTTTTTCTCAGCAGCCCTCAGCTAATTAGAAAAAATACCAGTTTGAGGAATGTTTAGAGGTTCGTCCACTGTTGAAATGGAGACAGTTATTTCTAGTAATGGCTGAGAACTACACAAACTTTTTATTCTTATTTTTTGGGGCCATTGATAAATGGCTCATATAAGAAAACATCCCCTTTGGATTAAGGGGTGGTGTCACTGGCCTTTGCTCAATCATTGCATTTGAAACCATTATCTAAATCTGCTTTATTGGTCCCAATTGAAGATTAAGCAAAAGTTTTTTCACAGCATAAAAAAACCCCTGAACCAAACCACCTCCCACCAAACCCCAGACCTCAAGACCACAAAATATTGGGTGAGAAAAATGTGATAAGTTTGACTCAGAACTTTTCTTCTTATTTTTTTTCTGTATTTTTCTAAAATCTAAGAAAAATTATAGTATAAACTGGCATTTGGGCCGTGATTTTTTTCCTTTTATCTTTATGGGTAGGAAGGACAACTGTATTATAGCCTGAACTTGTTAGTATTAATGTTTAAAATGGAGTGATGCATTAAAAAGTAATAAGCACAGCAGTCTGAGTGTGTCTGTTGCAGTGTTAGTGGCACTATGATGGATTAACAGCCCGTAAAATAGAAATGCATGCTCTGGCAAATATTTTACCTAACACTTATTAGTATATTTGTGGGTATCAATTTTGCTTTTACTTTGCATCTTTTAAGTATAACCATGCTTTAATATATTTTAAAACCCCACAGATCTATAAATCTATTCTTCTGCAGGCGTGAACTTTCCATGATATGTAATGTCAAGTTATATTACTAAAGTAGAAGTAGAATTTAAGCATTATAGACAAGCCAGAATTTGAAACTCCAGAATAAGAAACTATCTTATTGTCTTGGTGTTTTGATAGCTCCTGGTGGCCTTTCTCTGCAATTGAGATCAGATATGTAAGTCTAATAACTTCACAGGACACTTTATTCTGTTAATATGTATTATTTTTCCTTATGCAACAACTTAATGGAATTCATTACCACAGTTACTTTTTAATACATAGTATTTCCAAGTTGAGATAACGTTCCTTTTGATTTTCAGGATCAGTCAATGCTCACAGTAAATGAAAAGGGCTCAATAAAGAGATAGAACAGAGGTAGATCACAGGTTAGCAACTGCTGCCATGGAATTATACAAAATTCATTTTCTGTTACATCAAGAAGCAGAAATGTGGTGAATATCAGATCAAGAAACTGGCAGTTTAGTCAAGACTTCATAAAAGTCACATTCCCACCACAAAATTCATACTTGTGATGTAGGAATTGGAGAGTGACAGAATGATGGGCTTGGAAGTACCTTATGGCTCTGTGTAATTACTTGACATGGCACTGCTTCTGGATTAAAAGCAATGTTATATTTTCCACTTAGCAATAAGAACGTTATTTTGAAAATAATTGCATGCCAGTCTGAAGTTTGCAGGTTGCTTTCAGCTGAGAGGTTGGAACCTTGACCTCCCTGATGACAGTGGGTCCGTAGATGTCACTTCATGTCCTGCTGCAGAAGGTGTCCCTTTGACAGGGGCTGCTCAGGACTGTTGCTCCTCCCTCCCCCATCGAATACATCATTTTTGACACCCAGTGTTTGTGTCACCGACCTTGCCAAGGTCTGAAGTAAAGGTAATGCATTTCCTAACCCTTCAAGTCAGTTCTTAGAGCTGCAACAAGGGTCCCTTTGAGTGGCTCTGAGGAATTTGTAAGGTGTGGGGGGAGCCCATGACCAGGGGTTCATTCTAGAGTGTAGAGACAGTAGTACATTCACACTTATATATGCTGTGACCTCTAATCTTCTTTTTTTTTTTTATTGTCAGAGAAAGAATGCTAGATAGGTTTGTTTCCATAGCATTCTGTCCATTAAATCAGTGCTCTTAATTACAGTTTCTCATTTTTAAGCCCTATCTTCAGTTTGCAGGTATTTCAAATTTATTGAAAGTGTTAACATTTACAACCTAGCATCAGCTTTAGAAGTTAAAAAATAGTTTATTTGCTTAGAGAAGAGTTCATTTCCCAGCGTGAAACACTTGAAAGAAACCAAAGGCAGACTTTGTCTTAATAGTTGAAAATTCAAAATAAATGAAGCTTATGTAAAATGGCAGTAACAGACTAGAGCTACAGTGGACTGCTGAAATTGGATTTGGGTAGCTATAAACATAATTAGCTTAAAGCATTCTAGCTTGCCATGCAGTGTGAGCTCTCATAGGCTGGGATGTGATAATGCTTTGCTCTTTTGCATTTTAACTCCTTGTGGAGATTCAAAAGCCAGCTGATCTGAGGCTTTGTGGAAGCGAAATTAACCACGCGTTCCTTGGGGGGTTATGGCAAACTGTGAGGTTTATTGGGTGTTGAAGTGTGCTAAAGATAATGTGACAGTAACCTAGAATGTTGTACTCCCAACATACTAATTAGGATTGTATATTAGTATTTTTAGACATCTTTAGAGATTTGTATTTCTAGTCATGTAAATGACAGATTTTATGTAAACATTGGTTGTGTATGCTCTTGATGCTCTCATGGATGAAATACCAGTGCTTGATTTGACCTGAACAATATACACAAACAAGAGGATAATAGTGTAAAGTTGCATATAAAAAATACTAATGTGGTTCAGAATTTCTGCAGGAATTTTATTTCTCTGAAACATTATCTCATGCCTGTTATGTGAAGTTGTGTTCATTTAAGCCAGTAATGCTGCTTGACCTCAGTCTTTGTTGTAAGTGGGTTGTCAATAACTTGGCATTCCCACAACAGTGGAACACTTAGATTTGTACACATGAGACCTCCATAAAATTCTAGGAATACATGTTTAGCCTCTCCAGAATAGCCCTTGTGTACAATCTCCTGCTCTCTTCCTCAGATGTACAGATCACTTGAAACAAGTGAGCCTGTGTTCTCACAGCAGGCAAACACTGTTTCATGAATGCTTCCACTACTGGGCTCTTTCCAAATAATAAATTCAGAACCTTCAGATTTTGCCTTTCATCTGACAGTCTCAAGCTTTGCAAAGCTGAGATAACTTTTGTTATCCCTCTACTTCTCCTGTTTCTATTTTCCACGAGTAAGTGTTTGTGAAACATTGTCCTTGCATAGAAGTAAGGGGAAATTTCATAGAGTTCCTAAAGGCTGGAAGGCTTTTCACTATGGGACATTATATTAAATTGTTTACTGCATAAGGTGACTTTATATCCTTTCACTTTTTCCCTTTTTAGTCTCCCACTGCCTTTATTTAAGGGAGATTTTTTTAAAATGAAGTATTTCAAACAAGAGTGAGAATGGACAATTTAGTCTGTTAAATAAAAAAAAAATCACTGTGGTGAACACATCTGGGGATTATAATCTTAGTATTTAGAAGTGCAGAGGAATGTAGCACAAAGCAAGTATTAGCACCACATCATGCAGAGTAGTTACAGCTTTTCTATTTTTGCAGTATCTGTATCTTCTAGTATATGTGGAATACAGATAAACTGACGTATTTCCTTTCTTGTATTCTTTTTTAAATATTAATTTCCAGTGGAGGTGGCTTACATATTCAGCAAGGCTTTTAGTATTTCAGCCTTTTGCTTTATTACTTAGAACTCATTGTAGATAAGCATCTGAAAAAAGAAATACAATAAACACTTGTGTTAATTATATAATTTCCTCCTACCCTTCTCCCCTGCACCATATGTTCTCTTCTCTGTATGCCTCTCGACTGACTTTTATTAGGGTTTGATATGTGTCTAATCAGAGACCTCAAAGGACGTGCTGATGATGCAGTTGTGACCCTGTTTCTGCACCCTTTCATAAGTGTAAATATACCTGGAAGGAGAAGAAAAGAACAATGGGATTAATTCATCAGGTAGTTATTGTGTGTATTTATATATGGGGCTTTGCCTTAGTCTGTAGTCTCTGCTTCAGCCTTTGTGTCATATCTCATATTACCCCTTGACCTGGATTATTTTTTTGTTTATTTGTGGGTTGGTTTGCTTGTTCTTTGTTTTTCCTTCAGTTCCTTGGTTATTTTATTGTATGTGGTTCCTCTGGAAAACCTTTGGGGATTCATCAAGTTTCTCTGCTCCTGTCTCTGACTTTCTGTTACAACATTTGAGTCACATATCCAAGTTTTATTTCTGCTTTCATGGGGAAAACAGCTTCTTTCATTTTCTGTGAGATACTGAAATGCACCATTGTGCTTGATCATCAAGGACACAGCAGAAAATTAGTTGCCATTTTTTTATCTCTTAAAAATGGGAGGCCAGGAGCATGGAAATGCAACTTAATACACTTGTATGGGGAGCTCTACTTCAGAGTCCAGTGGCACATAAGGAACTTACCTGCACTTTCTGCTGAGATGCACTTTGGTTTCAGAATACATATTTGCTATGTGCATAAATGCTTTCCTTCTCTGGTCAGTTATCTGTGCATACACTTTTCTAGTGGGACCAGAAATTATTCCAGATTCAGCAGTTGTCTATAACAGTATAAGGGCATGATAGAAATGCCATTTTACTTCTAAAAGATAAATTCATTACTTGGCTTTCTTCTGCCTTTGCTCCAGGACATCACAAGGCCGTAGCAAATAATGAAACACATTGCTCTATCCCCACTAAAAAGGACTGAAACTCTTCAGCAGAACTTACCACTTATTTTTCCTGTGTTTTCCTTGGTCCTTCATTATGCAAACCAGCCTAGGGAAAGTTTCTGCTTCCTGATGGAAACAACATGGGGGAAATGCTAACATGAATTTTGAATCCAGTGTGATGACTGCAGTGATCTGCATACCAGGTATAGTCAGTAGTGGTCAGGCCAGGACACAGCTGCAGACAGACTGTGCTGTCACCTGTGGTGGTTTGCGAGTGCTGTGGCTCAGGCTTGCTTCCATTCACGGAATGGTCGGGAGGAGCTGATTTCCTGCATGGACACACCCCGTGTACATTAATGAAAGGTGCTGAAACCACTCTGTGCTACACAAGTGTTAATTAACACAAAAGAAGCGTGTTCTTTCAAGCAAAAATTTATTTTCAAGTGAATTTAGTTTCTTAGACTAGCAATAGTAGAAATACAATTTTTGTAATTAAACAAATGTGAGTGTCTAGTTTTGCACACACCAGATGAATAAACTGTAGGTCTGATATAGTATTGAATGCATGATAAATGTAAACAAAGTCAAGGTTATCTTTTCTTCTCAATAATTAGTAATGATTTAAATCTATGTTAAATTTTGCCAGCCTCTTGAACCAAGGCATTTTGTGTACTTTCCAAAAGTTGCTAGGGCTTCCAGTAATGCTTTCAGAAATGGAAGTAACTTTTACTTGTCATCAGGGCACTGTGTTGACTTAAAGCAGATAAGGATCTTTGTTAACATTAAGAACTGTTTGAATCTCACAAAATGAGCTTATGAATTTACTGCCTGATGGTATTTAGCATGTAAAAAGGAAGTAAACAGCACAAGCATTGAGACAATCAACCATTTCTGTTTCATTCCTGGCTTTGGAAAGATACTGTTTATGTAATATGTTCAAAGGAGCACATAATTGATTATATACTGTTAGTCAGCCATGTGCATTTTTACATTTCTGCCTGTAGGTAAGCTGAACACCTGGTGATATGGCAGGATGTTTAAAACACTGCTTAGGAGATCCACAGAAGCAGCACAGATAACAGGACTTTCAAAATGGTTCAGTAATAGACAAAATAAATGTTCCTTTTAAGAAGTTTTTTTTCTTTATTGCCTTCATATGAAGGTACTCGTACAGAGACAAATGTGATCTATTTACTATTCCTGGTGGGGATGGCTGGTGGGTGGTGAAAGTTGCAGGGTGCTGTGCTACTCTGTTCTGCACAGTTCCCCTGTTAGTCTTGCTATCTTTAAACTTCCCCTTTCTAATGAGAAAGCAGGAAGCTTTTGTCAGCTAGGTATTGAATAGAGGTTTTGATATTTAAAGCAAACTGTTCAGTGCTTTTAGAGATGTTAATGTGGAAAGAAATACAGGTACTACTTCTCAAGCTTCAACATAGAAAATGTTAAGAGCAGTGTACAAAGGCAGAGTGAATATTTTGTGTTAATTCTAATTACAGAGGGAAGAAACTAGAATTCTGGAGCGGACATTGGAGCTATATTGTAGGATGCAAGGATGACTCAGCCCATGCTCAGATCGTGGTCTTGCCATACTTGTTTACGTTAAAGTTCAGTCGCTATTTTAAGTCTGCACATTTAGTGGAGAAGAAGGTGAGAAAAGAGCAGAGGGAGAAGAATAAAAGCAAAAAGAGGGAGGGTAGATTTTAAAAAGCAACAACAACAAAAATACCTGGACCAATCCCTCCTGCTCCGTATGCTGCTCTCTCAGTGGAGGAGCTTGTAATCCTATATTTGCTGTATCAAGAGGATTCTTCTATGAGCACAAATTAATAATTTATTCATAGGCTGGAGTCAGCCTGCATTGATTTACTTATGCTGCATTTCTTTTCATTCATAAGCCTTTGCTGGTCCCGGAGCTCCCGGAGAGTGACTTGCTGCAGTGCTCCGCCGTGGGAGGAAGCAGCAAACGTTCCTTTATGATGCCCAAGGACGCGCTCCCTGCGACCCGATCCAATGTGCGAGCCGGACCGAGAGCCGGGGCTCGCTCCGTGCAGCCGCCGCCGCTCCCGGGCGGTGCTCCCCGGGCAGGCACCGCCGCTCTGCTCCCTCCGCCCGGCCCGGCCCGGGATGGGATGGGATGGCTGCTCCCGTCACCGCAGGGATGGGATGGATGGATAGATGGATGGATGGATGCTCCCGTTCCCGCCCGGCGCTCCGCTCCGACCAGCCTCGCCTCTCCGGGCTGGGTGACAGACAGGCGCTTGTCACGCAGCCGTGCCCTGCCTGAATCTCTCCGGTGGGTGTGCACGGCCCCACGCCCCCGCCCCTGCCAGCCCTCCCAAGCTCAGCCCTCGGCAATGTGCAGCGCTCTCTGCTCGCCTTCCTGGAAGGGCTCAACTACACTTTCAGCTGCTCCAGACTTTCCCTGCCTTTGCCGTACCCTCCCTCTGGTCCAGCTCCTCCTGTGTCGGCGCTATCCCGTTAAAAGGCTGCTGCTCCTGCTCCACTGAACCAGTGCACTGCCTGCCTGGATCCGGGATGAAGGCTGCAGGTTATCGGCGAGGGAAAGGAGAACTCTAGGCAGCTTTCCATTTGCAAAGTGAGCAGTAATTGCAAGAAGACAGCCTCCCCAGTTGGAATCAATAGTCTGCTTTCTTGCTGCTAAGGGCACTTTGGAGCAGCAGTAGGTCACTGAAGTAACTTCAGCACACTGCTGACTGCGGAGTTGTAAAGAGCTACATGCAAGTGGCTGCAGTAGTGCTGGAAAGCACTTTGCTGTTACCAGGGACACAATAGTTTTCAAGTCATTAGAGCTTCGCTTCTGATCCGCTCCTTCTATTACACAGAGAGGGTCATTCTTTGGAGGAATGAGGATGGAGCTGTGAATTTTTCTTTTTCAGTGTCCCCTTCTAGTGGAAGATAGTAAGAGTGGGGGAAAAGCAGCTTTTAGAAGCAAAACCCCACTGCTGCTGAACTCAGCTTCACTTGAATTTCCCCAAACCTTTCCAGGCACAGAGAGGCACAATGCCAGAGAACCTGAATCTTCTTCGGGCTTTTGGGGGCCTTTGCTTTATCTTCTGGACAGCTTTTAACACAGCCTTAGTGGATGTGGTTGGATCGGAGCAGCAGATCCCCTTGTCAGTGTAAGTGCTTTCATGCTATTCCTCTCAGGACCACGTTCAAGGATGACAACTTAGCTGCTCAAGTTCTCCTGTTTTTGTATTGCAGATATTTGACTGTTCCAGGGCACCTTTGCTCCTCTGTCAGCTGTATTTAAAGTGGTTGTCTCCAAGGCACTTGGCACTACTTTGATTTTATTGTAGGAGCATGTGTTGGTGGAGTATGTGGCCACTGAGTTTTAAGTGCTTGCATTTACTGAAATTGATGGTGTTAACTCTCTCGTGTAGAAATTTATCATTCAGAACTGTTTTGCCATTTTATCTGCTGTTTTCCTTCAAATTATTATATGTCATGTTGCACCAAAGCATGTTTTTGAATAAACTAATTCCTTAAATTTTAATGGTTCAGGTTGGTAGTTTCATATCAGAGGCCTTACCTTAGCACAGGGTCTAGTTTGTGCTTATACTTGTACAGCTTCACTGATCTTTTGCTGTGCTTAGGCTCCTTAGTGAGCTCTCTAATGCAAAATTGCTCGGATCCTTCCGAGTGCAGCTGAAGCTGTTACAGTCTCTGTTGCTTGCTATGACATGTGTATTACATTTCTTCCTGTCTCTTTTTTTCTTCACAGTGTAAAGCTCTGGGCCTCAGCATTTGGTGGAGAGATCAAATCTATTGCAGCCAAATACTCAGGTTCCCAGCTCCTCCAGAAGGTAAGGATTTCTTTGGTTGTAATAAGGAAGGTTTTAAGAGAGAAAATGGAGGCAGATTTAATTTTTTAAATGAACAGGAAAGCAGTGCAGTACGTGCTTTTGTCCAAGATCTATTTTTGTATTGCATACTAGTCCCTGATGACTCTTTGCATTGCACTGCACTATCTGTAGAGTCCTTGCTTAACCTGATATTTTGTTGTTTGGATGACTTTTTTTTCCCATTGGAAAGTGAACTCCAGCACTTATTTCTTGTAGCCTAAGCTTCAGCCCAGGTTGCGGGTGTTTAGTTTGGTTGCTGCATTGTGATGATGAGGATGTTTCTGTGCAGAAACAGCTGTTTCTTATGAAAAATGTTAACTTCATTCAAGGAGCAGAATTAGTGCATGTTGTATTATTTTCACCCTGGGCTGTATGTACACAATGCACTGTATCAGGAGAAGGCGGCTGCACTGTTGTTTGTCATCTCTGCAGTTTTTACAATCCCATTATTCCCCCAATCATCTCAACCCAGTGCTAAGATGTATTACATCATTACAGATAAGAGGAATGAATGTGGTTATCTTCTTGCTCAGCTGCACAGCTGGGTAATAAGGTAGTGAAGTATAGCAAAAACTTGAGAAATTGGTATAAGTCTACATAATTGGGGCAGAAGGTAATGAAAAAGCACATTTGAGTATTAGGTATATATCAAAGACTCTGCCATAATTTAAATATGCAATCTGTAGGAAACTTCTGTGTTGTGGACAGTTTATTTTCACAACAGTTGCAAAAAAAAAAAAGACTAAGAGGAATATGTTAGATTGAGACTGCTATTTTGGGGCAATTAACATGTGATTCTCAAAATGCAATATGTAAATGGAAAAACATTGAGACATTCACTGATCAAAACCACTCATTCAACCCATATATTAAATTTCTGCTGGTTTTCTTTTCTTGTAGACATGATTTTTAGTTCTGAGTAACACTAATTTTATTTTTTGTCTGATTGTGAAGGAAATTATTCCTTGAGCTTGTAGCATTTATTTCAAAAGGCTTATATATGTGTGAAATTATATAACAGTACGTGTAGCAGCTGAAATAAAAAGCTTGTGCTATCCTTTAAAATAAAAGCAACTGGCTTTAGTCATTACTAAAGACATATGAGTTCTTTAGCAGCTTGTCTTTTCAGATTGGTATACCCAGGACTGTAAAACATGAATTTCACTAAGCAAAAATACAGAGCTATTAAGAACAAAAATATTTGCGGTCTCTTACTGCCTTTCAAGGCCTTTGAATGGCTTCACTTCAATATGTTGGGCAAACTTTCGTTTTATTATGAAAATCTAGACACTCAATATTTATTATACTTACAGACTTTAAAGAATGTGAGCTGAGTAGTCTTATATTGTCACTTTTTATAAACACCTTAAATTCATAAAGCAGATGGAGCTTTCAGTTTTGATTAGTTTTTAATCAAGTATTATTAAAAAGCTTTATTTTTTTTTTTTATTGGGCCATAACAAACAAGTATCTTTATTTAACTTTGGAGCTGTTCCATGCACAGCCATTTTTGTGCAAAAATGGCTTTAGAGATGAAACCTACCCAGTACTGATCCCAATATTTGCTGGAAGAATATGGGATGTACCATGTGTGGCAATCATGCTAAAATCCACAAAGAATCAGTATGGAATCCTTAATCCTCCTTCTCTTCCTCACAGTAGATGCTGCTGTCATCCCTTCTGTAATGTATTTTTTTCCTTCTGAAGTAGCAAGATTGCTTCCTATTGGTTGTTATAATTGTAGGTAGTTGGAAGCTATTCATTTTACCTTTTCATCAGCATCCTTTCTGTTTCACTGACCAGCCTCTGCTCCTGTTTTGAAGGTGGACAGTGTATGTTCTTTCCAAGCTATTTTGTTTTTCTTTCTTATATTTCATTATTTAATGAGAGAGATAAGACAAAACGGAGATTTGACAGGTATTTAGAGCATTTTTATTCCTCTGTCACGTATACTATTGGTTTTGTTATTTTTATTTTCCTTCTGGTTACAGTAGTTTTTATAAGATATCTGTTTTTTTCTTTTATTTAGAAGTCCAAAATGTCTCCGTCCATTTAAGCTTGCTATATCCTGGTGTTGGTTGTGGCAAATGAGCCTGGATGACAGACGACTTTAGCATGTACTTTTTTGTATTGTTATAAAATGCATTTCTTTTGTAAGCTTGTGTGAATAGAAACATACCAAACTTCAAGGTCTGCAAGTATTTTCAACGTGCAAAGTCAGTGACAGAGGTTGTCACAACAGTTAAGGAGGTGATAGCACAGGAGGGCTCGAAGTACAAATGCCTTTTTTTCCCACCCCCTCCCTCCCCACTAGCCAGGCATCAAGAATATGTTTGGTATTTACTGTGAGCTCTGGGTGATCAGAATCCATGTCATTTTAAAGTCAAGATTCCCCTTTTAGAAGCAGTGAGACTTCTGATATTACCAGAGGAGCCCACATTTCCTGATTATGAATTAAGCATCCTTAAACAAGTGAAGATATAAAATGTGTTTATGATTATGGATCTGGACACTATAGATTCCTCAACTGTCAACTGCTTTGGAGTGCCATTTAGCTTAATACAGGCTTGCTAAATGAAAAATTAATGTAAAGGTTACTTGATTCATTTTGTCAGCACACACACTGAGTGCTGCTTTCAAAGGGATGCGCTCACAGTCGTGATTGACAGTCTCTGCTGCCCAAATGTTTTGTACATTGAGTCATTTCACCCACTCTAAAATTTCATTGAGCAAATTAATTCATGTGAAGTACTCAGTATAGAATTTTGTTGCCAGTTTGCAGTTGTGAATATTGTTGGAGTTATTGCAATTCCTAAGGTCTTGCTGTACTGTGAGCATGAAATAGGTGACCAGCACTGATGTCCTCTTGAGTTTGTAAAAGATGTGTCAAGAATATTTTGGTTGCTTTTTGAGAGTATTTTTTTAAAATCCACTACTTCCCATATCTTAATTGAATGTTTCATTATTTTATGTCATTATGGTAATCTTATCCAAGTATTTTGTTATGCCTCCTAGAAGTATCTGGGATATTTGAATTTTCCCAAAACTGACTTTAGATGAAATACAGATGCTTCAAATTGCTTGGAAAATAATAGTTCAGTAAGTAATTTCAGAAACTATGATGAGGTTTTAAGTGAAATTAGCACTTAAAAATGTTCTACTCCTTGCTTTCAAAGAGATGGAACACCATTAAGTGTACAAGAAAACAACCAGAAGCAAACAGGAGTGTATTGTTCCTAATTTGACTGTTTTCTGGAGGTTCTACAGTTGTCATATAGATTGGGAAAGGCTCCTTGATGCTGTAGAGATGTTCATGCTCTTCACCTACTTAGCAGATACTACTGGGGCCTAAGAATTAATTTTAATTCTCTTAGGTGCTGTTTTTTTTCCCTTAGACTGTCAAAAGGCATCTGCCTTATTTGAATCGTGACATTTTAGATTTTTTTCTTTTGTAAACACTGTGCTCAGTGCGTCCTGTACTGAGAGTGTAGCCCACTGGCAAAGCCAGGCCTCAAATATGGGCTGCAAAGCAAGGCTTAGGTGCCAGGAACATATTCACTTCAGCTGCTGCAATTAGAGTTTTGGAAAACAGGCTTTGGGGAATGTTGTTATACAGTAAAGCTCTTAAATCAGTGCAGTAGCTGTTTGTGTGGAAGTGCAGTGTGGTCTATGCTTTCTCAGGTTCCTTTTGATGAGGTTACTCTTTTTTAAAAGATATTCTGGGCTTTCATAATTCTTCATTTCCTCCTGAATCGTCAGTATTATTTATTGCAAATGTGTTGGAATAGTTTCCCACTGAAAATACCCTTAATTTCTTAGTCCTTCCACCACAGTTTGTTCCTGACCAGAAGCTTGTTTAAGGCTCCCTTAGATTTTCCTTATGTAAGTTGTCTGCTGGAGCCCTCAGTGTTATGTAAGCAGTGCCTGCCTTGGTCTGAAGCAGGCTGGAGTCTGCCTCTGCCTGCTTTCAACAAACCCTTCACCGTGTTGGGAGTTCTCAAATCATGGTTTTCTCAGAGCAGGTTTTTCAGTCAGGAGAGCATTCCTCTTTTTAAAGATGCAGGATTGCATTTTATCTCCCTGACTAGGATGGGATGCTGTGTCTTGGTAGTTTCTTGCAACTGTGGAAATGTCAGTGCAAAAATTAATAAATGGGGGGATTTAGATCAATTAGCATTCAACTGGTGGATCTGATTCATACAGTACATCTATCTTTAGTTTAAATTGTATAATAGTGACTTAAATTCTTAGGCAAATGTCGTGCAATCATCCTGACATTAATTGCCTTTCTTTTATTCAGCCTTACGTTGGTTTTGGTTTTTGTAGGCTGTTTCTTTGCTCAAGACACTCAACTGCTGCGTTGAAGGAAGGGTCAAGTAGGACTGAGCCATGCAGGTTAAATGATAGGCATGGACTGACTTTTTGGATATCAATTTAAACTTTTGCCAGCTGAGCAATTCTAAAGCAGCAAAAATAATACATTTTTTTTTAAATAAAAAATTATCAATAAAATCTGTAGAGATATGGCTGTAAATACAAAATGACAAAAAAACCCCATCAAAGGAAATACCACCAACCTCTGCAAAAAAACCAAACCAACAGCAACAAGCCCATTCTCCCCACCAACCAAACCTGACACCTACCCTAAAGCCCAAATCCAACACCCCACCAGCCTGGTAAATGGCATAGAGTTTACCAAAAACTGTATTCAGAGTTAATTCATTATAATTTGGACTCTTGAAATCTGGTTTATGTAAAATGTCTCCTAGCCCTGATTTAAAATAAAACCCTAAGAAATATACATCTGAGAATCTTAAACCAGTGTAATTCTGATGATTAAAGTGAATGATGTTTTGGAACTTGCAGAGCTTGAATCTCCACCCCCTTTAATTCCTGCACATCTTTGGGCTACATCAATGACAAGATTATTCTCCATGCCAAATTAGGTACAGGATATTTCAGTGTGCTTTGAAGTATTTAATGTTATCTGCAGACATAAAGATGTAAGTTCTTCCGAAGAGGCATTTAATTTGTTAAAGAACAAAAAAAAACCCAAACACATTGTTATGTTACTCTAATGTATTTGGTGGGAAAACCGGGTGGACTCCATGCTAATTTTCAGGTAGTATGTTGATCTATAGAGAAAAGGATTAATCTTTTCAAACTTTGGACTTTGGACACTTTCTTCTCTCTTTCTCCATAATAAAAAAGTCTCGACCCTTCTTTTTTTTTTTGTAATAAAGTTGTGCCTTTTCTGGTGGTGTTGGAAAAATTCCATTCTCTTCTGTAAAGTTAGAACTGCACGTTGAATGATCTATGATTTGTACTCTCCTCCCCTGTTTGAATGTTATGGCAGGAGTAAGGATGTTTTTTGGTGTTGGTAATGGTTTTTAAATGTAGTCAAATCAGGTTGAATATCAAACATCATGTTTTAGATTTCACTTGGTCTAAGAGGAAAGCCATGCTGAATTCATGTTTTGCTTCCTTCAGCACTCTGTTTTGCAGTATGTTCTGTGTCTTTCTGGATTTTGCAAGCAGAGTGTGATCCTCTTTAGATGTATTATAGAATGTAAAATAGTCTTTGGTAGTGTGTAAGAGGAATATGAGATGGCTTAGGTAAGTTCATGATACATGTATTACACTTTCAGTAATGTCTTTTAATGTGGAAATTATTGAGCAGACAATCCAACTGGAAAAGGAAGAGAAGGGAAGAGAATGCTTCCTTTTCCTTGAAAGGAAAAGAGTGCTAATTCCCTTGCTTAATGCATTTATGGTTGTTTGTTTTCACATCCTGTATTGGAAAATGCTTACGTTTCAAGGTTAGAGGAGCTGCTCTCCATGCAAATTATCCTGACAGTGAAGGTATGTAGAGCATGAGTAGATGCTGTATTGTAGTGGTGATTCACTCTTAAGTAACTATTAATCAATACTCCACACTTTGAAATGTCATTACTGTTCTGTAAGGGACAGTTTTTTGTTGCTGATAATAAGTGCTAACACATTTTACAACACAAATTATATATTGATAGGGTAGATGGTATTTTAGTTTCTGTAGAAGCTTCACTGACAGGTTTTAATGAAATACAATAATTAATATGTAGTCCTTGTGAAGTTCCATTTTTCTTTTTTTACATATGTTTTTGCAAAATTATGTGGATGTTTTTATGATCCTGTTAGCATCTGCCAAGTTAACTTGTGTAAAGCTGAAATACTTCGAGTGTGCGATCAAATAATTGCAAGATTTGCCTTTCAATAGGAGGTCCTTGCAAAAACACTTCTTTTAAAGTTGGAAAGAAGTTGATAAGGGTCTTGGTAGACTTTCCAGAAGTAATTAATTCCAGACACACATAATTACTGAAAATATCCTGCCCTCAGGTCTCTCAGGACTTTGCAAGTGAAGTTACCCATGTAATAAATGATAACCAGTACACTGGTTTTAAAGACAGCAGTATAAGACATGATGGTTTTGTGATTGGAGTGTACAGGTTCTGCATCCAGTGTATCAAAAATAGGATAATAGAAACTTGTTCACCATATCCATGGTAGATGTACAAGAACTGGTCTTTAAACACAATAATTATTTTTTTGCTACTATCAATTAATTTATTTAATAGCTTTGTTTTTGCTGAGAGAAAACCCTAGAGTAGTGTGGAACTTTTGCAGGTTGGCTGTTCAGAACAGGTTCCTGGCCATTATGTAGACTTTGTTGAGCTGCTTTATGTTAGGATGATGAGCTACATCCTTTATTTTGGACTATCATCAATAACAGTAATTGTATTTCTCGTTTGATCTATGAGCTATTAATCTTTGTGTCTATATCTCCTTAAGACATAGCTGGGGTGTCCTTCACTTCTCAGAGCAGAAACAGGTTATAAACACAGTTGTACAGTGTAGCCAGGCTGGATGACTTGCTGGTTTTCCCCTCCCCTTTTAAGCACACAAACAAATGATCTTATTAAAATATCATTTTGCTATAGAGGAATAAATATGTCAGCTATAATAGACTAAACTTGTTGGAAAAAGATGTAGTCTTTTCACATCACCTCTTGTTGGGCTTCAGGTTGGCAACCACATGATAAGATATTAGCAGGGTAAGCTTTTCAAGGTGTTCCAATGTGTTCTTGTGTGAAATGTCACTATGAAGCACATAATGGAACTTCAGTGGGGCTTGTAAGACCCTGCAATGTCCCAGTGAGAAAGAAGGAAGTGATCAGATGTAAACTCCTGATTGATTCCTTATGTACCTGCCACAGGTTCTGTGCCTTGTTATCAACAATTGATACTTGTTAAAGTTTGTTCTTCACTCTTGTTATTCTTAAGAAGAATTTTCCTGAAGCATTACTTGCCCTGAAGTTTTACTTCTTTAGGTGGAGCCTGGTTGGTTGGATGCAGTCTTCAAAGCATGTAGTGATTCTTCATCAAAAGAGTTTGACAAGTGTTCTCTTCTTAGGATATTTTCTGTCTGTCAAGATTCCTGAAAGAACTGTAAAGAGTCAAACCCCAATGCATTTCACTGAGGTGATTAAAAAAATTATAAAATCTTAGAAGGTATTTTCTTTGTCAAAGTACCTGCTCCTGCTTGTGGGTTTTGCTTTTACTTTTCTTAACTTGACACTTTTTATTGTTGTCTTTGTTTCTCTCCCAGTCTCTTTCTGAACCACCTTTTTTATCTTTCATTTTAATATTTCTGTTTTTAAATGATCACATTTTCTAGAAAGAAATGGTCTCTTCTGAGCTTGATGCCAAATGTTTTGCATAAATAATTTTATAGTACAGAAGGCACTTAGAAATAGTTATTTCTATTTATCCTTCTAGATTGAGATCTTAACCAAATTTAAGGAAGTAAAAGATGAAGGAAAAAATTGTTCTTAGATTCATTAACAAACCAAACTATAAGCTGGCCTAATCTATATCATAAGATTGGGGATATAAAGTGAGAAGTGTGTGTGTATAATTCATTCAGAATATCAGGGCTTAAGGTGTGGATCCTGTGGCTTGTTGATTAGTAAAGTTTCTCATATGTATGACTGACAGCTATTTCCTTGAAGTATTCCTCTAAGTTTTCAGGAAAGGATGGAAGAGCTTCTAGTAGTCTCATAAAATGTTTTTCTTTGGTGCTCTCAAACTGTGGGTTTGACAGGCTTCCCTGAATTTTGTGCAGGTGATGGATTATGTGTCTTGTTGATACCATTCCTCTACAATGTGCAAGTTGACTAGATTTCTTTTGCTTGATGTTGTGAATACAGTGATACTGAATAAAAAAATTCTAATTATACTCTAAGAATTGAGACTTTTGTGTTTGATTCTAGTGGTTCCACAAAACTGGTTCTGGAAGACCAGCACTCATCAGCTCCTATATAAAAGTCTTCCTGTCTTCTGCTGTGGAACTGTGTTTTTCATTATTTTTGGACTCATGGTGTAATTAATTCTGGAACAGGATTTAGAAGGTCTTCTAATTCAGATTCCTGTTCAAAGTGGGTTCAAAGCTGAAATCAGTGCACATTTCTTGGGTCTCTTTGAGTCTGATCTTCGGAACAGACAAGGACAGCAGTACCACAACTCTTAGGTTCCAATGCTTGTCTCTAGTCTGGACAAGAAGTTCCTTGAGCTGGAACTTCCCATTTCCATTTCACTGCTGGGTGTCACTTCTGCCTCCCTAAACATCATTGGTTCATTCCCCTCATCATCTCCTGGAAGGCACGGAAAGGCACAGCACTTTGTCATGACAGGCATCCCTGAGGCCCCAGCCAACATTATGGAATTTTTCAGTTGCTTCATCAAGACTCAACACTTTTTCTGACCTATTATTTTAAAATAGTTCTCAGTAGCTTTACAGACTTAAACTGAGCTCTCTGCTGTTTGATATTCGGGTGGGCTTTTTACAGCTCACAATAGGAATATGTAACTGTTCTCATAATTATGAAGTCTCGAGAGTAATTTCCACTTAGCTGATTTCATGAATAGGAGAAGACTTTTTAATTTGTAGTGGTAACAGAGGAACTTATTTTCTAATCTATGGCTAAGACAAGCCATTTAGCTCCCAGTTGCTTTATTAGCCATTTATTTTACTATCTTTATCTCCCCCAGCATCTTAAGTGAACTTAGTGTTGTACAGAGAGTCTGTCAGGTGGTGGAAGCTTTTATGTCTTAGTGTCTATTTTTACTTTATTCTGCAGTAGCTGTCAAGGGATTTCTTTGTGCTTTTATACACAAACAAGGATTTTACTTGCTTTCCTAAAAAGCGGGATCCAAAATGCAGTCATAATATCTGTAGCCTGTTAAGTAATAGCACAGTGAAAATACTGTTTGGAATGCATTGTGAGAACTCTGGTCAGGGCACCAGTATGAAATGTTCCTATTGTTCCTCCAGGTCCCATTTTAATACTTGGCTGTTCAATATACTTTGAAGATTTTGTGTCAAGCTATCTAAAACTGCTAACTTTCAAAACACACACACAAAAAAATCTACATACTACGGGTATTAAAATTTGATGTGTTGGGAACACATCATTGGTCACAAAATTAGATCATTATCTTCTAAAGTAACAAAGCTTCAGAGATAAAAAGCAGGAACATTCAAAGTTTGGCTTTACCTTGAAGCTAAATGTCTATCATCTTGTGACAGCTATATGAAATGTATGAGTGCCGAGCTGTTTGGACATGATGCTATCGCATTACATTAATAGCAATTTTCACTGATAATGAAAACTGGTAGGAGGCTAAGAGCAAAGCTTTAGATTATGACTTGCAGCCATTGACTATCTGCATCCAGCAGATTTATTACCCCCCGTGCACGTTGTGCCTTTTGTAATGTTTTCTGCTATTTCTTCATCAAATTACAACAAGAAGGATATTATAGATGGCATGAAGCAGAAGAAATCTGGGTACTCACTTCACATTTCAGACATACACTCACATAACAAACTGAAGTGCAGTTTTATGGTAAAAGTAGGGATAAATTCTGGCATCCCTCATGAAACCTTTGTGAGGAAGTGGAGTGTGAATGAAAGGAAACTGGAGAATTTCTGTTGGTCAACTCTAATTTTCTATATATAGATATACCTGGCTTTTATCCTGGGGCTATGATAACCATTTCTTGAGGGTCTGCTTAAGTCCTGTAATCTTGGTGGCCAAAACTCGGTGCAGTCCTTAAGCACAATGCTAATTTAACCTGTAATGTCACACAGACAAATCTGATGCATGCAGTGATGGTAGGATTCCATGAAGAGTTCCAGAAACCTTAAATTGAAAATTAAAACTGCAAGTTAAAAATTCCCCGTCTCCCCAACTGGAGGCATCTTTTCCTAATTTTCTGTGTAAAATGGGCCTAATAATACTTCTTTTTCCCTCAAATTTTAAAACTTTGAGGATAGCATAAGGGGCAATGCTTCATTGTAAAGAGTTTAGCATATAGAGAGAATTGGCTGGTGAAGAATACCCTTAGCATATGGATATGGAAACAGTGGGAAGTGGAATGGAATGGATCAGCTCTGAGAGCTACAAGGCACTAATTTTAACACACTATTTAAATATAACTTCTTGCACTACTGAAAAGATAAATGGTTTCCTGTAACAGTCTTGCATAACTACAAAATTGATGAAAAGTCACTTATTCCTGTTGTTGATATTTGGTGTCTGTAGCTGGCAATAAATCTCCATATGGCATTGCACTGGCAAGTGAGATTGAGCCCTTTCTTGTCAAAGGATGAATCCCTCCTGTGCTTTGGATACAAGATGATATGCTCTGCTGATACCAGAAAGTAATTTGCAAATTTGCAAACCTTTTCTTCTTTCCCTTATAGTTTTTCCCATGCTGGTATTTTTCTTATTATCAATTTTCCACATAACTACAGTTCTGCACTACCTTTTCCTGTGTAGATCCTTCAGACTTTTTTAACCTATTCTGGTTTTCTTCCAAGTAAGATCCAACCAACAAGACTCTTATTAGAGTAAAATTCACAGTTGTTAAATGCAGCTAAATTGGGAATCGAGCAATTTTATTTATCATTTTATGAGTGTCTGATTATTTCTGTCTACATTTAAATTATCATAGAAATTTCTTTGTCAGTCTGTCCTTCTCTTTACTCCCACCTGTTTATAGCCATTGCTTTTTTCCTTTGGAAATTTTTGCCATTAATGTCATTTTTCTGTTCCTTTAATGGCTGTAATCATAATGCTGCAGTAAGGATCTGGTCATCTGAGAAAATGATGCAGAAATAAAATGAGCAATAGCTTTCTAATACTTTTTGTACCTAAGAATGGGGGAAGGTTTTGCAAATACAGCTGTTTTTCTTAAAATCTTTTCATTTAACTATGATGCATAAACACTTAAAAGGAAGAATAAATAGTTTGGGATCTATTGGTGCACTTTATACATTGTGAATGTCATTGGAAAGAGAGCATGGTTATGTCCCCAATTACAACCAATATACTTTGTTGTGCCTTGGGTGGCATGTGCAGGAAATGGGGTGTGAGGGACAGAGTTCCCTCCAGAACCAGAGGGAAATTCTGTCATGGAGGGGCAGGCAAGTTTTGCAGAAAGGAGTCAGCATCAGGAAATTACTGCAGGCTCAAAAACCAGCTAAAGGTGAGAACAGGGACACATAAAGGTAGCAAAATGAAGAGGAATGGAACATATTGGGAGCAAAGAATGACTGAAGAATGCTGTTTTTTTCTCTATATTTTAAGACAGTTGGAAAATAAATACATTTGTATGAAGTGCAGGCAATATCTGTATTCTGGTGATTATTTTTGACAAATCTATTAAATAAATAACATATAAAAAAATAAGTCATAGTTGGTCAAGCTTACTTTTTTGGAGTGCACGAGTACCACATGATTTAAAACTTTAGCCAAGAACTAAAAATAAGAAGAAATTATATGCTAAGAAATGTAAATTTCAGTTCAGGAACAGCATCTGAAATTAAACTGGATTTAGTAATGATGTAATTCTGACTTTTGTCTTTTGCTTCTCAGATGCTTGAAATTGGCAATTTTACAAATTTTCAGAAATTTGTAGCTTGCTTTGCTGAAGTCCTTTATTATATACAACCTCAGTGTAATAGGAATATAGTTCAGCTACCTTCATAAATTGGCACTGCTCCTGTCCAGTCTATCTTGAGCACGTTATTAATGTAAATATATTTGTTCAGTAGAACTTCCTCAGCATTGCAAGATGTCTAGGGAATTTTATCTGAAAAAGGATGGCAGAACACAGCACTATATGAGGGATTGGGACCTATACTTATGTGTCAGAATAATTCAAACTTTAGTATATAGTATTATTCACGTAGAGCATGTTTATCTGATTGCATGCTGCTTATTTATCTTGGTTTATAAATATACAGGAGTTGAATTCCTGAAAGCTCTAATTATTCTGAACATAATTTGTCAGACAAAACTAGCTGCTAACTCAGCTCTTCTCAAGAATCTTCAGTAAAGTGCACAACCTAAATAATAATGTCTTGAAAAGTACAGAATTCTCATTCTTCACACAAATCATCCCTGCTTGTTGGGTACCTTCCTCTCCAGAGTCTAGTAAAAGCCTGGGTTTTTCTGATGTGACTGAAAGGACAAGAAATCCAGGCAGACTGTACTGTTGCTTGCATTGCATGTCTTCACTCACAGCAATTTTTTCAACATTATTTAACCTAGAGGTTGGCAGAGGTGATTCTTTCCCATCTTGGCTGTAATGTTGATATGTTTATTGTCTAGTGCAGCCGTTAGGCTGAATTAAATAATACTCCTGCTTTCAAAGCCTTCAAAAAACCTACAGTTCTAGTTTGCCCCTGACCTGGTGATTAACCTTGTGCAATTCAGTTCTGAAATGTCTTTTTCCATGTGTATAAAGATGTGGAAAGTCCTGCTTTCTGTCTACAGTGTAAAAATTTTTGATGCCAACTTCTGTGCAAAATTTGCTTCTATGGGGTGTGTCTTAATAAGTGTGGTACTCATTGTTTTGTAAGTTTTTTTTTTTAATAAAATGGGGTCAAATATCACAAGTAGCTATGATGAATGATTGATCTAGTTGACTGAACAGGTCAGTTATCTCTAACTTTGCATATATAGCAATGCTGTCAAAAAAACCCACAAAACCATCTATATGGCATTTATAGTATTTGTTTCCAAAGGCTTAGGAGCTTGAATGAAAACAAGGTGTGTGCAGGATTAATGTTATTATTTCAGTCTCATTTGGAAGTAAGTAATTACCATAACATTTGAATGCACCAGTTCAGGGTTGATTGAGGCCAATGCAGATGGGAGTCACTTCATAGTTGATGTGAATGGCAATTCTGCAGCAGTCTTGTTCCTGAAGTGAGGTTGTTTTTGGGTAGCTTTTAACGAGAAGTTCTTGCCTAAGGTGTTGTGTACCTCAATTATTGTCAAAGAATAGCAGATTCTCTGTTGAGGGTCTAAGGCTAAAGCCATCATTGCTGATGAGAAATGATGTAAAGAAGAAAAATGAAGAAAAGAATTGCTGTTGACTGGCAGGTAGTTAAGGCAGAAAAAAAATTCCATGTATGTCTAGGATATATAAACAGATCTATAACTACTGTGACTGTATGCTGCCTTGCAAGCCTTTAAACCAGTTCTTGGTATGCTGAATTCTGTATAAATTGTAAAAGGATTGGATCTGCAATCTGGTAGTTTTCTTTTATGTTCACAATAGTCATACACAATAATGAGACTGTTATCTGTAATGAAACCATATTCTCTTGGAAAAGAGGTGGAGAATGTTTGAGGGGGCAACATTCTTCAGACTAGAAAAACGTTATGGTTTAAATATGAAGAGTAATTATAAATCTTCTTGATGGCTTCAAGTTAAGTCGAGCTGTAATTTATTTCACTGCAAAAGCGAATGTACTTTCTAATGCCAATTTCTAATTTTTCTCCTTGGTGGGTAGGAGGTTAGAATTGAAAGATGGCTTTTGTTTCCTTGTTTAATTGCCTAAAAGGAGAAGTGACTGGAATAGAATCCCATTTCTTGTAGGGGAACAATAAAATGAGATTCTCTCACCTACCTTTTCCAAAATATGCACTTAATTCCTCTGTTCATTGCCTCCCACAGGAACTGCAGTTCTTCTGTGACACCAACTCTTCTCTGTCCTTGTGTCATGTATAAGGAAATCCTGTTTTCCTCTTTTAATGAGTGGCTTGATATACAACATATCTTTTGCCTTAAGCTTTTATTTCTACTCTCCTTTCTAACACATTTAATTTCCTTTCCCCCACAATCCTCTGTCCTTGCTTCAGACTTCTGATATTATTTGATAATTGTTTTTTTCATAACCCAGTTTATTTAATCCTGTTTTTGGATTTACTCCTGTGTATTAACTTAATTTTTAAAATATACATACAGATATAGTAAAGCTATTAGTACCTTAGCTCTTGGAAATAGCCCAATGCCTATCTCTGAAGAAATATAAAAGCTAACTTTGATGTACACAAAATCCCTGTTGGGGTGGTGACTCCCTCACTTTCCCTGGCAGCCTGTGCCAATGTTTGATGACCCTTTTAGTGATGAGTTTTTTCCTAATATCCAATCTAAACCTCCCCTGGTGCAACTGGAGGCTGTTTCCTTTTGCCCTATCACTTGTTAACATGGACCTCCCTGTCTCTGCCAGTGTCATTCAGGCTCTGAAATGCTCCTTGGCTTGGACTGCATTTAGTCTAGAACTCCTCCTTGGTTGTGGAATGTGATTTTGTCTGGAAAGTGTAAATTATTTTCTGCTTGTTCATGAAACAGCTCAAGGTCATGATTTGCTATAGTTGCAGAAAGAAACTGATCTAGTTGGCTGTTTTTTAATGGCAACCACCTTCATTTAAAGAGAGAGACACTTTTCAGGATTTTACAGCTTCAGGCTAGCTACTGTGCTAGAAAGGGATAACAATAACATTTGTGTAGTTTTATGCCTCTTTTTTGATTGCATGTTTAAAATTACATTTTTAGGTCTATTTACCTGTTCCATCTTAACTTTTCTCTCACTGCTGTTGATAGATTTTTACATGATATGTATTTATATCTATGTACATAATCATATGCCATCCTTAAAAAACAAAACTCCTTGAAATCTTGGAAAACCTTGAATTACATTTGATTGTATTATATCAAATATATGAATTATTAGGTTTGGTAAAAAAAAGGTATAGACCTGTTTGAATACACCTTATTGTCTGAGATGGTTAAATTTATCACTATTGAATTACATACTGTGTTGTCAGTTCTTTGTTTACTCTGTCTAAATAGTCCTTAAAAATAATATTGTACAATTGTGATATGATTCCAAGTCTGGATAATGTTTACAGGGCAAACTTTTTTATTTTTTATAACATGGTTATTGAAGATAATAAGAAAAGGACTGATAAGAAAAAACCACCTGTACAGATTCTCCCCCTGTCATGTATTCATTATACATTCAAGGCTTGCTCTACCTGTGCAGAGATAAAAATACCCAAGCACTGCAGCAAGAAGTTGTATTGCAGGTGATGTTCGTACAGGCATGAAAAAAACCCCTGGTTTTCTGAAATGTGGAGAAATTGTGAACAGAGATTTACCTTGTTTTGCTACATAATTATTAACAGTTGTCTATTATGAATTAGAGAGGAAAAGGAGGAAAACAGTAGATGAAGTTGGATACCATTGTCTATTATCCTAAATTAGCCAAGTCTCTTGTCTGATGTTCTAAGAGTAGGATTTAATTGTTGGGGTTTTTTTGTAAGATACCATCTGGATTCTTTCTTGACCTTTCAAAGAAACAAATCTTTTCCATGTAAAGGTGCCCTTTGCAACTTCCTTACCATGACGTTTTTCATACTTGTAAATGAAAAATAGAAAGAATGAGAGTTAAAAAATAAACAACACCCCCAAGGACATCTGGTTTTCCCAGAGCATGCTGTGAATGAGATCTTAGCTTTACCTAATTATTTTTGGTGTGTGTTTCTTTTGTTTGAGGTTTATTTTTTTTTTTTACCCGAAGTTTTATAAGCTGTTGGGCAAAGCAGCACTGTGGTACCCAAACCACATACATCCTGTCCCTTGCAGGAGTGGTGTTTTAGAAAAGCTTGGCTGCTGTCTGGGGAACTGCATAGCCCAGAGCTGCTGCTATGTCAGGTGCTCAGGAACAAAGAGCACCAAAAAAAATCTAAATCCTAAAAAACAGTCACTAGAACATTTTGGTGGAGGATGGGGTGTAGGTATAAAAAGTTCTCACTTTGTTTGGTGCAGTTAAACAAATTCAAAGTAAACTGGAAAATTCTTGAGGAAACTCGACTTGTGGAATGATCTTATTACTAAGTTTGGATGTATAGCTGACATCAGAGGGAAAATAGTGGAAAAGAAGAGAGCTGGAAAGGAAGGAGTTTGTAGGTTGGCCTGGGAGCCAGGTGTAGAGGCAGGTGTGTCACGGTGACCGTGTCTTGCCCCAAATCTGCTGAGCTGCCCTCTGAGGAGTCTTTGCCACAAATGCTTTTGAAACAGAGTATAAAGCAACTGCACAAAGGGAAGTAATTCTTGATTAAAACTTTATTAAAATTAAAATTTTAATCAAAGGGGGATTTTTTAAGGACTTATCTTGTATTTTTTTATGTGTGCTGCCTATTGTGTGTCAGATGTAGAAAAATGTGTTTCTGAAGATCAGCGTTGCTTGGGTCCTCATTTCCTCAGCTCTTCTGTTCTGGAACTGGGAATGGCAGCACAGTAAGACAACAGTAGGTGTTTATCACTTTGTCTAGGCATAGTTCAGGCCTTTTTTTTCTTTCCTCTCATCAAAGGTAAATGTATTCCTCTTGTAAACGTTTGGCTTTTAGTTAGTTGGCTGATGCTAAAAGATAAACTGCAAAAGTGCCAGAGGGTATTAAGTCACACGGGGAATCTTAGTTGTACTGGCTTATAGTCCCAGCAAGGAATCTTTGGGGTACAGCTCTCAGTCCAGACCACGCTTTATGAGCAGATCCTTACCTGGACTTCATTAAGTTTAACCCTTTCTCCCTGGAATCAAATTAATGACAAAACCCTCCCATCACCCACTTCAGCCCTGCTTCTTTGTGGGTGAGCTGCCTGAAAAGTTCCTGTATTCAAATTCCTCTCTCTTACGTGTTTTTCTGCTGAGCCTTTCTCATCTAGTTGGAATAATAAGCAATAGGTAGCTACTAACAAGCAAATTAGAATAATTGAAAACAGGCAAAATATCACTTTGTAGAGGCTGGTCAATATTTCATTTTACACCATTTTATTATTCTGTTTGGGTTGCTGAGGATAATCTGCCCTCCTCCTCCAACTAAGAGGGTGCAAATTTTCAGGCAAATGATTCTGCCTTTCAGAAAGTTCTCTTTAACCAGTGCCATGTGCAAGTAAGAATTTTTAGGTGATGTATCTCTTTAAAAAAAACAGCCTTCAGCATTCCTGCAGTTGCCAAAACATTTTGTATCTATGACATACGCTCTTAAAAATAAGTTATTGTCCTGTTTCACACAATAAACTTGGTCAACACAGAAAAAAACCAACTAGGAATAATTAAAACACCTTGAGGATATTCAGTTGACCTTTGACTCTTTGTATGCTTCTGTCCTCAGGAGTGCTCAGCCTAACGTGGGGATTTTTGAGTTCCATCTCATTTCATGTGTTATGGGTACTTTATTTCATTAAGTCAGGGGAAGCATTTTAATCTCCTGACTCTCTGCCACAAGGCAAGGTGTTTCAAGGAAGTGTTACCTGTTACACTGTTATAGCAGACAAAAAAAAATCATGCAGGATCCATAATAAGATTTTATTAGCTTGACCTATTTAGTAGTTTTTCTTCCTTTTTGTGACAATTTCTGTAATAGAGATCAGGAGAAGTGTCAGTTTTTCACTATGAAAATGGTAAAGCAATTACACACACCTTTAAGGCATTGTATTTTGAAGTTTTATTTTTAATGCAAGACTTTTTTCTGAACTTGAAAATGGGAAGGAATTTCAGAAGTGTTTTCGTAATGGTTTGGGATTTTTCTGTGAAACTTTTTTCTTGCGTTTACTGTTTTTTGTCACAGGATGGCAGCATGAGTAAGACCCTAAGAAGGTATAGCAGGGTAAAATACATCCTTTTAGATGGATTTTAAGGATTTCTATAGGGTTAGATTTTTGGTCCTTCAAAGGGAGACATCAGCTATGATTTTGCATCCTAAAGACTGATAACTAAGTTTGCAGATCTAGTGCATCATCCTATGATCTGGAGAGCAAACTATGAAGGTGTGAAGTGGATAAGCTTCTCATGTGAAAGGTCAAGTTTCCATTCAGATCAGGCTTTTGGATAGCATTGACTTTTAACACTGGCCTTTTATTTTGCATAGTAGAATTAATGGCTCATTTTTAGCATGCTTGCATATGACTTGTAATTTTTTTCCTTTTTGTTACTGGACTAACAACTTTTGGCTTGTCAGAGTATTTCACAAAACATATACTCGAGGCTGAACCAAATGCCTGGACCCATAAACCCTGATGCATCTTAGCTATTAGAACTTTGTAAGCCAAACCTATTTTAAAATGAGTTATTTGATCATGGGTTTAACCAGGCCCTGGGGAAGATGTCTCACTAAATGACTGGTTTTGCAAGACAGCTACTACTACTAGACATCCCCCTGTTAGGTGCAGGGATTGTGTCTCAAATGTCTCATCTGGAAAAGCACCTGTTTTTCAGATTAAGTTGTTCTTGAACATGTACACGTGTTCTGATTTGTACAAAATTATGGACTGATTTTTCTCACCATCCATTGCCTTTATCCTCAAAACTATTTGCTTGAAAAGGTAGAATACAAAAGGAGGAAACAACTTCTATTCATGACCTAATACTTTTACATTTGATTTCTGTTACTCAATTCTAAATTCTCCAAATTTTACAGCCTTAGTTTCCCCTGAATTATATTCTCTGTTAGTTTTGTATCCTGCTCCACTGTTATATTTAGGAGTTTTATAACTGAAGAGTCAGAGTTTCAATACTTGCTCCAACACTGAGAGATGTGAAGAAAAGTCTTTTCTTACTGCAAACTGTCTGCATGGTAGACTGAATTCTTCATCCTCTTTCCATAGATTAATTCAGTATGAAGATCCTAGGGTGTATCTTCATGACCCAGTGCTAAGCTTTGGAAGTTTATGGCTTGGGTAAAGAGAGCAGTTTGTGTTCAGATAGAAAGCAAAAAATTTCAATCTGAAATAAACACAGTATTAGCCATCATATTTGCACGACTTACAGATATTAGTAGTAAATGCAGAATGGTGAGAGGCAATAGATGGAGACCTACTTGTTCCATTTTTTTCTGTAGGAACAAGAATTGTTATTATAGGGAATTGTCAGTAGAAAAGGAGAATACAAAAGGAGGGGGGTTGAGATTTGGGTGGCACATGTGCTGACATTTCACTTGGTGTGATTCTGACTGTGTAATCTCTCTTCCCCTGCAGACTTCTTTCATACCGGATCTTAATTTGCCACTGCAGATAATTCTGCTATAAACCACTTAGAGTTGTCACTGCTGTCACATAATGCTATGTCACCACAAAGCCAACAATGTCTTTGATCACTTCTGTGGTGTTTATTAGTCACTTTCCTTTCAGGAATTTCTGCGCCCTTTTGAAAGCTTCAAAGAATTCTACTCCAATCCTGCATCAAACCAAGACACCCTTCAGCTGAAGAGGGCTCTGCATTATCCCTGCAGATGCCAGTGGTGCTGGTTCTGAGTCTACAGAGTTCATGAACAGCAGTGTAGTGCTTTTCTGCTACTGCTGGGGAGCTAAGCAAACTTATGCTGTAGTGCTCCCAGCTGCCAGTAATTTTAGAGGCTTTAAGTATAATGCTCACTATGCAGATTTACATTTACAAATTCTATTACTTTGTCCATTTTATTCTGTGAGTGGTTCATGTCCTTCCTATTCATTTTTCTGTGTATCGAGTGTTATTTCAGCTCTAATTTGTTTGACATTCTTGATAGTAGTATATTTGTATTCACAGAAAAGCATGTGAACAATTTCATCTATTGATGCTGTACAATGTGCCTATTAGATATACAAGTAGCAGTTGAATATATCCCCCAACCATTGTTAGGCCTCTTCAAATGATAATGTGCCCACGTTCCTCTGTGAGGCTGATGCAGCATGAGAATGAGTCTGCAATCTTCAAGGACCTGTATGTTGTGCTAGCAGTGACCAGAAATTGAAAGTAATTACTTCCATTACTTATGCAGTGAATAGCAGGGAATATGTGTAGTTTCATTGTGTTCATTAGTTTTACTTCAGCTTGCAGCCATTAGTAAATCACAGCATTGCAGCTCACCTGGCTCAGCTGGGGAGCTCATCCTGTTCCTGTGGTGGCATCATGAGCAGGAATGAAGTGAAGAGTTGTTGGTCATTCTCCATATATTTCCAAGTGACGTGTGGAATCAGACAGAGAGTGACTTTTAAAATCTCTAGTTATTCTATACCAGCTCCTTCACTAAAAATGCCTTTGTAGAGTGATACTTATTATGCAATGATAAAAATATATACACAAATCTTCTTATTGGCCTTTTTTTACAGAGCTATTTCTGCATATTTGGAAATGAGTATGAGCATAAGGAGATTTGCTTTCAATATCCCAGGAAAGAGAAATTATGCTTATTTTGTCCTTTTTGGTTAAAGGTTCTAATGGTAATAAGTGATATTACATAAAGGGATCTCAGTGCAGCATTACTAGAGAGCTGTCAAGTCCATGTTCTAAGATCCCCTTGAAGGCAAGAATTAAGAATGACAACTTGTTAACATTTATTTCCTGAGCTGAATTTTAGGCAAGTCTACGTGTTTTACAGAAGTAACTGTATAGAACAGTGAGCATGTGGGTGTTCTCAGCAGGATCACAGTGTGCTGCTACCAGCAATCTCACTAAAAAATAGTAATGAAGCAAGAAGGAAAACAAGTATCTGCTAGTAATGTATGTGCTAGTGAATGAGCTGCTTGGTATAAATAGCTCAAATACATCACAGTTGCAAAATGGAGCAAGATCATCCTAAGTGGAATGTTAATTGGGCAGCTTCTTTGGGCTTGTGTAGCTTCTCACTCTTCAGAGAGAACATGATGCAGAGCTCTTGAAATGTCTGCTTTGACGTGGTTCTGGCTTAATGCATTCAATGGATAAGATGATCTAAATAGAGAAGGCAAGCTCATGGGTGGCTGACTGTGGGACTTTGTCAGGCTACTTTGGTGTGACAGCATTTTTGAGGCACTTATGGACTTCAAGAAGTAAAGTGAGTAGTAATCATGTGACTTCTTTGTGTCAGGCTTTTGAATTTTCTGTCAAACTCAGAATTTTTTTGAGCAAAATGTTATTTGGTTTGAATTACTGAAACATCATGCTCAGCTAGTAAAAAAAAATGGTGCAGTAAGTCCTTGCTGCGCTGTGGAGGGTAGTAGTACTGGATTGCCATCTCTGTTAATTACTGCATAAATGATCTGAATTGTAGAGGTGAATGCAAGTTCTGTGCATAAATGGAGTCTGTACTGACCATCTTTTATTGCAAAGGGTAAGCCCAAGGTTGGAAAAGTCACTTGGTACCATGTGTGTCTGTGTCCCCCAAGGACCACTGGCAGGGTTCTTTCATTGTGTTCGTTCACCCATACATCCTATGAGGGATTGCAGCATTAAATTGTTATACTTTGCACTCAATACCATTAATCTAAAGTGTGTTATTTAACTTTTTCTGGGTTATTCACTGTTAACCTTGAAAATCAGTGAATAAAAAATGAGAAATATCCTGATGCCAAGCATTATTTCTTGAAAATGCAGTGCCTGGATTCAGTAATTGTCCTTAATAACAGAAAGGAGACAGTGCCAGCTCAAGTATTAGTTTAGATCACCTGTTATGTAGAAAACAAAGTAAATGGTAATATCATAGAGTTTGGGAGCTTGGACTATTTCCCCCAAGGTACTTTGGGGTTTAGTTAGCAAGTGGATCTCCCCATACACACACTCACCATTCTATTTGTTTATCATAGTTATTGTAGCTTGGGTTCTGGAAATTTAATATTTACTAAATTCATCAGGCTATTAGGAAAAGGATTTTTGACTCTTATGTGTGTTACTTAGTTATGGGCACAGGCAGAATGTGGCATTGTCATTATCAACCTTCAGAAGTTTCTTAGGAAAGAACGAATTAGGGTTATGTGCACCTGACATGCCTATTGATTCAAAGCATGATGGGGAATTCTGATAAGATAATTGATTTCTTAATATGACTGATAATTGAAAAGGCGAACTCTTAAGCAGATGGGCTTTGCATTAGAAGTGATTTATTATGTATTGTTTTATTTATTATGTGTTATTTTGCACTTATATATTTTCAAAGTAACTTTTGCTGAGGTTTTTTATTTCAATCTGAGGTTGCTTCTTTAAAAAAATTAAATTTGGAGTTATGATTAATTAGGTTTTAAATGAAAATGTTGGATTTAACAGGTTTTGTGTTTTCTCTATTTGCAGTTTAATTTCTCTCAAACTGTGTAATGGCTTTCACATAATTTAAATTCATGAGTTCTGAAACTCATGATGGTGTGAGTCTTTCAGTTACAGGGTCTGTAACTGTACTGGAATAACTGCATAAAGGAATAGTAACTCTGAGCTTACAGTCTTTCAATATGTGAGAAAAAAAAGTAATGTTGAAGATCTGGGGGAGTTTTATTTTGTTTCTCTATTTGTAAGGAGTAGGAAATGTGATATAAGAGGTTCAAGTATGGTGCTACATCCCACATCCCCATCCATTATTTCTCTCCTCTCATGAGAATGCACTTCCTTGGCTACTTCTTGTCATTATGTACTCTGCCTTGAGACAGAAAAATAGAAAATCTCTTGGCTGGCATTATGGCAGTGATTGAAGTTAGTGGACACCAGCTTCAAGCTCGAAGGATTTTGTAAAAGTTATTTATTTAGGGTTATAAAATTTTTTCCTTATCTGTTTTGTGGATATGGGCACATTAATGTTTATAAATTACTTTCTGAAAATTGAGGGAAGGTGTTTGAAAAGCATAAAGCAGAGCCTTTCTCCTGTTCTCTGCCATAGTCTTCAAAAGGGATTAAACTTAAAAGCAGTCTGGTAGGACCAGTTCTGGGAAAGTACCGTGGTGTTTCAGCTCATTTCACATGGCTCAGAATTGGGTAGAGGCTTTTCACATCAATTGTATTTGCAGAGCCAGGCTTAGCCATATTTTTTTGCTTTTGTATTGAACCACAAAGTTTTCTTTCACTGTGGAGAGTTGAAAAACTACTTCATATTCTTTAGTATAAGAAGGGTTATCTGTTATCACACTAGTAACTAAACTCCAACTTTTCACAAAATATCATTCTCTTGATAAGTTGTGTCTAATGGACACCATTCCATTTCTGTAAAGCAATTTTTTTGCTGTTTCTAGATATATTCAATCCCCACAGCCCCCCAGGATTCCCTGGGAGTTGTTACTGTTTTACGCTCTAGGGGAAAAAAGCTTTTGGTGTCTTTTAGGCCTAAGTATTGTGTACATGATAGATCAAGTTAGTGGTTTAAGTTTTTTCAAGGAACAGTGGGACTAAATTTAGAGAATATTTTATGTAGAATATTATGGGAAGAAAACTGATTTTGAAGCACAGGGTTGGGATTTCTAAAAATCACCCCCAAACTCCCCATTCTGGTGAGACTTATGGGCCTGCTATAAAGTGACTTCTATTGTTAGAAACTGCTACTGCTTGGAAAAACTTTCCCCTTCAGGATTCCTTCTTGACAAGAAGTCAGAGCCCTTCCAGGATAGGCACTGCAGGAAGAAAAGAGATTTCCACTTAATAGTTATTGGTGAACCCAAATAAAAGTGACTGTGCTGCTGGCATTGAAGATGGATGGCTGCAGAATACCAGAAATGTTGCTTGAAATTGCAGGGCAGAATGCAGACTGTTTATTTGGGTTATCCTGTTTGTTAGTGTTCTTCACTTGCCAATGGAATCTATTCTCTCTGAAAATATCTATTTTTAGAAAGGCATGTGTCACAGTGCTTGAGCTATGTTGCTGTAGCAATTTAAATAGTTTGGACATCTGTGGAAAACATTGTAATAATTACAGATAGGGTTGGGCAAACTTCAGTGCAACCTTTTGTATGGTACAGATAACTCTGCCAGGGATAAGTTTACAAAGTGGTATTTCTGTGGTTTCTCCAAGATGGAAAGAGCTTTGAAGGCACTTTTTTAGTAGGACTTCCTAAAACTTACCTTGCATCAATTAAGAATGTGCCCCAAAGTATTATTTTTCTCCAAAATGTAATTACACTACTTTATCCTATTTTGTTCTTTATGTTGTGTATCAGAAACTGATAAAACTTGCAGTGTCTGATAAAAACAAGAAAATCTTTGCTAGGGCAAAAGCTGTTTAAACATTTAATGGTATGTGTGCAGAGAATGTTTCAGCTGATCGTCTGAGAACTCATACCAGGCCATCAGGTTGAGACTTTGAGAAGCCCTGCACCAATTAAATAATTGTAAGGACAATCACTTATTACTTTGTTTTTGCTCTTCTTAAACCAAACTGATTTCACTTAAAAAAGAAAATGTGTTGATTTTCCTTTTTCCTAGTGTCTTGATGCAATGTTTTCATTTTTTTTCTTGAATTTTAATATGTAATCTCTGGCGAAGAGCAGGGAAGTGTCCATGGTACTGGACACCAGGGCAGCTTAAAGCAGCAGTTCCCCTGCACTGCTGTCTGTTTTCAGGCTTACATCTTTAGCTGTATCACCCATTGAATTTCAGTGGTGCTATGGAAATACAGCACTGCTTGCACAAATCAGACATTCTGTATTCAGTCATAATCATAGTGCTTTTGTCCTGTTCTGGTCCCAGCTTTGTATTATCAGTTCTTCTTATTTCTTTATTGTCTGCTCTAGAAGTGAGATGCATTCAGATGTTGACCGTGTGCAGAAAAGAATCAGGCTTATTTTATGTAATATTTTAAATCCTTTGCTATTTTTTCTGGATTCAAGATATGTCTCTATAGAAATGGAAATAAGGCCTAGCAACTGAGTGGTATTGTGGAGTGAGTTCCATCAGCTGCATGAGTAAGTGAATGAAAAGATGAAAGAATTCGAAATGAGCTTAAAAATATCTCTTGCTATTACTTTGTCCCTTCTAATTTTTGAAATCTGTCATATTTTATATTTAAAAACTGAATTGAAACAGTACTCTTCCTTAGGATGGTATATTTTAGTGGATTCTTAAATTTGAAAGATTTAAAAGGCAAACGGTTTTCTTTTGTGAGCTTAAGATTACTCTTGAAAGCAATAACTCCTTCAAGAAATACAGTTAAATGGATAATATTCATGTGACCAGGAGCAATTTTAAATGTGTAGTTGGTTATATGCCTTACAATTGGAAGGAGAATAACACAGAAATTTCGCAATCCACCAACAAATCCTAATACATTCAGTATGACCTAATTCATATAACTACAGTTTCTTAGAGTCCAGGAGTTTGCTGAAAATCCCGGGTAGTGGAGTGCTACACTGCACTTGTGTTGGGCTAAATCTCAGTGTTGGCTTTCTAACACTGAGTTGAATCTTGCAGGCTTTGTGCTGCCCAGTTCAACCAACGACATGGTCAGTCTTGATCTCTGCATTCTTATAAATGTTTTACAGTGAATTTGGTGGTGCAACTGGGTCCTCTAAAATCATGTTTTGTGCACAGTAGAAGTCCAAATTGAAAAAGAGGACAGTAACAATTGCTGGGAATGGAACAGAGTGAAACCAATTATTATGCTAGGCTATTAATGCATGTTGGACTCAAATCTTGAATAAAATATGCAGGGCTGATTTTCCTTCCCAAAAAGGTTGCAGTAGGATGAGAAGAGGTAGAGGCAGATCTTTAATATGCTGAAATGTACGAGACACCTTTGCAGGGTGAAATTAAGACCAGCATACAAAGGAAATGAAAAGCAGTGAAAGGATAGTTTGAAAGCTGTGTAAAATCACTGATGACAGGAAAGTGATCAAGAAATTATTCAAAGTTTCTTTTAACAAAGGAGTTGAAAAGCATCATATGAAATTCACTTAAAAGTTTTGATATAAAGGGGATGCTGTTTTCATTAGACATAATTAATCTATGCAATTCATTGTCGTGGGACATTATAAATGCCAAAGCATAAATAAGTTCAAAAATCAGTTAAGCAGGTGCACAGAGGAAAGGTTTACCAAAGAGCATTAAAAATTAAGTGGATGCAGATGCTACTTTTATCTTGAAGTTCTTACATCACAGGGTTTTAATGCCTAGGAGAATATGTGGAGCATATTAACATCTACATCTCCTCTCTTTAAAGCATTTAAGCATCTGCTGCTGGACACTGTAGCAGTGAATATTGTGTTCATCCAATGTGACTATTCTTGTGTCCATAATGATTATTGTAGGCTACATAAAGCATACCTTGTTCATTTATGCTAATTAAAGGTGACAGCATAAATCATGGTGGCTTCAGGGTGATGAAGTTTAGGCATAACTTCCTGTGCTGAACAGAAACAATTTCAGATGTGCCATTGGAGCTCTTACAAATCACCTGACTCTCTTGCTTTCCATTATAGGGTGTGTTTTGTGTCTTATTTCCTTGTTGAATACAGTGTGTGACTTCAGCTTGGTATTGTGAGTTTTGGTGCCACTCTAGGAGAAGTAATTTTTGATCTCTGCACACCAGGCTAGAGGAATGATTTATTTACAGTGCTTGTCTCTTGAACTGGATGTGGCATCTTCAATACACATAAAAGGAAGACAATAAAACAGGTAGTTGACAGCAATATCAACCACACCAAACTGTTTCCTCCTGCTGGTTTCTCCCATAATTTGCTGTGTCATTGTAGATTATGTTTGTTAGTTCAATTACTTCTAAATTCCTTGATAAAATAATTTTTAGTGTGACTATTTAGAAAGGTCAATTAAAATTACTTAGCCCAGAAAAATCAATTTACATCAGAAAAACTATTTGAAGACACCATTAAGTGCCTGATTCACTGACAAAACTGGGTATGCAGTTAGATTTGGACTCAGGTGTGGGGGCCTCCCATCTGCAATGAACTTGCACTTTTGAGTTATGAATTCTGAAGCATATGAAAGGCTTCATGAGTTAGCAGTTCCATGGCTGAATGTTTGCTCTTGTGCCATTTCACTTCAGTTCCTTCTTATTTATTGCTTTCAATTATTTTTTTTGTTGTAAAACAGCTAAAAAGAAAATTAGAAACATAACCTGTCATAGTAAATATTTGCTACATAGTCAGCATAGCTTGTAGTGGGTTGCTCTAAAAAAGACTGTTCAACTGATTAGGCATCAGTAGCTTCTTTGTGTTTTGTTTTTACAGCTAAAATAGCAGAAATGGGCACAGCTAAAATTAATTTTAAAAGAACACGTTACAATATATACACACCTCTTTTACCCTTTGTTAATGATGAAGAGCAGTAAATCGACTTGAAATTGGGCCAAACTGACACCTACAATTTTTATGCTGTGCTTATTGTGTGAGAAACTAACTGTAGCATCATTAATCAAGCTGTCAGGTACAATGTGAAAGTCCTACATTCATTACATAAAGAGGAACTCCACGAAGAAATGGAACCCCTGTGATGAATAGGCACTGGACACCAATTATTGTGGGGCTATTAATCATTACAACCAAAGCTACCATAGACTGGGGACTGCAGACTTCAGCCACTGTGGGGAGGAAATGCACATATGCTCACCTTCATATAGATGGTTTTGTGTGAGCTTTATCATCTTAAACATTCACTTGATGAGATGACAACTAGAAGTGAGTGTTGCCAAGCTAAGTTGGAAACCCTTCTAGAGGCAAGTATGATAGATGAGGAATGGCCCTGCCATGCATGCTCTGGGAACACATGGATCACACTGACTGGCACTGCCCCTCCTGCTCTTCCTTGGCAGCTTGGATGGTATTTCACTGAGAGATTTCTCATATTTAACCTTAAGGTGACTGTCTCGTTTCCGGAGCTGGAAAGTTTCTCATTGTATGAGAATATGAGAAGGATACACTTGCAAACTACAGGAGTGATGTGTAATAGCTAAAGAATATGCTCCCACTGATGAGTCTTTGCACATCTATCTAATGAACATCTATTACTGAAGTGTCTAAAAAACTGTTTCCTTGGATGGCAGATACTTTCCTGATTTGCAGTTTTTCACGTAAGTTCTTGTAAGTAGTTTTGTGGCAGGTACTTTTTGAGAGTCTTATTCCTACTTCCTGTAATTCCTGCAACTTTGTCTGACATGAAAGTCTGAAATCAAAGCTTAATGAATTTGATGCAAGTGAAAAAAAGCAACCCCCGAAACTGTAGAGGCAGTGGATCTCAACGTAGTTGATTGCTGTGTAGCACCACTGCAAAGCAGCATTTATCATTAAAATGATGTGCAACATGAACAGCGTACACTCCACTTGGGGCTGCAGGAAATAATTCACAGTCAAATTGAAGATTTTTCAGAAAATGCTGTGAAATCATTGATTTTTTTTTTTTTTTTTTTTAATAGAGACTTCCCTCTGGAGTGGAAACTGTGCAAAATGGATTTGATCCTATATGTATTTGAAAGCTCTTAATGAAATGATTGAATAATCTCCAAAATAGTGTTTCTTTTATCCTTATGTCTTTTGCTCCAACATTAACTTTTGAAAGCCATTCTTTTGTGTTAATTCCGGTCTCTGGAATAATTCTCATTCATTTCAGATGTTTTGAACACAAAGTAGATATACTTACTTGGATGATCAGTGACTTAAACTAAATAGTGAGATTTAAACTCTTCAGTTCATCTGCTTCACCCTTCTCTTGCATTTTCATAGATAATTCTGAGTTGTGGCAGAAGTCTAAAGTTCATTTTTACCCTGATGCATGAGAACTCTGCTCTTCCATTCTTTCTTTTTCAACAGGATTTGAGTGGGAACTCTGCCTGCTGCTTTGCTTGGACTTTTCAAATTATCACCTGAATCCTAAAGAGTCTTCAGAATTTCTTGTCCTTTTTTCAGTCTTCTGAGAGCAAATGTTGCCATCTCAATGTTTCACTGCAGAGAGGAAATGAATTGCATGAGGCCACTTTCTGTACAATCATCACAGAACATTCAATCAGAATTAATTGCTAAAATTATATAATTACAGCTGCACTGAATGAGACTAGACCACAGCATCTGTTCCAGTCCAAATTGCATTCACTCTTGCTTTTGGGGGAGAAGTGTAAACTAGGATATTGCTTTTTCTGTGCCATTTTATGAATACCTAAATTAAATAGTGGTTTATTTAATGGGAGACTTTGAGGTGAAATAGATATTTTAAAACCACCATTATGGTAATAATGTTACCATAGGAAGAGAAGAATTATGACTTACATTATTAATTAAATCCTGAAGGGCTTTTAGGTTAGGTTTTCTTATGGTAAGCTATCTGAAGAATTGTCATAAAAGAAAACAGTAATTTGAATGGAAGCTCTCTACATTGAGTCCAAATAACTTAATATTGTGTTAATGATGCATGAGAATCAGGAAGTTTAACTCTAAATATCAAGCAGTCTTTAGAAGGGAAAGGTGGACTGTTTTTGACAAAGCAGGAAGAGGAATTGAAGCTTCAAAAGGCACAGTGGGAAAGGTAAAAGCCACATTTGAGTTCCTTGCTCCTGTGACTGATCTTGGTGTCCTGCCCATTGCATTTACTTCTAGGCTATTGACTAAGCAGTAAGGAAATATTTCCTTTTTGCCAGTCCTAAGCCATCAGAAATTCTGAGACATTCCCCTTAAATCAAGAGATAGTGCCAGTACATTCCATGCACTTGCTCCACTAGTTCTTAACCTTAGAGTTGACCAACTTTCGGAATTTACTCTAAAATCATGAAATTGGTATAGATACATTTTCATCAGAACTCAATTTATATGTAATAACTTTTCCCTCAGAAAATAAACCTTTAAAAAGGCATAAACAACTTGAGATTTGCAATCATGAATAAGGAAATTTAGCAGACACTGTTCTGCTGTGGAAATTCTAGGAGTTCAGGGTTATAACAGAGCATTTGTTAAAGCTAATTTATTGTCAAACATTTCAGAAAACTTAGATACATCAAACTGACAAAGAAAAGAAGAGTTATATTCCAAACAAAAAAACATCTGTGTGTGTATCTCACAAACATTAAATTCATAAATTGTTTCTTGGTATCTCAGCCTTTTTCAGAAATCTAGTAGTATGTCACTGAAGCCTTGTTATCCCCCTTTCTATTTTGAAGTCAGTAGTTTTGAGCATGTTTTTTGCACACATTAGATTTGTTAATACACTCTGATTTAAATATCTTTCTTAAAACTACCGGGCAGTATGTCTGAGGCTGTCATTTAACACAAAATATCAACTAAAACTTGCTGTAAGTTCATTTACTGCTCTGTCTTTGCTAAGAAGGCAGGGTTGGGTTTTTTAAATATTTCACACATATAATAAATGTTGACAATATTTGTCAAAAACCTTTTATTAAATGAGACAGAGATAAAAGTGGATTTCATGATAAAAGGAGCACTCAAACAATCTCATTTAGAATGTATAGTCTTTTTTGCAGAGCTGTTTGGTGATGAGTTCTGGTTATAGGAACAAAACATTTTACTGACTGAATTGTTAATGTGCTTAATTTCCAGAAGCCTTTGCAGATGCATGGAAGCATATTGTGATAATTGCTAAAATGACATTTTAACATATTTTCTTGTTTCAGAACTCATTTTATGTTCAAGTGTTAAATTCTCTCTCCACTCTGAGTAAGACCACATTTATTTATGACCAGCTGTTATATAACAGCACAACTTAAACTTATTGTTGATGGAGAGACAGGGACATCTGAGTTTGGATCAGAAGCCAATTTTATTGAGTGTACAAAGTGTTTATATAGGGTTTTACTTGTATGGTACTGTGTAGGGTTCTGTCTTTGCTAACAGTTTCCCATTGGTTACACATTCTTCATGACATCACATCACCTGGTATCATTATCTTATCACAAAGGTTCTTGGTCACTTCTTGCCCAGGGAGCATTTATCTGTGTCTGTCTCCCCCATGGTTTCTGCTTGATCAGGCCTAAAATATCAGGCTCCTTTATCAGTTCCACTGTACTTTCTGTTTTATTCCCTATAAAACTGAAGTCAGAAAGTAGTATTAAGGTGATGAGTAAACAATAGGTTTAATATAGTAATAATATTTGTATGTATTTCCTCCCTGGTTCTAACTACTATACCTGGATATGTGCATGTGGTTTCCATGTAAGGGATAAAGTCACGTGAAATTAGGTTTTATGTGGACTGGATAAACTGACAGTAGGCAAAGGAAAGTGATTCCTTTCTTGGTCAGGAGACTGAAGCTGGATATGGGCCTTTGACTTTATAAAATGCCTTGATGGAAAAATGCAATTTTTATTGTTTCACATGCACTCACTTAGGTGTTTGCAGTTTTATTTGGTTCATAATAGTAGCTTCAGGTGGAATATATACATTACAGGAAGTATTTTCTGCATTCTGGATATCTAGTATTTGAACTTCAGATATAGCTTCTTAATTGGCATTGATAACTAAAGGGAAATAAGGAAGCATTAAGGAACTGCCTACAACTAACTGGGATTTTTGTGCTGTTGCAATTCATGACTGAAAGATATTTTGATGAAAACCTTGCTTATGGCATTATGTGTTATTAAATTACACAGTGTCAGCTGAGCAGCATTGCCTTCTACAGTATCCCTGTAAATTAGCTTTATGTTCTTTGCTCTGAGAGCCTTTGGAGCACCTGCATTTATATGCTGCTGTCTGTTCTTGAGGGCCCTTCTTTCATAATGAGAGTGCAGCTCTCCTCATGTGGTGTTTGATACAGGCATGATTGCAGACAAGATACAGAAGGTTCATATAATTTATTTTTTATTCTATTGCTGCGGATACATATTTCCATTTTAAAGATATCTTCTTGTTGTGTGTTTATGGAGACTTAAAGGTTTCAGCAAGCAAGTATAATTAGAATTTCTTTCCAATTCAAACAGTGGTTTTCCTATTGGTGGGAGGTTTTTTTAAACGTGTGTCTGGTGGTTATTACATGCCAGCATTCCTGTGTTTATATTTAACCAGGTTGAATTCAGGTCTCCTTGACCTGGGGTCTTAACCCACTGGATACTCTGGCTTTGGCCCTACAAAACTTTATTACCCTGATGTGAAAAGGAGAATTTACAGTGTTGAGCAGCAGGAAAAATAGGGATAGGGAGCGTCAGGATAAGTAGCAGGCCATCTTTCTTCGGGCATCCATTTAGTAACTGGAACAGGTTGTGCAAGGAAGGTCTTTTCCACCCTCCTGAGTCTTCTCCACCTGAGTCATCCATCCACCCAGGCTTTGCCTTCTGATGAGTTGCAGGTGTGTCACTGGGGTTTGCTCTGCAGCATTCTGGTGCCCTGTTCTTTGCAGTCTGAGTCATGTTCAAGTGACCTGTCTGCACCTAAGCTTTGAAGAAACAGAGACATTTGGAAAGCACAGATATTTCTCTTTTTCATGGTCTCTCAACATACAGATAAATAGAAAGGAAAAAATTTATTCTGACAATTTGCACTGGCTTTTTTTTTTTTTTTAAGCTAATTTGGATGGTTGGTATAGTGATGTAACATGAAAGAAGCAACAGTTCTTGGAATCGTTCTTGTAGGCTGGCTCATTTCACAGGAGATATGTAAAGTGCTACTATTTGGAACATCAGTTTTAACAAAAGGATCACACAAGAAGATATGCTGTAATTAAAGTGAAACATTCTAACTATTTTACAACTAAAACTCTTTCTTTTGAATGGTGAAATGATGAAATAAGACTGGGATGTGAGTGAATAAATATGTGGCTGTGGCATGTATTGGTGTTTGTTATACCTGCACCAGCATAAAGAATAAAGGTAATCTAAACAAATTAACATAAATGGACTTGAAAATGACAGAAAATCCTACTGAATGTGCTCCATGGTGTGCTTAATGTGAGCTTCTTGGAGATCTCAAAGATAGCACTTGTTAAGATCTGTGGCATTAGATCACTTAATTTAGCTGCCTAATGTCCTGGATTTCTGTGAGGAAATATGATCTTAATTTCACTCTTTCACTTTATTTCACTTAATATAAAGCTTTATATTTGAGTCCATATATTTCAGAATATGAGAATTGTGTTACAAAGCCTTGGGCATGTACAACACTAAAAATCCATATGAAGTAGTAAAGTGCCCAGTGTTTCAAACGATTCTGCTTATGTTATTTTGATTATGTGTTAAACACATTGCAAAAAGTTGAAAAAACAGTCAAACAGGGAAGTGAGCTTTAAAATGGCTGTAAAAAGAGTAATCCTTGTTTTATGCACATATTGTACATTGTATTCTTACTGACAGGTAAGGTGCAGATGTGGCCGATCAGTTTGAATGTAGTCGCACTAGAATGTCCCTTAATTCTGGGGAGATGTATTTGTGACAAATTCAAATTTTCTCTTACGAGAAAATGTGCAAGTTTCAGAAGAGTTTAAATAATTTCAGATTTAAGAGGCAAAAATAGGAAATAATTGAAAGCTTAGAGGAAAACCTATTACCTGGCTGTAGCTGTTTGTATGCTGGCATTTATTGGGAACTGGGAGCTGTGTGTGGAAGGAAGCAGCTGGGACAGTGGTGCTGTAGGCAAACCAGCAAACAAAAGCAACCTGAGCCTGGACACCAGCAGCACTCACACTTCTGTCCTGCCAAGGTAGCTGCAGTGGTTTCAGTGTAATGGTGGGTGACTTCTTGAAAATGTTAGCAAAGAGAAGGCTTTTGAAATGTTAATTTGCTCTTATGCAAATTAACCTGCCAATGGCACACTGGATGGGGAAGTCCCAATTTGTTTTCCTGGAGTGGTTCCTATGGTTTCGGAGGTATACAGCTTTTCCAGTTGGGAAGATATTTATGAATATTTATGGTACACAGAAAATCCTCATCTGTGGTGCAGTTTCTATAATTTTTATTTAATTTTACGTTAAAAGATGTCATTTCTATCCATTGCATAGGTAAACGGCTTCATCAGCAATCATTTTATGCATGCAAGAGCTGGCCTGATTTACAGAATGCTAAACACAGATGGGTTTGTTCCTAATGCTCTCCAGTAGCTACTGTAGGAAAGAGTGCACAGTATACGCCTAATAAATTATTTACTGAAGATAAATGCCAGACATGATTATGGTAAATTAGACCTTTTGAATTATTTATGAGACTCAGTGCTAAATGTTTTTCTCCTTCTTGTGTTACTATAAAAGCTGTTATATAATTGTTGGTAAACACTTTTTTTGTTAATTATTCAAGATACAGGAAATAAAATGTTTGGTTAAGTGAATCTGTTATTCACTTAAAGCCATCTGTTTTTTTTTGTTTTGTTTTGTTTTGGTTTTTTTCCAAATGTATTTCAACATCTATCTCTGCTTTCTGAGGTAAAAAACTAGTGTATTATCAGGTAACATTCCTTGTAGTCCTGTTGTCACCTAGATGGAGAAACTGAAAAGCAAAATATGCATAGAAAAACATTTTTTGTTATAGAAAAACTTTTTTTTTAACCATCACACTTCACTTTCTACTATTTCCCAAATACATGAGTGGAGATATGTTCTGGGATATGTGGTTATTCTCAATTGAGTGGATTTGTGGCTAAAGTTGAGTATTTTAGCTTGTGCCCTGACTTGCACACTGACTGCCCTCTTTTCTGTTGAAATATTTGAGTTTCTGAGCAAAGCAGGTCTGTGCACTATTGACATAGTATTTTGTATGTCCCAATCTCTAACTGCTTCACTGATTTCCAGTAAAACACCAAATTAAAAAAAATCTGAACCTGAATTAAGTATTCTATACAAGGAATCCCTCCTCCAGCCATTTTAATGTTTATGGTTATTTTTTCTTTTTGTAATTATATTTTGAAATTGAAATTCTAAGACGCCGCCATTCCCAAAGGCCAAGTGAACATAATCTATTTGACAGCAGACTGGCTTTTGGCAGCAAGAAACATGCTGACAATGTGGACATATACCTCTTTTTTCAGTTTTTATTTAGCATGCAAACTATATTTTCCATACTGTGAAAGTACTTCTGCACCACTTTGAAAGCAACGCTGGCAATTAAGTGTTAAAGTCTCATTCTGCATTTTTCACAGAGACAATGCCCACTTATTAATTCCAACTGGAGCATCTTTGGAACAATTCATATTTATTTTGATACATTTTCTCTGTTATTTTTTTACTAAGTTGGGATAGCAAAGCTTGCTAGTTTGTAGTTGTTTGGGCAGCACATTTGAATGTGCTGTAAAAGTTCTTAGATGTGGAGATGTCATGTGGTTTTGGGAGAATTAATTCCAGGAAGAAATTCCTTGTTGAACTGAGAGATGTGAATGGAGAAATGCTGGAAACACATTCAAGACTGTTCTGTAATTTGTGTCCAGTTCCCACTCATCATATTTCTGAGTCTGGAAGAGAAAACTGTGAATTCATAGAAGGTGGAGAAAGTTTTGTTAGGAAATTTTAGGAATAATGCACTCCTGCCATTATGTATTTCTTATGAATCTTTCTAATCAAGTTAAGAATCAGACAACTTTCTTATCAACTGGGATATTTTGTAAAGCTGTTACTGTTTCTTCTTTCTTGTACGGATTAAATTTCTCTCTCCCACAATTCTTCTTGGATTCAGCAAGAAAAGAGAAATATTATTTTGTGTTACCTTTCATTGACAAGTTGTTTCTGAATTGTTTAATTTTCCTCTTTTTATAAATCATTACGAGAATTGTGGCTTGTTTTTTTGTTACTCTTTTCTGGAAAGCTTATTCTTCTGTAAAAAAGAGGGCCGAAAAAAAAATTCAGGGCCAAATCTAAGCTATACATTTCTTTCAGAAAAACTTTTCTAAGTAATGTCCATATATGCAATTTATTCCATTAAAGGGGTAAAGTGCTAAATGCTTAGCACTTAAATCTGTGAGGAAAAGTGGAAAAAAGCAGCTTTAATATAAATTAATTCAACTTTAAGATAAATTTCCACATGAGTCCAAATTCTGTCTGTTTGGTTTTTTCCCCTATAAACAGGTGAGTTAAAGGAAGCAGGTTCAGTGTGGTTTGGCCTAATCCTGTGTACACATTTCCTCAGAGTTCTGTTCAATGTGTGAGTCAAGATGAGCTGGTTCAGAACATGCTGAGCAATGATTTATGTTTCTCCTCTAGCCATTTACCAAAGGAATAGCAGAAGAACAGATAATGATTTGTCCATGCACGTTCACATCACTTGACCTATTCAAATTTTTTCATTCCCTGTGATCTTTTCATAAATGCAAGGATTTCAGATGTAATTAAAAAGAATAGTTATAAACCCTGAGCTAATATACAGCAGAGAACAAAATACTTGTAAGGCTGTAGAAAACACTTCATATCACTCCTGAAAAGCAAATTCAGCCAGCCAGGGTTAAAAGTTGATGCTGGTGAGGTATTAATTAGTGTTAGTAAAGAATCTGAAAGCTCTGTAACGGGTAGAGCACTGGATTTCAGTTTCAAATGGTGTGACGGCCTATTTATCATCCCTAACTGCTTGTTTAGGTATCAAAGCCTAAGATTCTGTGCCAGCTTTCACATGCAATTTCTAATTTTGATTTTTGAGGTAGATGTAATTGCGGGACTGGTGTGGGTGCAAGTAGGGAAGGAGGTGTCAACTTAAAAATTTCTGATGATGACCTTCGAAGGAGGCACATTAAAATGTTGCTACAGTATAAAAAATACAGTTGAGTACTATTGCCCCAAGTTTCACTAAATTTCATGCCAGATTTGCCTAATTTACTGGAAAAAAATGAAAAGGGGTTTGGGGTTGTATAATTCCCTTGGTTTGTGGCCTTCCTTTCTCAAACAACAGTTTTGTGCATCTTGACACAGTAAAAACCACTGTCTATAATTTCATTAGTATAATTTCATTAATTTCATAAAAACTGAATTCAAATGATTTCTAGATTTTCACTCTGCAGTTAGCTATAGGAAAAAGCTGACAAAATCCTGTTACAAATATTCTGAGCCTAAGTCAGTTTGGAATCCATACTGTATTTTAACAGAATTAGTTACATTTCACTATTTGCTTATTAGAATTAGTATTTTGTCATAAAAACTACTTTGGAAAATGTCCTCATTCATTCTGTTTAAATTTTGATCCTATGAAGAAAAGTTAAGTGTACCTTTTAATAAATTTTTTTCCCCTACTGACTCTGTTAATTGGAATTAAATATTGCGCCTTCGTTTTCTCCTAATCCACTGGCAGCCTGCAATTTTCTATAAACAATTAGCGTAATGATTTATCTAGAGGGAAAACACAAATGTTTAAAAGTTACATTATCTGGAAAATTATTTTAAAACTAAATGGTGAAGCAATGGACCCAGAGGGCATGATGATTCAAAACACCACCGAGGAATACTTACAGTGAGGTTTGTAAACTAAACAGCCATCAATATTTACAGGTTCAGACAAATGGTGATTTATTGTACATTATGAACATTATTGTACATTATGGCTTGTGCTATAGCAGAAGCCTGGTTGCCAAGACAAAATGTAGCTCCATGTGCCATTTGTTTGAAATAGGACAAATGAAGTTTTTGTGGCTGAAAATAACAGAAATGTCTGCAAGAAGTTGGGTGGCTCATCTCTAGCTTGAAAAAAACCAACCAAACAAACGTACCACATGCTAAAAATCAACCCCAAAATAAAACAAAGTGAACTAACCAATCAACAACCCCAAAAGACCAAAACCCATGAGCTGTCTGTAGTGAGATACTGAGGATCACAGATGAGATAGTGATCTTTCTCAGCTTTTTTATGTTTAACAAGATGTTGCAGGCACCCAGCATGGTGTGTGTTTGGAAACACAGGTATTACTGGCTAGCAACGAAATAACAAGTCTTTTAAATGGGAAAATCGTCATAACGTAGTGGAATATTGTTTATTGGCACTCCTGCTTACCCCAAAGGGTTAACATCTTTACACCCCCAGCATCCCCTGAGTACATCAATAACGCATTTAAAATTCATTACTGGTAATTTTATCATTGGTAGCCGTTTACTGTGCTTTAATGGCAGTGTTGATAAGAGCCTGTCTGCGGGTGATAACAGACTTTTCCCTTCCCGTGCCGGTAATCAGCGCTGTGTTTGTTTGCTCGCAGCTCAGGAGTCTCAGCCCCATTCAGGAGCTCCTGGAGCTGAGCAGCAGCTCTCACCCAGGCCCCAATCCAGCTGTTATTCCATGAGCTGACTGCAGGAATTAGGATTTAGTTCTCAGTGTTCCCCAAATTTTAGGGGAAAAATTGGCTTAAGAAGCATCCTGTTTGTACCAGTGTTAGCATAGAAATGACTTAGAGATGAATGGAGCTGGGTACTTTCAAAAAACACTTTTCCAAGGGTATTTCACCTATAGAGCAGCATAAAACTAATTTTATGAAAAAACCAAATTATTTTGCTAGATATTTAATTTTTTTTCCTAATGTGATGATTTCTACCTGCTTATAGGAGCCTGGCTCAGGCAGATAATAGCCTTAAGATCACCAAAATGCCAAGCATCCATCTCTGCTGCCTGCAGATGTGGTTGGTGCCCACTGGCTGCTGTGCAGGGGATGATGCAGGCTGCTGGGAGCTCTGTCTCCCTGGTGCTCCATTTATCATTTCCTAAGAAAGGAATGAGCTTCCTACATCCCTTGCAGTCCATGTGGCAAAACCTTTTCCTTTTCATATGGGGCCCTTCCTTGGGAAACAAATGACCTGCTCCTGCCTCTCTTCTGTTAGGTAGAAAAGGTGTTTAAGCAGGAGATGAGTTAGACACAGTTCTTATTCAGTAGTGGCTTCCACTGGCTGTTGCAGGGAAAAATGGTTCTGGATTTTTTTTTATCACTCTGAGTCCTTAATGCCTCAAATTTCTAAGCAAGTGCTATTGGATAATGGGAGCTATTTAGCTCTGGCAAACACTGACTTTTTCCCTATCTGCTATTCAAGCACAGGTTTGGAAGTAGCATCAGAAGGGTGGTTCTTGTGCAGAACCTGAGCACAGTAGAACTGAGGGCAGCCTGGCTGTGACTCTGCTAACTCACTGTTGAATGATTTTCATCTTTTAGCTGCTCCCAGTGCATTTTTGTAGGGTGGCAAAGCCTGCCTTTGGCTATTTGTTGTGTTTTGGCTATATCCAAGCGTAAAGTGTATGTCAATGAAATAACTGCATGTATCATATATTCTATGATCTCGATTAATTTAATTTAATATGTCAAAGTTCCAGTGTAAACAAATCTCTAGATGTATTTGGAATGCTTCCTCTCTTCAATGAGAGGAAAATTTGGACTACTGTGTATTAAATTCTGTTTCATAAACAGTCATGAAAATGCATAATTTTCTGAACATAAACAGTTTCATTGGCCTCAGAAGAAATGTTTAAAGTGACTAAACTAATTAGGAGCTGACTGATGTAACTGGAAGGCTACAGTCACTACAAAGGTCTGTCTTGGGTCCTGAAAGACCTACTGACAAACACTGTCAGCTCTATAAGAGCATCTGTATGCTGGGAATCTGAGCCTATTGCAATATTAAGCAAGTTGTGGATCAACCTAAAACTAAAAAAATTGAAGATATATGAAAAAAATATTTGTACTATAAAAACAGGGCTCATTCTGGCAAGACACATCGAGTGCCCTGTAGTTTAATAGAGATAAGAATATATATGGAAAAAATGCACAGCCTATCAAAAGGAATGGAAATATGACATGAGAAGAGCCAAGACCTTTCCTACTGTGCCTTGAATTGATTTCAACAAAATGAACCTATTATAGAATTGCCTTTGGGGTTTATTAATTGCATGCTTTCATTTCTATGTAAATACAAAAATGCAAAAGAAAAGAAAATATAAACTCTGAATCTTTTTAGGAAGATTCATCTCAGGCTTCCCAGCTTTCCTCAGTGTGCTCAGTTGATCAGTGGCCCTCATGTGAAATTGGCTGTACCTGCAGTACCAGCACCATGCCACACAAAAATGGGTCCCTGTGCCAGTGGGCAGTGCTGGACCTCTAACATCAGACATCTCTTTGAAGTGTTATTATGGAACAGGTTGAAACCTGCAGAAAGAAGCTTCTGGAGATAAAATACTACCTGCAAGGAAGTTTGTAGGGACAGGATGAATAAAAAAATACTATGATGTCCATGCAAAATGTATTCTAATAGAACCACAGCTGCCTTTTTTTTTAACTTACATTTTTGCTAAAATATTATCTGTATGATGCAATGGTAGCGCTTGAAGATCTTAAATTGTGCTTGATATTCTTAGCAGTGTGCAATGTTTTCCTTAATCCATTTTAATAGGATTTACAGTCCTTTTGTTGATCAGAAGCTTCCAGCATTTCTGAAACTTCACTAAAGCAATAATTGTGGTAAAGCCAAAAGGGTTGTATGAATTTGGCTTGCAGTCTCTTGATTTTTTGCAATTTATGTATCTTCCTACCAAGGGAAATAGCCCAACACAATATTTTTACTTTGAGTCACACCTGTTGTAAATAAGTGGTCTTTTGTAGTGGTTTGCAGTTAACATATTTTCTATGTATCTGTCTTACTTCCTTAGAGAGCTTATTTAAGAACGTTTTGATATTCATCAGTGTATAAAATTCATTTCCAGGGCTAAAACACCAAAACTGGATCCTGTTCAGAGTACTTTGTTGTATCACACATAATGAAGTGTTAGCCAAATATTTTCTTTAAGCATTACCTTCTTTTAAATCTGCTTAATCTGGTGTGAGCACACAGTTTCCTTTCAACCCAGGTGACTGGACCACATGCAGACCCCTCTCATCAGTGAAATCAGAGGCAATTGGACCAGTTTAGAAATAAGGCATAGAATCAATAGTCCTGATGATCAGATTTGCACAGTACATAAACTTGCAATTGTTATATAGATATATTAGCACAAATATGCTCTCAATATCATGTAAAACTATCCTAACCACCTGGTTATATGACTTGATCTCAACACATTCCTTTTTACACAATTTGCTTGGTGTAGAAAACAGGTTTCTAAAAGCAAGGATTAGTAGTAGCTAGTGCTTAAAGAAAGCATTTTGCACCCTTTTGCTTACAAAGAGGATTATATTTAAGATATCTGACTTGACCTGATTTTCCCACATGGGAGAAGCAAGCCTTCTTTTCCTGAAATGCTGTGGAAGTGTCTTTGGCCCTTCACCCACATAGAGAACCCTGGTCTAAATGGTAAGTCCTGTAGAGCTTTCCATGGAGCCTGCTGGAATTATGTTTAAATCTTGAATAATGTTCTCTTTGTATACTTATTTCTCTTATCCCCGTAAATATTTTTGCCCTGTTTTATCTGAGAAAAACACAAAGTGCATCACAACTGAGCTTTCCTTATTAGCTGATTAAAATCTTAGGTTTTTGTTATTATGTCTGTCAAAGTTGATCACCGATAACATCAGAACAGCAAAACCAGAGAATTTATTACAACTAGCTGCTGCCTCTGAAATGCACTAAGTAGCAGAGACAGAGGCTTTGGAACAGCAGTAGTGCAAGAAAAAGATATGGTAATTACAGTGGTGATGTTTTATAAAGCTACTTTCTGCTATTATTTTCTGCACATCCTTGGGCTCAAAAAGCACTGAGATGAATGTCAATTAAAGACAGTGTATTCCCAGCTGTGCCAAGCACACTATTCAAGAAAGTCCTCCTGTGCCTTTTGAAGAGTGTTTCAACTTGTATAAAATCTATTTACAGAAAGGATGAACCAGAAGACTGAATGGGGGAAATACTTTGGGGAAAAAAGATTGTAAACAGAAATTAATGATATTTTCCAAAAAAATTTGGAACATCTGCAAGGTAAATACAAATAGAAAAGGTTTTAGTGTCTACTCTGAAATAGGACTTTACTCTGTCCCCCTCACCTTATTTATCCATTTTAGGGGAAAAGTTAAATAGGTAATCACTGGGAGAGGTTTTTTTGACTCTGGAATCTGTAAAGTGCATTCTTATATTGCAGAGCAGTGCAATAAATTAGAAATTCCCTGTAGCCTTTGTCATATTTCCTGTTGAGCTCTAGTCACATGAATGCTGGGTCCACTAGATTTTTTATTTTTTAGTTGAAGCCACGTGCAAGTTCCATGATTGCCAGATACCTGATTCAAATGAGTTTTATTGCATGTTTAGGTAAATCCAGTCACATTATGTCATGAGGATGCTTTAAATTTTTTTTTTTTTTTTACTGACTGTAGAAGAGACAACAGACATTTGGCCTCATTAAACGTGTGTTAGTTGAGAATAGCCTGTGAAAGAATGACCTGGTGTTGTATTGTCTCAATAGAATTCCCTTTTGCAAAGAAAGGAGTTCTAGATTATCACTGCATACAAGTTTCTAGTTTTCACAGTTATAATATTGTATATCAATTACTTTTTAATGTGCTATTTATCCACTTTATAGCATTCTTCAGTCAAATGTTTTAATTTGCCATCCTGTTTAAAAATCATAAATGGAATAATTGCAGAATATAAACCAGTGTTGAATTGGATAAGTTTGGTTTAAAAGGCCTATCTCTATTTCATGCTACCCATGATTAGTGACAAGGTTTTTAGAAAAGGTAAATGCTGACAAATTCCAAATTCTGAAACAGTAAAATTGCAGTCAGTGCAATGTCCATCCCCACCCCCATCCCAGAGCCAGAATAAACCTGAATAAATGGGATTGCAGGATTCTATTGGGAAGGCAATTAATCCCTTGAGAGAGAGAGATATCTATTAATATGCAAATGAAGATCATGACACGGTCAGCATATTTTAAGGGGTTTTGTGTCACTGACAGGCTTTTCCATTGAAACAAAGCAATTTTCAAGAATTTGTGGAAAAAAGAAGTTCTGCAAAAAGAAGTTGATAGAGGACAATGCTTTCAGAAGTTTCTGGCAGAAGCTGCAGCCGTGCAGGCACCCAAGCAGGGAGTGCTGGCAGCCACTGACACTTCAGCACCCGGGCACTGGAGTGAAATGTTTTCTCCATGAGCTTCTTTGTCCCCCACAGACACACACTGTCAAGGCAGGGCACAGATCATGCTGTTCCTATGGCCAGAGCATTTCTAGTGAGCTGTGGGAAGGAGGAGCTAGGGATACATCGGGGCAGAGTGACCAAGGTGTTTGCAGGCAGGGCAGGCACCTGCCCGGGGTTCTGGCTGGCATTGGCATTGCCTCGTTCCTCTGCTCTTCCACCCTCTCTGTTCTTTACTCTGCCCTGGGTAATTCCTGCCCCAGACCCTCTTTAGCTATCTTTGCAGAGTGCCTTTCCTCTGTATTGCATGTTCTACCCCTTATTTTCATCCAGAAATGTGAGGCAAACATTCTCCTTCCCTGAGATATGTGAGCCAGAGCAGGGGCATCAACTGTCTTGAAAAGAGTGTTTGACCCCAGCTCTTGAGAATGTCAGTGTAACTGAGTCAGTCTTCCAAAATCACTGAAATGTTCTTTATCTAGATTGCTGATGTATTCTGGCTGTTTAATCTTCTGTTTATAAATTTCCCTGAAGGGAGGTGCTCTCAGTGCTATCTTTGGCTAGGCTGGAGACCATCAGCTCTTTGCTGGAACCATCTTGTTCCTCCACTCAGACACTCCTATGCAGAGAGGGTAGCAGAGCTGCTTCCAGCCCCTGGCTTTCCTAGAAGGAGCCATCTCCATCTGCCTCCCTGCTCTTAGGAGGGAGTTGTGCTGGTGGGACCCACCCTGCTGGCACAGCAGGGACCCCTGGCCCTTGGAGCAGAGGTGATGCTGGAGTGCAGCGCTGGTCTGCTCGGAAAACCTGGAATTTAGAACGTGCTGTGGCAGTGCTGAACTGCTAATCTTTGAGGAAGCTTTGAAACTTATTTTAAAATGCTGGATCTAGTACTCCAGGCCAGATCCTTTGGTAGATAAGCACTCAGAGAGACTCTAAGGCAGGAAGAAAATTGAGTTGCTAGTGGTGTATTAAAAGGCTTTGACCTACTTAAAATCTTTGTGGAAACTAACACATAGTTGTGGGATGTGATATTTTGTTTCATTTGTAAATTTATTTTATACTTATGGCTCCAAGCCACTTTCTGAAAAGCAAGGGAAAAATTTACTGTGTGCAGCTGAAGAGGTATGAATGACATTATTTTTGTGCAGAAAATCCCAGAGCTTCCAGTAAATATGGTAAAGCAGAAAGTAATAGGACATGAAGGATTTTGAGTTGAGAGATTAAAGAAAATAGTCGTTCTGTGCTGTGATACACAAACAGTAATAGTATTGCTCATAATAAAACACTTGCTACACTAGCACTGCAAGAAACTCTATACATTTTAAATTCTTCAGAGAAAATGTCATGAGACCGTAAAATGTTGAGATTGTGCAAATTAGCATTGGAAAATAGTTTGTCAACCTAAATTTTATGATTATAGAATAACAAAAATATTTTTGTGATAGTGTGCAGCCTACATTGGGACTAGAGTCTCAAGAGAAAAGACACCAATACTTCAAACATCTCTTTAGTTTGTGAACAGCAGCAAAAATGACTTTTTATCATGAAAGTAAGGGAGGTGCTGAGAAACTGTTGAGTGTCCAAAAGTGCTTGATCCAGTACAATAGTCCATGAATTTGTGTAAAATGAAAAATTTGTGTAAATTGGGCTAATTATTTACTAGGGGCTTACAAAAATCTTGGGTGCGACATAAAGTTTTTAATGTGTTTATTTTGTAGGTAAGACAGCATTTATTTTCAAGTCCTCAAAAGTTGGAGAGTGTCTTTGAAAAGCTTTTCATAAAGATCAGTTTTTAATGGGAGAAAATTGTTCCCTGTGAGGGTGGTGAGGCTCTGGCACAGGGTACCCAGGGCAGCTGTGAGTGCCCCATCCCTGGAGGTTGGAACAAAATTATCTTAAAGGTCCTTTCCAAGCCAAACCACTGTAAAGTTTTTAAAATGGTGTATGATTAATGCAAAAGATTTGATTTTGCTTCCTGTTAACACTTGCCTTTTGATTTTTTCTTTGCCTTGCTGTTTAAGTCATATTTTGATATGAAACGACAATTTTGTGACAGAATGTAGTTCAATAATATTCATCCATATCTAGTTGAGGAATATTGCCTATTTAATATTCTCTTTGATGAACATTTGCCACTATTCCTATGTTTTATAAAAGGAGCAGAGGTATTTTAGTTTATCAAACAATGAAAATGTAAGAAGGAAGAAAAAGTCATTTGAATTATAATGAAGTGGTATAAAATTCACAGTACATTAGTTTTCATCTGTGGGATCTTATAATGAGTATTATTCTGCCAGGCTAAAAATTAATGTTGTGAGGAACTCCCCTCAAGTGCTTTGTGATGTTTCATATCTTTTCACTGTGTTAACCATCATAGGGTTTGACCCTGAGTTCCCAAATGTATCTCATTAACACAGAGAATTCTGCTTTGGTTTAGATAATAAAATCGCTGTAGCTGATTTTCTCTGTCAGTTTGTCAGTGGGATGGAAATCTCCAAACCTCTGCTTTCTACAAAAGTACCTCGAGAGCACCAATACTTGCCAGAGAACCTTTGTTGACATTTCCTGTGGTATTGTACAAGTTTAACAGTTTCAAGTTGCATTTTTTGCAATCCTGTCAGCACAAATCTATTTGACAGAACTTGGAGACTACACCCAGAAAACAAATCACTGTCAGGTTGCATGTTAAGTGTTGGATTAGAAGAGCACAGAGACATTTTTTGGCCACTTTTACGTTCTTGGGTTAGTTGTGCATGTTGTCTTTTGAACTGAAGATACAACCCCTTTACCTTCACACAGGTTGTAAAAGGCTCTCTTTTGTGAAAGTCACAATTGATTGTGGGAGATGATCTCAGTGAGTAGAATCAAAAAACTAAGCATTTCTTTTTCAAACCAAAGATGCAAAGGCAAGTCTTTTTAGGGGTGTATTTTCTTAAGAGGTTTATAGGAATGCATGGGATGCAGCTTTTGCTTTTATTCACACTGTTTCAGCTGCTGGAATTAGTGTCTGGTGTTCTGAGGTTCAGTTAATGATTCAGATCTACATCTGGAGTTATAAAATGTTGCTGCATCCATAGAAATGTTTCCTTGATGGAAAACATTAGAACTGAATAGAAATAAAATAGCAATTAAATATAATAATTTTGCATAAAAAGCATCATCACAATTGCAAAATTGCACATTTGAAACTTTAATTTGTGAGATTGATAGACCATCCTGTGCACTGGAAGCCACTGATGTCATGTTGAAAGTTAAGTTTACATCATAAAGTGTTTGTACATGCAAGCTAAAATGCTTTTGCTTTTGAAACTGTAAATCGAGTTTCTTTTAGTTTACAAATGCTTGAGTTTGTCAGATAAATAGTTTTCCTTAGCATAACTTGTTCATTTTTTACTCCCCTGAGGGTTTTTGTTTGCTTGTTTTTAAAGACAAAGCCTCAAAGAGCATTTTGTGTTTCCAGTTGCAAACACCCTTGGGGATGGGTGGATCTGCATGGTTGCTGTGATTGTGAGCAATTCATTTTTGGATGGTGGTGGCCTGTGCTTGAGAGGGTGATGAGGCTGGAAAACAGATGGGTGGGAGGGTACCTGGGCATTAAAACTGCTGTGCTGCTTCTGCTGGGTGGCTCTGGTCTCTGCCTGCCCTTCTGCAGCCACTCTGGTCCCCCCAGATGTTTGCACCCCTGTGTGGCAGTGCTGATGCTGCTGGTCCCCCCCAGATGTTTGCACCCCTGTGTGGCAGTGCTGATGCTGCTGGTCCCCCCCCAGATGTTTGCACCCCTGTGTGGCAGTGCTGATGCTGCTGGTCCCCCCCCAGATGTTTGCACCCCTGTGTGGCAGTGCTGATGCTGCTGGTGATGGACTCAGGGGCGCTGCCTAAGAGCTCTGTAGTTCTCATCTTGCAGTGTCAGCTTTGGTAAGGTAACAAAGTAAAATGCTTCTGATAAGCCAAGAAAATGAAAGGAGAAGCTCTTCCCGTATTACTAACATGAAGTATCTCAGTGAAAAGAAGAATGCTTTTCTTGTTCTTTGAAAATATCAACAGCTTTGGCAGCAAACAAAAGTAGCTCTAACAGAAAAGATCAAGCTAAACATAGGGGTTGCTGTCTTTTCCCCCTAAATAGACTTGGATTTTGTTTCCTATTTGTACCCAGGAGATGATTAATTCAGTAATAGAGTCCTAGAAATGTAAAGTATTTAATTCTTGCATTTTCAGATTTTTAAAAAAAATCAAAATTCAAACTCTGAGCTGTCTCTGGACTCCACTTGTGTTTCCCAATTGGCATCTGTTTTTTTCTTTTCAAAATGAAAGGACAAGAAGTGCATAACTCCTCTTGACACAAGCTAAAATAATTTATTTATCCACTGGGCTAAGATGTCTAGTGTTTTTATAATTTCTGTAATACAAATAACAATACTGGCAACAAATCTGAGGGAGAACGAAAATCAAACTTTTCACACTATGTGCGTTTTATTGAGTAATTTTTGCTTCTTTGTTTTAGAACTTCTCTGAGTTCAATTGTGTAGAGTTACACGTGGGCAATGAAAAGACAATTGCCCTAGAAGTCTGCAGTGTAAATACAGCATGAGAGAGAGCAACTGGACACTGCAGCAGTGCAGGTGCTCTAGGAATGAGTGAAATAATTGTGACTGCTGTAATAAGGGGTGGTCACACACACCAGCTGTCTCACCAACATGAAGCAAAGTTTCAACTGGATCAGGTATTCATGAGTTTAGCTTCTCTGGTTTATTGTCCTGAGGCTTGCAAGTGAATTACTTGTCAGAGGGGTAAGTGAGTGGCTAAAATAACAAGAGAATGTATCTTGGCAATGTGGTTGAGAAGAGTCTGAAGATAAGAGGATGACAACAAATAAAACTGTGTCTTTAGAAGAAGTGTGAGGTTCTTTGAACTAGTTGAGTTATTCTGCATTTATGTGTGCTTCATAGTAACAAACATGGTAAAAACTGGAATTTGAGAGATTTACAGTAAAATAAGGGAACAGCTTATTTAACATCATGCTCTGGGTATGGAAGGATTAAAAAATACTTTGCAGACAAGGCTTTGTTGCCATTCAGGGTTTAGTATGCAATGCAGTGCTTACAGGTGCCTTGGTTGGCCGTGTCCTATGCAATTAATGCTGGAATAAAGTGTATTTGTCTATGTCAGATGAAGGCTAAATTTAGTACTGAATTAGTCTAATTCTCTCTCTCCCCTGTCTGATCTGCAAACACTCATATGTAATCAGAGTTAAATGCATTGCAGAGCCATGTCTTTTGTGTCGTGGTGAGCAATTATTGTTTTTGCTTTCACAGTTTTTGAGGGAATTTTTGTATAGCAGATGAATAAGACTTGTACATCGAGATTATAGCTCCAGGTACACTTGCTAGCTATTCTTGTAGTGTTTACCTTTAAGCATGTTATTTATTTACAATTAGTTTAGTAGTTTCATGACTTTAATGAGTAAAATGCCTTAAATGGTATGAGGCACTTGGAAGAAGTCTTGCAGTCTTCTGAAAGCGCAGATACTTCCATCTCTCATGTCTGCAGGTAGCATTGCATATACAGTCTTACAGAAGTATTAATTTCTTTCCTGTCAAATAACTCTGATTCAACATACAAGAACCCTTGAATTTCTTCAGATAAGTCTCATGCCTTAATGACCATTCACATTATCTTATAAATCTTCATAACTTATTTGTTTATTCTAATATCACGCAGGGAAAAATGTAAGACATTAATGTGCGTATTCTCAATATGCATCCTGAATTATAATGTTTCCTACTCTCAAACTAAAAGTTGTAAAGACTGCATGTGCTGTAGGGATTAAAAGCAGAGCAGTTTATTGCTATAGCTGTTTCTACTGAAGACAGTTATTTGCCTCTTGTAAGTCAAAGCAAGCAGGATTGCAGATCCAGTGGAATCTGAATTCCAGGGATCTAGATTCCTAATGCACCTTCCTTAACCCAAAGGAGGAAAGCAGGAACATTGTGGATGGACAGAGATTTCTCATGTTGGGGCTGAGTTTGGAGAGTAACCTGTTTTATTCCAAATACTTTTGAAAAGTTTTATAAAAAACCCATTATTGTTAATATGGAATATCAGGCTATGACTGGTTGATTATATGCTACTGCTATCCTGAATTTGCTGATTGTGGTAAGAAAATTAATAAAGTAAGTCGTTTACTGTGAACTTTCAGACATTTTCAATTTCAACTTCACTGGGTTTGCTACTCTGTATTTTTCAACGAATTTCAAAATGCTGTGACATTTGAGAACAATTGGAGGAAAAAAGTATATGTTGCCCTTTCTTCCAAATAGTAATTCTGCACTTTTGCTTATGTGTATATTTGCATTAAAAGAAATGTTAATGCTTGCATTGAAAGCTGGACCATTCTGAAACTGCAAATGCACTATAGGTAGGAGAGAAAGATTATATTACTTAGACAGAAAAAATAGAAATGGCTTTGAAATTGCAGGTACACTGGAGAGATGAAGCTTCCAAACTGAAACTGCATTGACAATTAGAAATGGAACAATGGACTTGCATCGTCATTTGTTTTTATATAAGCAGACTTTAAAGTTATTCCTTGGAATCTTTCTGCTTAAATTGGATTTCATTACCCCCTTATTCATAAATGTAAACTGCTTTAACAAATGAAGAGGAATCAACAGAATGACCAGATCTGCCCAAACTTTATACAAAACTTCAATAATTCCAATGAAATTGCATGAATTGAGGCTATTGTCTTTATTAGATACTTAACTGATGAGGAAACAAACATCATCCTAGCAGGCAGTTTAAGAAGAGAAAAATGTGTGTTTTATAATAATTCTTGTATTAAAAACCTAAAAGTAATTTTTCCCCCTATATTGGTTTGGGAAAAAAGTATTTCCCCCTAGTTTAGTGTGCTGTCCTTAAAAAGGTGGAGGTTTCTGCAAGTATCAAGTGAAATAGGAAACGAGAAGATGGTGTTTAACATATTTCAAGGCAGAATAAAATATTGTACAACTTCATTTTTCTGCGTAAAAACTTTTAATAGGTTTCAGTGTATTGTAACTCTGATCAATATCTGACACCTCTATTTACTGTACACACTTCTACTTAATTTTCATAAGGGTAGGGTATAAAATCTGTATATCTCCTTTATTCATCAGGTTTTTCCAACAAGGCTTGCTCCATGCATATGAAGCAAGAATCCTTAAAAAACATACAAAAACATAACTTTCTTTGCACTTTTTTAGTATAAATACACTTAAAAATAAGTGTATTAAAATCTCTGTTAAGTCTGCCAAAATGACACTGGCAGGAACATAGGTGCTACAGAACCCAATGCTGGCTCCAATATTTGGCTAATCAGGTGTGCAGCCTCAGCTCTGGCAAATGGCTAAGAGAGTGGTTTGTGTTTCAGATGCAGTTCCAAGTAGGTTTCTTTCTGTGCATGTACTGTGTGTTACTTGCACTCACAGTAGCTGCTCTGCCTTTGATCTCCATGTTTCTGATAGAGAGAAGCTGGTTGCAATGGTGTTTATGCAAAAGCACCCACTTGTTTAAATACAGTGCATTTTGCTGACTTTAATGGTGACTCTGTTATAAAATGCTGCTGGTGTTGCATTTTAGCATTTGTGTATATTTATAAAACAAATTAGTTTTTTAATATTCAGGCTTCTTATATCTTACCTGGTCATTCATTTAAACTCTCCTTGGCGTCTTTGTCCCCTTCTGGTATACCTGGACAAATGAAACAAGACCAGGGAAGAGATTTTTTTCTCTGATGTAGCAGTGTCATATCTGCTGTTCCATGTTTAATCTTTTACCATAACTTAGTTCTCATATAAGTGGCATTTTATGCCCATTTTACAAGAGATTAATTTTGCTCTGCTTGTTGTCAGAAAACTGTTGGGTCTCACAGTGCTTGCAGTCATAGTGACAGCAAATTTCTCTCTTTTGAAAGTTGCTTATGCTATGGCTGAGCAGAGATGTGTCACACATCCTGTCTTGCTGTAACAACATGATGTGTTTATTACAACACAGGGTTGTGTTGTGCATCTCAAGCCTCAAGGAAGCAGTTTTTACCAACTCCATTCATGCAGTGATGTGGATTTTCTTGTGTGTAATTGGCTGCTGTTTAATCAGCATGAAATCCAAATCAGCAGTCAGTGTTAGTGTGAGAGCCTCCACAGGAAATGTGTCATTAAACAATAGTTAAATCAACAAAATGTTGTTGGAAGAGAAAATTGAAATTATTAAACATATTCTGTTTTGTCCAAAGCAATAATATGAAACTGAATCTATACCATGAAATCCATAAAACCAAGACAATCAGTTGGAATAATATTCCATCCAAAATGTCTAAGAATTCTCAATTATTTTCCTGCCTATTTGTTACAAATTCTACATAGCTGTGCATAGACCATAGGTGGGATTTTCTCAGAGCACATCCTTTGATGTGTCACAGGAGACTTGAGGGAGCTCAGCAGCTGGATTGCTTCTCAGTAGGTAAAATCTTCAGGTAGGAAAATGTAAATAGGTTGAGGTAAATGAGGTAAAGAAGGTTTGTAACCTGCTTACAAGCCTTGGTGTAGAGTGAACTCAGTCCAGCAGGAAGTTTTCACAACCCCAGATTGTCTCTAAGCATTAACTACATACAAAGGTTTCTGGCCCTTTGAAGGGAGTCCAGGCTGGGAGCATCATGGAAGAAAGAGTTGCTCCAAATCTATGGAAACAAACTGAATTCCTTTGCCTCTTTTTAGTGAAGGTGGCTGATGATCATAGTAAAATGTTAAGATAATTGCAATTTATTAAAATTGTCTCTCCTTGCTTAATAACATTTTCTGTCTTTACAAGAATAAATGCCACTGTCAACATTTTAATGATGTTTGTTAATACACAGTTTTAAATGATAGTGATATAAACAATGCAGAGGAGTGAGATGTGCTTTCTTTTTTTTTTCCCCCCTACAGTTTATCAAGCAACTATCTCACTGGCATTTTAAAATTATTTTGTTAAAAGCATTATTTGTTGCAATAGAATGGACTAGCTCAGTGTTAATGGTGGCACACAGACACCTTGGGCATCATTAGCTATTTCACTCTGTCAGCTATTTTCAGAGGGCAAGGGTTTTATGACTTGCTATTCACCAGCTGTGCATAGCTTTTGCTAAAGGAAGGTTTCTAAAACAGATAATATTATGATGAATTAAAATTATAAAGTATGAAGACATATAGATGTATACCCTGAGTGCAAAATATGCATTTGTTTTAGAAGAGATCTGCCTCTGTGGGAGTTTTCCTGTAGGTTCTAAGTGACCTATAATTTATAGTTATCTCATAAATAATTTTACTGTAGTAATTTGAAAACATACTGTCATAAAAATTTACTTGCATTTTCAGAGTACACAGTTCTGTTTAGGCTGCTTTTATTCCTGTATCTGTCGCCTGGGCTTGTAGTAGCTGGTCCTGCTATACTCTGCACCCTTTGCACAGGATAAGTATGTTTGTATGGAGAGCTTGGAAGGAAACCACCTGTTCACTAAAGATGTGCAATCTGCTTTGTTTGGTTTTGTTTCCTGGGTTTCTGGGGGTAGTTTTTAATCTATATTTTGTAAATTTTAGTCATAGTGTATGGAGAAGCTTTTACCAAGATTTCCTTTTTTGGAGGAAGCAAAATGTGCTGTAACAGTACAAGCTGCTGGTCATCCATCCTTGTGATGTTAGGGTTAAAATATGTTGCTGCACATTAAGGAGTCATTATTTATCAGAGGTGGTTTGGTAGTATCTGGCAGTTGTAGTTCTTTTGTGATTATACTTTACAAAACTGTGACAGTCAGTGTCAGGTGGCTCCTGCACGAAGATTTCTCGAGCTTTAAGATACTGCATTTGACAGACTTTGCCAGCTATTAATCCAGGAAATTATTAAAGCATCTTGGATGTGCATAGATAAACTTTCTGATGATATCATTAGTGTGGAAATTTAATCTCCTTGAGGAAAAAAACCATGGCAGCATTAGTGACAGGGAATTATGTATGGCACAGCTTAGAGGGTATAAATAGACAATATAGAGAAAAATGTTTTGCTATCTAAAGACTTTAAAATATTTGATGTCCTCATTCTGTTGGTATTCATGGAGAACTCTGGGTTATGAGGTTTGATCTTAAACATAGGGGGATAAAAAAGAAATTTTTTCTTGTTTTCAGTGGGGTGTAAAGCAGGTGGTATATAAGCTTCTGGAGTTTTCTCATTACTACCAATGAGAGATGAAATATGGACTGTTATTTAATATAATAATTGTTCCTTGTTTTTCTTACTCTGCAAAATTTCATTTCTTTTGCTCGAAGCATCTTGGCTTCAAAATGTTCTGTATTATTAAGCCTGGTTCTAAGACCTTCAAGGATTTGTAAAATGTACTCTTAGCAATTAAAACGAAATTGAAGCAATTTCACCCTGCAGTCAGAATACAACCATGCTGTTTTCATGTTTCAGCTTACCTTTTCATCTGAGATACCAAATATTTATGCTAATCTTATCAGGAAAATAATTTTTAAAAATTCTTCTGGATGACTCTTTACCATTGAGGATGCTGTAGCACTGAACTCAGCCTCTGTGTTTAGCCAGAGCAAAAGTGGAATGTTTAAGGTCGACCGCTGTATCAGATTCTGGGAAATCTATTATCAGGCAGAACATTTCACACTTCAGTAAACTCCAAATTAATTACATTGATGGTACATGAATACCAAAAGAAAGTGAGCATAATTAATGCTACTTCAGCAAACATCAGAGGAAATATTAGAGATTTCCAATTGATGATAATGCTAATGTATTACATAAAAGTATTTTATTAGAAATGGTATAATGCTGTCTCTTGCAATGTCTGTGTAATGTGCCAGTTTATTAATTTAAATGTTTTTATTGGCAATTTAAGATTATATCAGCATGCAAATGTATTTTAATATAGTCTTAATTACATGCAGTTCCCTTGCAGGACAGTTTAGCTGTGAGGACAGACAAATCTGAAATGAAATTGGAACATGTATGAAGCTGTTGGAAGACAGCAATCCTGCTGCCTCAGGTTTGTGAAGGGCAGACTTTGGCCCCTTAAGGAGACTGGCTGATGCAGTCCCTTGGAAGGCATTCCTGAAGGGCAGGGAAGTCCAGGAAGGCTGGACATTCTTCAAGAAGGAAATCCTAAAGGCACAAGGAGCTGGCTGACCCCATGTGCCAGGAGATGAGTGAGTGGGGAAGACTGTCCTGGTTAAACAGAGAGCTTTGGCTGGAATGCAAGAAAAAAATAAAGCAAAGGTTTATGACCTTTGGAAAATGGGATAGTGAACTCAGGAGGATACAAGGATGTTATGATGTTATGCAGGGAGAAAATGGATGGGTCAAATCCTAGTCTGGCTACTGCCATACAAGATAATTAAAGAATGTGTGTATAAAGTTGTTGATTGTAGAAAGGAGGCCTAAGGGGAATCTCCATCCTTTATTGGCCTTGGGGAAAACATAGTGAACAAGTGGGAGGAAAAGCCTGAAATACTGAATGCCTTCCTTGCTGTCTTTAATAGTAAGGCCAGTTGCTCTCCAGCTACCCTGAGCTGGAGTGGAGGCTGGGGGAACAGAGTGAAGCCCCATAATCCAAGGGGAAATGGTGAGCAACCAGCAACCTCCCACACCCCTGAAACACACAGAACTGTGGGTCCAGGTGGGACCCACCCAAGGGTGTGGAGGGAGCTGGTGGAGGCACTCATGGGCCACTTTCCATCGTTTATCAGGAATTGGAGAGGTCTGTGCTCCCAGATGTGATGCCCATCTACAGAATGGGTAGGAATAAGGATCCCAGGAAGGTCAGGCTTGTCAGTGTGACCTTGGAGCTGAGGAAGGTCATAAAGCAGATCGTCTCAAGTGTCCTCACGTGGCACATACAGGAGAACCAGGGATCAGGCTCAGACAGCATGAGCCAGTTTATACAAGGCAGGTCCTGCTTGACCAACTCATCTCCTTCTGTGACAAAGTGACTCCTTAGGGATGAGGGAAAGGTGGTGGTTATTGTCTTTCTGGACTTCAGGAAAGCCTTTGACACCATTTCCTGCAGAATTCTCCTGGACAAACTGGCTGCTTTTGCTAGGGTGGCTGTACTATTTCCTGGATGAAAAACTGGCTGGAACTGGAGAAACCTCCAGCTGGGGCTGGTCACCAGCACTGTTCCCCTGGGATCAGCAGTGGGGCCAGTCATTTATCAATGAGCTAATGAAGGGGTTGAGGATGCCTCAGTCAGCTGCAGGTGACTCCAGGGTGGGTGGGAATGTTGATTCACTGGAGGGCAGGAAGGCTCTGCAGGGGGGTCTGGAGCACGGGTCTCATGGGGGAGCTGGGAGTGTTCAGCCTGAAGAAAAGGAAACTTGGGGGGACCTCATGGCTCTCTACAACTGTACCTGACAGGAGGGTGTAGCCAGGTAGGGGTTGGTATTTTATCTTCTCTCACATAACAAGAGACAGGATGAGAGGAAATGACTTTAAGTTGTGGCGTGGGAGGTTTAGATGGGATATCAGGAAAAACTCCTTCAGTTAAAGGGCTGCAAAGCTCCCTGGGAGCAGGCTGCCCAGGGAAAAGGTGGAGTCACCACCCCTGGAGGTATTTGAACGACTTGTAGATGTGGCACTGAGAGATGTGGGTTAGTGGGGGCTTGGACAGCACTGGGTTAATGGTTGGACTTGATGACATAAAAGGTATTTTCCAACCTAAACTATTCTATGATTCTCTGTCTTCTAGGGTTTATAGTGCAACGTTAAGAGCTGATTCTATCTCAAAACACCATCTGTAATTCAGTGACATTTACACAAAAATATGCCATTAATGGTATTATGCCTTCTATTGTTTACAACCTGAGCCATAATGAATTCCACCCTGCCTGTTGTAGAGTACTGTAAGAGCAGCCACTGTAAAACAAGCTGTCGGCATCCAGAATGCAGTTTCTCACCCAGAAACAATGTAATAAGAAAAATAATTAGATTCTGTGATTAACAGAACACAGTGAAATTATATAAGGTGGTTTTGAATTTTTTTGCAGATGTTAGCACTTTATAAATTTGCATTGGAATCTTATTTCAGCCACTAAGACTGACTTTCAAGCAACAGTAAGCAGGCTATAGTTAACCACTGAAGCAGAAATTTAGAGTCAATGAGTAATTATTAAGAGCTTTCCAGAATATTAGCTGTTTCAGTTGCTGCAGTGATGGAATAGTCCATTAGATATTTCTGTTTCTGGCAGCTCCTGAGAATTGATTCTGATACGAAACAAGGAGCCATTTTGATCAATACTGTAATTACTCTTATTGATGGATTGTTTTACAATGATAGTCATCATTGCAGTGTGTCTGCTCGGGAGGCATCAGCACTGTCCGCTGCATGCAGTAATGCGCCACAAATATCGGATTCAAATCAACACACTATTGAGACTGGGCTGACAAGCGTGAAATTAATTGTTCCACTTCATGTAAGACCTGCATTCTTCTTTTGAGAGAGTAATTTGTTGCCGTGTGTAGCCTGGGAACAGTACAGCTTTGGTGCCATGTTAGGTGTGGCTTTCTTGGTCTTTGTCTTTTCCCTGCAAGATCAGTTCTTTTACTCTTTTTAAGCAGAATCAAAGGAATTTGTGACTCAAGGGCTCTGGCAAAGTTTATATTCTGTCAAGTTTTTGTGAATGGAACTGCATATCTTGGTAAGAGGAAGAAAAGGCTTTATCATCCAAAGCTATTGAAAGGTTCTAAAATACAGGAGTATCATGGAGGCAAGGAAATGCAAAATCCTTGTATATGAAAATATAGTGGAACAAGACAATATTTCAAAAGCTGTTTTCTTGGTTTTTCTTTTTCCTCTGAAATGTTGCATCATTACTAGAGTTTTGGTTTTTTTAAATGAATATTTATACTGAAAATATTATCTTCATATTGCCTTGATGGAAGAAGAGACCACTTTCAGGGAAAGAAAACATTTAGAAACATAAATATAGATGTACTGTGCCACTATGGTCTATTCATGGTTGATTTGACAAATGGCTTATTAATAAATGGAAAGTAAGTAATTAATTTATTGTGATAATGAAGTGCAAGTTATTAGCACAGTTTCCAAAATTGTATTGCCCTTATATTTGTGTATTTCTTCTTTAAGGATGTTAACTTTCAGTTTTAGATTTCTTAAAAGAATATTCATTATATTAAAATACTTGAACAGAAAGGTTTTTAACCTTATCCTATTTTGCTTTGTCATTTTCTTGTCTTTTGTATAAGCTTTTTTCTCTCAAATGAAAGGCAAGGGTGGTTTATTGCCAACTGGCATGGTGTGTGTGCACCCATGCATGTGTAATTTTACTGCATCTGTGTAAATTCTAACAAAATAAATTCATAGCTGGCTATGAGTGTACTGGCTTGAATATGGAGAATATAGAAATAGCTGTGGAACTCAATGGACGTTTATCAATCTACCATTCTGTCTAATAGTGCCAGACTTATATGTTTGAGGATGATGCTAATATTTTTGTTGTGAACAGCTGAGAATAACCTCCTTGCAAGAGTGAAGAGCCCAGCACACAGCCCCTGATTCATTTTCAGAAATGGAAAGGCTCCTGTCACTTACTGAAAAAGAGTCCTGTCCAAAAGCTGCTATTCTCTCATCAGCACAGGAGACTGTCAGTCTGTTTAAATACTGCTTATCTAGTTGACCGTTGTGGCGTTTTTGTGATGGCAGTTTCAGGGCTTAAGAGATACCTTGTGCTGAGAGGGTTTTACTTCTGGAGGGACTTGTTCATTCTGTTTGTGTTACAGCTGCTTTCCTATGCTCTTCCCAGGGAATCTTCCAGTGATGGAACATAGCAACAGGTTTTAGTGTACCTTAAGCAGATACACAGATGGTTTGTTTTTCAAGAACATCACTTAACAGACAAATATTTGCTTCTTGCCCAAAAAAAGCTGTTGAAGGGCTGGAATTGTACTGTGACAGCATTTATCACACTGATACCATACTATGGCACGTGTGTCACATTTGTGACATGTCTTAGAGAGTCACGGAATGGTTTGGGTTGGAAGGAGCCTTAAAGACCGTCCTGCTCCAACCCCATTGCCATGGAAGGGACTTGTCTAATGTGCTGGCTACCAAAATTCTAAGGCACTGATAATCTCAGTATTACAGATCAAACATCACAGATCTGTGTCTCCCTCAATCACTCTGGCCTCACCTTGTACCATTTAGGTGTTAGTAGTGTGTATCAGCAAGGCCAAAGAATCAAGGATTATTTAGAAGTGGAAAAAGTGGTTTGTCAAAATCTTTGCTATATGGAAAGAAAGAAATACTTTGAGTTTTATAAAATAACAGAAAAAATTTCAATAAATTAAAATATTTAATGAAACATTTGGCTCAAGATTTGACCTATGATAATTGAATTTTTTTTTTTAAACTTGTTTGGATGTTTGGTTCTTTTCTGCCTGAACCAGTTGAAGTTTATGCTGTCATCTGAATTTCAAATTGCATTTTCAGGATGCAGGCATGAATCAAACACAGATGAAGGAAGCCCAGGGCCAGTTGTGGCTCAACCCTAGCAAATACAAAAAGCCTGTCAGGGAAATTTAGCTTTGTGTTCTCTTTTTCTCACTTATCTGTGCTGCAATAGTCAGCAGGGAACTTAAGCTTTCAAATATATCTTGAGACAAAACTTCTGAATTTCAGTTGATTTTTATTTTGTTATATATTTCACATTTATATACCTATCAAAAATACTGCACAGAAGTTTGCACACAAATTAATCTATTATATTGCTTCTTCCATGAATTAAAAAGAAAAATAACAGACGAAAATAAAAGACACCTTCCCCCTAAACACCAAACATTCTTATTTTTTTGAAGCTCATTATTTTTTTCTTGAGTTTTGACTTGTTTGAAATTGTTTTTTGGAATGAACTCACTGAAATCTAGCAGTTATCTTTAATTCATCCCTAGGCTAAACACACAGCAAAGCTCTTTGCTGAAGATAGATCATGCCACAACAACAGAAATGTATCAGCCAGTTCTCTAGGTCAGAAACTCAAAGAGCTGCTACTTGCTGACTTTCCAAAATATAGCAGATACTTTATTGATCTGTCTCTTTCTTAATTGCCATAATTCTGTCTGCTTTATTGCTATTATGGTGTGTGATCTGTGATCACTCGAGTTTTATTTTATCTAGGGTATCAAATATAATACACCCTCGATCCTTTCTGCTTTTGAGATTGTTTCTACATGTATTGATTTTTCAGCTTGTTTTATTAAATTGCAAGGAGAAGAAATTCAAAAGCTTGCTTGCTTGATACATGTTTACAAGTTTAGTTTCTTGTAGGATAGAAACCTCAGCGATACAAAGAAGGAAAAGACAATGAGAGAGCTTGGTTTGCTCTGGGAGGTGAAAGGAGGGAGAGCTGCAGGGCAGAATGGTGGGTAGGCAGGACCAGGCACCCTGAGGTGTGCTGCTGCCGCTGCCCCACAGATGTGGAAAACATCTGCTTATCTGCAGTCTGGACAGCCTCACCTGAGCCTGACATTTTCTGGGCAGGGAACATAATCCCCCTTGAATTTCAAGCAATGCTTTCCATTTCTGAATGGCAGAAATTAGTTTGCTTCTTGAAATTCTCTGGGATGCTCACTTTAGGTGGCTCCTGTATTTGAACATGTTCCTCAGCTTGTCTGTTACTTCAGGTTTGTCTTTGTGTAAGGTTTTGTCGTGGTGAGTGTGGGGAGAAGTTGATGAGCCCAGGGGTTTTTGTCAGTATTCTTTTAAAAACAAAGATTGTATTAGTTTATGCCTAAACATCGATATGTACAGTTTTAGCAAAAACTGGTTTTCTTCCTCAAAAATTAAAATTGAAACAAATTTAGATAAAAAAACCCAGAACTTGCTATTTTCCGAGCCTTAGCACGCAAATGTATTTACTTTCATGCTGATTTTTAAAAGAAAAAGGTATTAAAAATTATTAAAGCCTTAAAACTTCCACTTATTTGATGCTGTTTGCTATGTAAAATTTTTGTTATCATTTGTAGCTACTGTCAGGAAAATATTTATGCAAACTTTCATGTGATAAATCCCCCAACATTTTGCAGGCTTAACTAGTCATTGATTCTTTTTATTTATTTTATTTTTGGTATCTTTTCTATAGTGAAGGCTATGTATTTATCTGTCTAACGTTATAAAAATGAAGCTATTACATGAACGTGGAATTGTGAGAGGTTTTTTCTTTTATTTGTATACTGCCCAAATCTTATTGATAATTTAAAGAAATAAAGAAATGTCCAAGAGCTTTGCCAGGCATACCTTGGCTTTTTTTCCCCCTTTTGCAGTGTTCTACTACAGTTAAAGTCTACTTTGCACTTTGTTGCACAGTGGAAATTTTCCCTTTTTGCATAAAAAACAGCCTACTTGTTTGCTTTAAAAAAATGAAGGAAGTAGCTCTAAAGAAAAACAGCTGAATACTTCTGAGTGAGAAATACTTGGACAGAAGGAAGTTGTGGCTGTTGACACCCTGGATCTGGTACAGTTATGAACCTGAGTGTGTTATTGAAACTGAACCAAATGCTGCCTTTAAAACCAGAAATGTGTCTCCATTCCCAACAGACATATTTGAAGGAGCAAGTGCTCAGTATATAAATGCTTTGATCGGATTAGCAGATTTGAGGATTAAGTTTGTCTGTTTCAGAAATGGAAATCACTTTTTCTAAAAAAGTAATATGCCTGCATATATATGCTAGTTTTCAGAAATTCTCCTTTCTTTTCTTATTTATACTTTAATCCTGGATAATATAAATGTAGGCACATATAATGCATTGTATGATTAAAACTTGTGAGAAAAATGGATAAAAAGTCTGCTTTTAGTCACTTGAGTCAACAGTCCTAAATCTGTCTGTCAAAGGTACTGGTTATTCATCTGACATGGTCACAAAATACCCCCTGACAATTGTCTGCCTAAAGCTTGGTCTATAAGTAGGAATTACTTCTTTTCCCCCCACCCCCCTTTCTCCATGTATTTGGGGAGTAAAGTGACTTAATTTTGAAAATCTGGAGTGCTTGCTGGAAGCAATTGGGCATGTTAGGACTGTAAAAATCTAATGGGCGCTGGAGTGTTTGTTGGCATTTGGTCTGTCTAGTAGGAATTAGTTTTCCTCTGTTTTGTCCCAGGGCCCTGTCTGGGATGGATTGTGGCACTGGTGTGCTGGGAGTTATTCTGTGCACTGTGCTGGGACCAGAGTCCTCAAAGGCATCACCAAGACACTCAGAGCACAGCCTCAGCCTTATGCTAGAAAGTTCTGCTTGGATTTCCTGAGTTAGAGCTCCTGGATTGTGTACCCTGTCAGGAGCACAGGCACAGAGAGCAGGTGGAGCTGCTGGGCAGATGGGCAGCTGTGACCAGCCAGGCTGAGCTCTGCTCACAGACTAACCCAGGGCTGAGGGCTCCTTGCCCTGCTCTGACCCACCCAGACAGCAGGGACAAAGCTGACAAAGCTGTCTGTGCACCACGAGAGCTCCCCAGCAGACCAGCCTGGAGTTCTCTCAGGGCTTCCTTTGGATGTGGGATGAGCCTGTGCAGGTGGAACAGCCACAGGTGAACTGGAGCTGGGACAGCCTGGATAGAATGTCAGTGCTCTGGGCCACAGAAGTATATATGGAAATTTTATATGTTTTTATTTTTATCCTCCTGATTCCATTTGCCATTGAACATTCCTGAATCTGATTGATTTATATGTGGATAGCTGAAGGGTAATGTATATAATCTAGTGTTCTGCTCTAAATTGAAAATATTTAATTCTCTAATGGACTTGGTGTTAGACCTGAAAATAATAGTGAAACAGGTTCAGGTGTGTGTATATATATATACACACATATGTATATATATGTATATACTGCATTATGTGTCTATGTACATAATATATACATACACATTATGTATATATGCACACACATATATATACTACATCATGTATCTGTAGTTCTAAATATAGTTCCAAACGTCACCATTTCTCCTTTTTTTGTGGGAGAGCATAAAGATTTAGTGCACAAAGTGGACAATTTACACTGGAAGGATGAGGAAATATATAAAAAATAGTATTTGGAAATGAATCTGGTGGTTGAGGTTTGAAAAGCAGCCACCATGCCTGTGTGTGAATTTGTTTCCACCAAGAAAGTCTTGGTGGCAGATTTATGGAGCAGGTAACCAAATTGTCATGGTAAAGTATAGTTACTGGATCAGTACTCCATAGAGTAAATATTGATGAATTTCTGTATACAGATGACTGAAATTTCAAGCTATAATTTAAAGATTCTGTATTTTTCAGTGGTTTTTTCAAGGAGAAGATGGGTTTGGTGCACTTTCAGACTGGTAGCTCTTGAACAAAATTGCAAGTGAGAGGATTGCAGCCTCTATAGTAATTGGAAATACAGTATCAGCTCCTAAAAAAGAGCAGGATTTTCACTAGATTTGTAATTGCTGCATGAATTCTTAAAATAGTAATAAAACTGATTTTTATGTTTTGATTAAATAGAACACAAATCTGAAATACATAGTTCAATGAAGGATTCTTAAAGTAGTACATTTTTAGATTAATAGAAATTGATGACAGCAGTCAAGTCAAATTACTGTCCTCTGTTACAGGATTTTATAGGAAAACTGTGTTTTGAAATCTCTCACCATTTCATAAGCTACAGTAAGTAAAAACTTCAGATGGGGTCAATTAAATTTTAAAGGTTCAGCAAATAGAGATAATATTAAACATTCTTGCTATCCCTCAGTGAAGTGCTATGAAATACTGTTTGCTGCAGTACCTCTGCAGGTTTGTGGCTTTATTTAGATCATTCACAGCCTTTATTTGCTTGCAGTAGCATTGTGCTCTTTGTATTGCATTTGGATTGTATATAAGTCTGATTCTTGCTGCTGGTTGAGTTACAGATTACTGTGTTTCATACTACTTTAACTGTTGTGGACTTTTTATTTCATGCTATCTACATAGGCTTTAAAGTGTAAAATCTTTTTCTGGCAACTGCTCCTGCTGTAATTACTATTTGCACAAGTAGGAGCTGTACTGATGGCAGTTTGATCAAGGAGGTGAAGGAGGGTTTGCAGGAATGTATCATGTACTGTATGCAAATTTCTTAAAATTATTTAGAACACTTGCATACAATGCAATTCCTCTCAGATTTATGGGAGGAAAAAAAAAAACCTAAAAAAAGATTCATCCACTCCTACCTGAAGGTTTTTTTTGGGCTAATTAAATGCCTTTTATTCAGGTCCCTTCCCATCTCCCCCCACATTAGCATTATGAAACAGGTTAGTAAAGTCACGGTTTCTTTTGAATTATTTTTATAACATTAACTTTGGAACCTCATTTTCACAGAGGTTTTTGCTGTGGTTAATAGAAACGTTTGACCTGTTAATATTGTGGCTTGATTTGGTAGACAATGTGAATATTTTGTCCCCTTTTGGTTTGTTTATTAAAACTTGCAAGTAACTGAGTATAGACATTTTGTATTTCTGAATGGGAAATTGAAGGAGAAGTAAATAGTTTGTGTGGAACTCTCTGTATTATGCTTGGACTAGAGAAATCTGACATCCAAGGAAATTGCTTATGCAGTTAGATTTTGTTGTTTCTCCATTGGGGTGGATTACACACTCAGCTTTAGAACAAAAGAAATGACGATTTATGCAGTACATAATGGTCCAGGGGTAATGAGTGTGTCACTGCATGCTTTGTGAAAATGAAATTCGGGGAACCATCATGTATAGAATAAATAGTGACAACTGTGAATTAGAGACCCATAATTCCACTGAGGAGCTCTGAGTATGACATAAACCTAACATGTGAAGCTTGGGTGGTTTCTGGTGCTCCATCACGAGCTCAGAAGGAGAATTAATTCCTGTTCAAGGCCCTTAATTCCAAATTAATGACATTTTCTTTTCTTGTTCAACATGAGAACCTTGCCTTCTTTACCATTTTAAGCAGTGTGTCCCCAGCTCCTTCTACCAGGACACCTCTCGTGCTCCCAGCATGTTCCCTCTTTCTTGCAAGCTTATGGAAAGGAGCAAAACACCTTTCATTTTCAAACTACTGCAAACTGGCATCTCAGCCATACTTTAGGATGGTTTTATCGTTGTCTTGTTTAAATGTCATCAGTCAGGCTTAAAAATCTGTGACCTTGTCTTTGGTAGGTGTATGATTTTATGGAATTTAAAGAGAAAATAAGTGTGTTGTGGTTAACTGCAGTTAATTTCTTGTGGAGGTGTGCAGCTTTTAAAGAAATGGTTGGAAAATATTTTTTATGCAGTTAATCTCTCAAGAGTTCTTTGGAAAAAATAAAAATAGGGGATTTATACATAAAATGTTTGGTTTTATTTTTAAGTGATATGAAGTACTCTTGATGCTTTATGATACATGTTTATCATAGACTGAAAAGCATATAACTTTTTAGAAATTGAAGAACAGATTATGTACATAAACATTTCATGGAAGATACATTTCATGGAAGACAGTAACAAAGACATGTTTGTTTCAGTGTATCTGTTCTTCAGAATCACAGGTACTGAGTGCTCTTGCTACATAGACAGTGTTGCCTCTTAGGCTGTGTATGTCTCTTGCATATGAATTGTGAAAAATAATTTTATTTCATCAGATTCAAGTTGTAATCAAAATTCTGTACTTCTACAATTTTTTAAAAACTTGCATACACAGAGAGTATATGTGCTGAAACTATAGTAATGTGTTAAAAAACCAAATTACTTGTGTTTTTCTATTAGGTTTGAAGTTTGCTAAGGTTATTTTAACAATCAATGTAGTAAGCCTTTGCCTTTTTGTAGATACAGTACAGATGACACAAATATTATTGCTGGAATTCTATTATTGATTCTTTTTTTACTGTAGTTCCTAGGATTTTTGTTTAGGATCCCAGAATGCAAACTGATGCCAAGGCTTCCAGAACAGAAACTTAGTCCTGAAACAAATTGTTCTTGAGGCTCAACTGGGGATTTTCACAAATTTTTATTTTCTTCCTGATTTGCCAGAGAACAAGGTGAAGCTGACCATGGAAATATTATTGTCTGTGTTTAATACCTTGAGAAGAGAAGAACCAAGCAATGAAGTGACTAATTCAAGGTTATGCAAAAGTCTGTGGCAAAGCTGGGACTTGAGCCCAGTTCTTTCAAGTCCAAGGTTAATATCTCAACCACCAGACCGTTCTTCCTCTAAGAAATATCGCTTTCATTTTAAGCCAAAATTTCACTTATGCTAATTTTACTGCAAAACCAAAATCCCTATGATTTAAATTTTCCATAGTTACTCTCAAGTAACAAGGGACTTAAAAACTGCTTCTGCTAAGCCTGACTATTATTAAGGTGTATTTGTTGGTAAAATAACTGATATTTGAAAACATGTTTATGCTTAAAGAGTAAGACTTTTTATGCTTTCTTAGAGTTTTTCTTTCCTCTGCCACCAAATACTGTGGATAATTTTATCATTTGCTGTAACTGTTCCTGGAAACTAGACAGATTGTTTCAAATACCTCAGCAATATTTGAACTACAAAATATAGCTGTTATTTTTCTTCTCTCTCTCAATATATGTTTATAAAATGGAAGCTGAATTCTGAAAGAATTATTAATAAAGTGACAGTTCAATGTTCTAAAATTTAAAGCCACTGTAGAGGGACAGTTGACATCAGACTTGATTTATACTGTAGCTCTTACTTTAAAGAATTAAAAGTATAGTATTCAAGACAAAAAAATGAAGTATGAGTACATGCTGCCTGTCTAGAAGATGTTTTATCATAAAATGATTTCTTCTAATGCACCTTGGGAAAGTCCATCTGGAATAATGTGGGAATTGTTTTACAGTTCAGCCCTGAAAAAGGGTGACAAGCCAGGACCAGTAACTGGAAGAACAGCAAATAATTAGGAGTGCAATCATGGATGCTATAAATTATTGGGAAAGAAATGGAACATTAAAGAAATCTGAAGTACTGTGTATCTAACGTGTGCTGCTTTAGGAAACAAGTGAGCCTTTTATTTGCCAAAATATTTTTAGGGAAACTCAATTTTCAGCTGCAGCTTCAATGATCTGGTTTGTTAAGATGCCACCTGAGGTAGAAATAAATATAACAGTACTTTTGGATATTATTCATTCTTATTCAGTTTGCTCGGTGCTGCATGCTAATACCTGGTCCTCTTAAACTGATTCAGAAGATCTTGTAAATATTTTGTTGAATGAACCAATAATTTCTAAAATATTTTGAATGTTTTTGCATCTTGTCTATACAAGGATATTGAAGAACGATAACAATTTCAGCATCAAACTATTCCTGAAACACAAATTCAATTTGTTTAGTGAATGAAGAAATGGAGACACAGAAAAGTTAAAATAATTCCATCAGAAGGCTGCTGCAGTGCAGGGAAGACAGCTGCAGTGCTCAGGAGATTTGTGTTGTCTTCCCAATTGTCATTTAGCAAGTGCTTTGTTCTGACTCAGTGTACTGTGCAAAACAGGACTTTTTTATCCTTTCTCCTGGTCCAGATTTATAACCTTTAAATCCACCTCTACCTTCTTATACCAGAAGGGAACCGTTACATTTTTATGGAAAATATGCAAAAGTTATGCTCTAATAGTAATGGAATTGCATATATTTTCTAAATTTATTGATCCTTTCATATGCTGTTAACTGATACTATATGGAATTTGGATTAAGGAAGAATTCTAAGGAAAGCCAGAGATGGCCAGATGATTATGACCTTTTCTCATTTGTTGTTATAAAATTTGTGAAATGTTTCTGCTTGTTAGTGCAATTATTATCTAGGAACAAAGACTTTTTCTGGGCAGGATTATAGCCACTGCATGCTAATTAATGGAACAAAGGGATGAGGATTACAGAAGCAATAACAGTAAAATATCCAGAACAGTTGCAGTGGGACATTATCTTCCTGTCAGCTGTGCTCTTGTGTGCTTTGGCACATCTCCTCTTGTCATCCCACAGTAACCAGAGACTTCTACCAGGGCCTCTTCTGCCCATGTGACTTTTCTTTTCCAGAAGAAATCCTACCCACAGCAGAACCAGATGAGGAGAAGAAAATAATCTAATGCTGGTATTGTGAGTGAGATGTCAATGGTTCACCAGAAGGGATAGAGGATGGATGATTTCTGTAACCACTAATTGTGAGAGAAACTGTTTAGGGTGAAGTGATTCACTCTTCAAAAATATGTGGTGGCAATCTGAGTATCCTCAGTCTGTTCTGGCATGAGATCTTAATGTATAGAGAGATTTTTCTCAGCTGTCATGGTCATCAAAGTGTTTTAAATCTGGTAACTGATAGTTAAGTTTTTTCTGGAAAGCATGACAGTATGATAAAAGGTTAATTTGCTGAAGAATGTTTTCCTTTCTAGTACTGTGTACCAGAGATCAGCTATTCCTAGCATATTCTCTAGATATTCTGCATTTTCTTCAATTTCTGCTCCACTGTTTATTTAGAAATATTGTCTTGTCAGGGCTTCTAGTAGCTCTTTCTAAAAGTTTATCCTATCTCACACCTTTAGGTCCCTAAACCCTGATTTTTAGATAGTTAAGCAAGTGCGTTCCTGCAATTTCTCTTTGTTGAACGTCTTTGGTTCAGTGGCTTTGGTGTCCCATGTGAGACATGAAAGGCTTGCCAGGCAAAGTCTGGAGAAAAGGCCTTCCTCTGTCTTACCCTGCCCCTCCCCACGTGCCTCTGACAACCAGGGTGGAGACAAATAAATGGGCTCTTCCCAGTACCAAGGTTAGTTTGGGGTAGGTATCAGTGGTGCTACCCTGTGAAAAGTTCTGCCTGTGCATTCCCAGCACCCAGAGACTGAGCACAGCTGGAATGGGTCTGTGTTTGTGGCTCACAGCTGGCTGTGGCCGTGGCTCTGCAGGGCTGGCTGTGTCTCCTGGTGCACAGCTGGAATGGGTCTGTGTTTGTGACTCAGGGCTGGCTGTGTCTCTGGTACACCTCTGAGGTGCCTGCACACCTGAGCAGTCACTGGGGATTGTTAAACCAGGAGGAGCTGGGGTGGCTGCCCTGCTCACCACCTAAACAAACTGGTTCACCAGTCCTCCCACCACAGCTGGGGGTGAGAGCAGGGATCTCTTTCAGCTGGGGATTAGGAACCTCCTGAATGAGCAGCATGACTCGGGTCTGAGGGTATTCCAGCCACCTCAGAGGTTTAGATATCCTGTGGGTGCAGTTGCTCATCTGTAAAGTTTTATACCTTATTCCTGAAATAAAAATTCAAAAGGTATCATGATTTTGAAAGCAGGGTAGTGTTACTAAAATAGATGGTTAAAAAAGGAACTTTATTTTGAATGAATTAAAGGCAGCATTTTTTGATTAATTCTTTAAAGGCACTGAAGAATAATTCTTATTTTGACACTGAAACAGAACTGTTGATTTGCTTGATGATGCCCAAAAAGAGCAGTTGAACATAAAATTTGTTTTATTATGCTATTTATTATCAGAACCCTTCCCAGCTGTGATACTGTGATAGCAATACCAATTTTTTTTCAGAGTCAGGAATTTCTATGCAAATATTGAAAGTAAATATAAAATAAATTAATAACAGGTTATGTGGTGATAGTACAAGTTAGAATTGTAGAGCAAGAAGAAAAGCATGCAGTGCATCCCATGATTAAAATGGTCCTTGGGAATTGTTTTCAGTCTGTGTTTAAAAAAAACCCTGTAGGTGGTGTTCTATTGAAGTCTTTAAAGATATCTTGCATCTTTTGCCAGTGGCTATTATGCATTCAGGCACCTCAGGAACAAAGAAATGACAGAGAAATGGATGACCTGGGTTTAACTAAGTAGGTGATGGTACAGATGAGGCCTGATAAGCTTAACACTCCATCTCTGTGCTGCCACTGAGGTTTGCAAGGAGATTAGAACTGTCTGACTGTGAGGAGGGCAAGCTCCACAAATTCACTCATACATGGCAGTTCTGTAATGAGGTGATACTTCATTCCTTAAACTACTGAACTAGAACTGCACAAACAGATGTGTGCCTCTGGCAGTGCTGTGCAGGCAGCACAGGCTCTGCCGTGCCTCCAAATGCAAACACAATGTCCACTTGCCACACTTAATGTTTTATTGGTGTACACTATTCTTTGTATGTTTGTAATAATAAGGGACAAGTTATGCTGTTGTGAAAAAGGGAAAGTAAATATAAGGGGGCTTATAATGCAGGGTAGAGTCTGAAGAGGATCTAAATGATTATTATAATTTTCAGTAGGTTAACATTACAAAATCTGGTGTTGGAAATTGAGAGTACCTTTCCCTTGGTTATTTGCATTGTGTTGTTTCACAGCCAAACTTCCAGAAAGCTCACAAGATGGAGATGTGGCCCCACTTTGAGTGTTTTGCACAGTGAAAAGCCCAAGGTCAGCTCAGACTCAGAGCTCACCTTTGCTGTGTCCGGGGGCAGCAGTTTGGCAGAACCTCGGAAGGATGTGGAATGACCACTGAGACCCGAGTTCACACAGAGTTATCGTTATGTGCTGCCTTGTTCTGCTGCTTTAATAGCACCACTTGTGATTTTAACTTCAGTGGATGTTAATTACTCTGCTGCTTAGAGGCCTGAATGCAGTTCACCGAGGTCATTGCTTTGTGGTGCGCACTGAGGAATTTATCAGTCGCTTTCCTCGCAGTGACCTGTGATTGTGGTGCCTTTGTCTGCTGTTCTGAGGTTTAGAGAAATTGTGTATTTTTATTAAGCAATGAAATAGTAGCAACCTGCTGATAACGGTTTTCTCAACATTGTCATTAAGAGTATATTTTAAAAATGGAGACTTTCATTTCCACGACTGTGAAAATGCACTGTTAATTATAGCAGCCTAAGGTTTACTTTATACAAAATTAGTATTGAGAAGAACTTTAACACAATGAATATTAAAATTCTGTTCTTTAGAGAGCAAAAGCACTCTCTTTAAAACCAGAGAACCAGCAACTTTGTTTCCTCTCCTAGAAGCTTGCTGGTCCAGAGACAGTCAGTAGGATTAACAGGACCTCCAAATATTTTTTTTCCTAAGAAGGGGATGCCTCTATTAGGTGCTGATCACTTAAATCTTTTTTTTTTTTGTCAGTTGCAAAGAAAGGGTAGTATTTAATTAACAGTGGACTTAAATCAGAAAAACTAAGCTGCAACATAAAAAAATGTAGTTTTCAGTGATAAGGCTTTCTGTTGTGGGATACTGAACCACACAAGGCTTAGGACATTTCTACAGGTACATTCACTAGGAGAGTATTTGTGCTGCAGAAATGTAATTTTATACTAACGAAAAACCCAACCAGAACAAGATCTTTTATTTAAGAAACAAACTTCTAAATTGCAATATTTGAAAATACCAGCCGGTATGTGCATATGCTCCCAAAAACACAAGCTGCTTTCTCTACGTGCAAATAAATTAAGTGCTCTAAACATATGAACAGAAAAGATATAGTAAGGAGATAATAATATGTGTTCATGTTATAATTAAAAATTTTTATATGATTACCATGTTCTTCTACTTGCTTCTTCTCATGTGTGGAGGGAGTGAAAGTAAATTAATTACCATTAGCCTGAAGGAGAGCACACTTCTTTACAACTTCATAGTATTGATTTGGCTGTTATTCATGGCTTCTATTCTCTGCTATGCAGATTGATGCATCTTTAATTCATAGATACATTATCATTAATTGTTGTTTATTGACCAAGCAAAACAAAGCTGTTGTTTCTAATGCCAAAGCTCTGGACTTTTTCTGATAAATTTATTAGTTTGTTCAGTCTGCTACAGACTCTGGAGTTAGATGGTTTATTTCTATACACTAGGGTGATATGCATTTTTTGGTGAGATGAACTCTGTTGGTAATGTTATGAATTCCTAAATTACAAAACCCCCTTTCTTTTCCTTTTGAGAATGAGAAAAAAAGCTGAATAAGCATCTCCGTGCTTGTGTACATATTTTACAGCTAACTGAACATAGAAAACTCTCTAAGTAATAGAAAAAAGAATGTGTCCTGCATTTTAGCTTGAAATAAGTTTGGTTCAGATTTAATTTGGTCAAATTTCTTTAAAATTTTCAAAACCAGCACTAAACTGATGGTTTATTGAAATACTTCCAATGTATCAGATGATGTCATGTAGGTACACAAAAATAAATATACTTTAGCTTGGTAGCCAACTTTTTTTTCTTATTTAGTTTTATGGAGTTTTTGAGAGAGGAAAAAAAGACACGTTTGTAATACAGGTGTGAGACTACACAAAACTTTGAGTAGAGAGTCTGGCTCTGGCTCATTTTTGATGACAGGTTTTGATGAAGGTGATATCATTAGGCAGCTATGTAACTTAATAAAATGTGTTGAGTTTTCAATTTTGGAGGAAATAAGGGCAGAGATTGGGGCTGCTGTATTTCAGTCCTCTGCAACGTTTGACATTGCTCAGGGTTTATTTACTCTTCACAGTGATGTTTGGGAATACCTACAGGTAGGTACAATATGGTACAAAGGTTACTATTGTCTAGGTCATTCATCCAATTTTCAGAAAAATCCCAAAGCAGCCAACCAAAACAAAGAACAAACAAAACCAAAAACCAAAGAAAGAGCTACAAACAGAACTCTGGCTGGGATTTTGATAGCACAGGACTTTTCCTTAATGAGGTTTCAAGTGTCATTTTTAAAAATGTGAGAGAGAAAAAACTGTTGGGGGAAAAACATATTGAGAGCCAGCATGCCAGATGCCAGTCCAAGACTCTCATAGCCAAATGGCCCAAAGAGAAAAGAGTCTGCACAAGTTCTGCTGTACAGGGCATTAGTTGATATCATATTACAGCCTTTCAAAGGCAGTTATTAAATATTGGATTAAGAGTGATTTGGCAGTTGAACTTTAACCCTTTGTTTGTCCTTGTCTGTTCACCAGTTTGTTTTGTGAAGCTTTGAAGGAAATCACAGTGGGTTTCCTGCTCTCCATAAGGATACAGAAAGGCTGGCCATCCTGTACTCCTTCCTGGGGAGTTTTATAAGTGACTGGGACTCACATAAGGAAGTGAAAAAGCATTAGCTTGTGTGGCAAAACCACAAATGTTTTCACACTTCCAGGCAATGCCAAGTGGTATAGTTAGGTTTCAAATTATATTTTTTTTTAAATGGGTAACTTGCTGAATTCTTCTAAAGGCATCTGCACTCAGACCACATGCAGGTGGTCTGATTTTCAGAGATGCTGAGGATAGACTGGTGTTGCTGGCTTTGATGTACTGAGGGGAGTTCAGAGTTTTGAAAACATAATAGTTTTTAATGTTTAGTGGTGAGATGAATTGGAAGCCTAAATTTAGGTGCCCAAATGTAGGTATTCAGATGTTATGCTTTTTCTTGTTATTACAAGTCCCCTTTGATCTGTATTGTTCTGACACCTGTCTGAAACCCTAAATCAATAGAAATACTTTTATCAAGTGTGTACAGAAAAGTGCAATGATGAGCTAGAGCAGCAGGGATCAATGCCATGTCCTTCAGAGTGACAAACAATGAAATATAAAGCTCAGTTAAGAGTTAATGCTGCAGGTATCACACAGTGGTTTAGGGGTACCCAAGCAGACTGTTATTCATGATGGAGAGCATTGCAAAACATAATTTGTGTCCTGAGGAGATTGTGTTTCTTTTTTCTGAAGAACAAAACCCATTAGCAACTCTTAAAAGCTTTTGGACCTTCTCAAAAGGGATGGATATTGCTAAGCAAAGGTTTGTCTTGGATCACGTTTATTTATTTATTTTCTGCATACATTCCACTTTATTTCAAATTTTCTTGGCTGCTCATTTTATTTTATTGCTCATTTAGGGGCAACCATGAAGGGTGGGAAGACAATTGTGGAATTTTTCTTAGATGGAAAATAAGTGTTGTCTAATAAAAGTCGATAGAAATAGCAAAACCCTGTACAAGAGCTGGGTGTAAGGCAGGCATAGGTTGAGGGAGGAACAATAAGGAGAGAAAGAGACATTCAGTGATAAGAGGAGCATAAAGAGGAAAAATACTATTGCCAGAATGTCTCATTTGAAAAAATTTAGTTTGTGGTTGTATCCTGTGACCTTACAGCACAAAGCTGTCTCTTTTGGCTGTTCTTGTTTCCAGCAACCATAGGAGCTTTTGAGAAGACTAATTCAGCTTTGTGTACAAAAGAAAAGGTGGTATCTCATCCCTGCTGAGAATTGTGCTGGTCGTGAGTTGTCAGGTTCCTTACTTCTGAGTCTTCAGTGGCCTCAAGTAAATGTCCAGGGCAAAAGGATTGCGTCCTCAGTGAGGAACAGATGAGTTGTACATGCTTTTAATATACTTTCACCTGAGGTAGTGAAGGCTTTGCCTTGGATGAACATGCCCTCTGGATTGTGTTTAGTTCTGCAGATTTATACTGATAGGTGTTTTGTTCCTCACGTAAAGCAGTTCATGTGAAATACTGTAGTGGTTTTCAAGAGTATCGAGAACAGCCTTATGGAAAAAGGAGTCTCCAGGGCCGTTCTAGAATGTTCTTTTTCCATTTAAATGAGGGCTTTATGTTCTTTTCTAAAATAGAAGCAAAGGTGTGGGTAATTGTGTAGACAGCTTCTGTGAAATATATTTCCAAAGCAGCTTTTAATAGCCTTTGTTAACTGGCTCTTGAAAGATCCTTGCTGGCCTGTGCAGATGTTTCAGATGTCTGAAAGAATTTGCAAGACAATAGTTTGCTTTTTCAGCTATTTTCAATTACGATTAAATTCATATTCAGGAAGGCTGGTGAGGTGACCCTGCTGTAAAAGCAGCCCCAAGCGCCCTCAGCCTCTGCCATGGGGCTCTGGAGGCTGCAGCCAGGCAAACCTCCCCAAATATTTGTCACTCTGGTTAGCACTGATCAAAGCAACTTTGTTAAAGGGAAAGATGGGAATGCATTTCCAATTTCTGTTTGCTTGGAATTAGATTGCCTAGCTAGTTATTTGGATCACCCATTTGTGGTGATTTTTTTTTTTTTTCATTAGCTGCTGCAAATAAAAATTAAAATACTGAATTAATCTCAGAGAGAAAGCATTCGAACCTCCTGGAGTGTGTTTCCTTTTCTTTTAATTTATTAGATATTATAATTTATGCATCACTGGTGTGACTGCTTTTCTAAAATTGTATTTGTGATGAGAAGAATTCTGTGGTAGAGTAGCTTTTATCTTCCCCCACTAGCTCAGCTGTTATAACCATGCTTGTATTGAAGACTCTTCCAGTTAATGCTGTCTGCCTGGTGTTCTGGGTTATATAGATGCTCTGTATGTTTATATATAGATAGATATAAACATATCTAGTTGTGAAAGGTCCAAGGAGCCACACCTTGTGTAGCATTTCACAGATGGGGCAGAGGAATGTTGCTAAATCAGGAGTTGGGTTGTTTGGTTTTGGTAATTATTCAGCTTAATGCTTTAATGGATTTGGTTTTGTAGCATTTACATATATAGCCATGAGATAAAAATAGGTCAGAAGTAAATATCTTTGTAAAGATTAAATATGCTGGGGGTATAGTGCCCTTGCAGTGATTTCAATGTGTAAATTATTTTGCAAGGAAAGCAGTAACTATCCTTGTCAATTCTGCTGATGATAACAAATTTCCCAGGGTAGCTGATCTTTGGCTATAATATGCCAGGTGACAGAATTGAGTAGCTAATCACAGCAAAGTAGTATGCAAAAAAAATTCCAATATTTTGTTTTTGAAGTGTATTCTGTGAAGTAACGAAACTGGACTTTTGAGGCAGCAGAAGTTCCTCAGATACCAGTATGTGCAGGAGTCAAATGTGATGGGCTAATCCAGAGCTCCTAGGAGTTTGATGAAGTGAGTGAGAATTTCTCTGCAGAAAATGAGTGTGCCATCACACTGGGCATTGCTGATGGATTTCATCAACACAAAGAGGTTCAGGAAAGGTTAATGGGAGTGTGTAATGTGGTGTAACACAAACTCTCAATTACTAAGGAGTTCTCTAATGTCAAGGTGAGAAGTGTGCTGTTGTGATTCATCTTGCCATGCAGATCAAGAGGAAGTTAACAAAGTTGACTGTGTTTTATTGAGCAGGGCATTGGAAGAATAGCCAAGAGAGCTTATTCTCTTTGTAGTCCTGAACTGTGTGACATTGGGCACATCACTGAATTTAAGGATAGCACAATATTCTCTTCTACATGGAGATTTTTGATAGATACATGCTTTATGAACTCTTTGAAACTGTGTGGATGAAAAGCTTTATACCAATTCTGAACTACAATAATTTTGTTCAACAACAAAATAAAAATACCATAGTTGTTTATTTTGTTAAAGTTGCTCCACTGAATGAATACATTTTAGAGTCAGGAGGACCAGATAGCAGTGTAACACTGGCACTGTAACAAAACCACCCCACCACGGGGTCAGTGTGATAAGGGAAAATACAAAATCTTGTGCGAGTACGAGATTCACAGATGAGTCTGTCAGAGGAGTGCACCATCTGTATTTGATATCTCTGCTGTGCCTGTGCCATCTGAGTACCCTTCTGCTCGGTGGAAAAGCTGACTCCCACTCACAGGCACATGTGATGCTGGAGAAGGCTTTTTATTTGGCTTCCAGTCAGGTTTCTTCCAGCAGTGCATACATGGTTAGTGACCCCTCAGCTCTAATGAGGCATTCTGACGCTGTGCTGGGTAATTTTAACTCTTCTACTGGGAATTGCTCTCCCATCTCCCACATGCAGAAGGGATGTGTGCTGTATGGTAGAGCACTGCAAGAGCAAGGTTTGAACTGTCACTGGTTTTGTCCCATAAATTTGAACATGGATATTGTCTTATAAAATGCTGTGATGGACTTTCCAGATGAAGAGTAATTTATATTTGTTTTGATACAAAGCCATGTTTTGCTGTAGTCCCTGCTCTGTGCATAGCTTTTTAAATTTCAACAGAACTGTTAATGGGGTAAGGTAGCAAGTAATGAGACATTTTGAGTTTGCTCTATGTATATGGCAGGTTTTGGGTTCTATAATTTAAAAAGCCCACCAAACCAAAACCTATATAAAGTGCAAAGAAGAAGAAGTGTTTTTAAAACACCCTGAACAAATGACATTTAAAAAAATTTTTTTTGCAGTTGTGCTTAAAAAATACATGTGAAATCGTTACACATTAAGAGGAACAAAGAAAAATGAAGGGGCTTAATGCTAGATTGCGATGAAGAATAGATTATTGACAGAAAAAATAATTTCTTTATGCACAGAAATGTAGTTTATTATCAGCCTTCTGATCCCTACTATTTAAAAGAACTTGACATAAAAATTCAAGGCTACTTCAGTTAGGGAAGTCAACTTGAGTGATAAGCTCATGCATTTAGGGGTAAAGAATATGGTAAGAACTGTGGCATAACTTTTGACTCTGTAACTAAAGAAACTGCTAAAGAGCTGCAAATGGTATCAGCTACGAGCTTTTGCAGCCTTTCAGTCTCATTAATTACATCTGATTGTTGGGAGTCTCAAATACAGAATCAAAATAATTCTAATAAGTTTATTAACTCCTGTGTCCCTTCAGTCCAGTACTGCCTCTCTGAAGGGAGGCACTGTTAGGACTTGCATGGCAGAGGGAGTGAAGCAATTCTAGACAGTTCAACCATTGCATAGCACAGCCTTTCTCCCGGGCCAGAGATATTAATTGAAATCAAAAGTTGGTGATTTAATCAAAAGTGTATGTTTCTGCAATCTCCCTTTACATTTGCAATGTTGAGGCTTGAACATCTGAAAGTGGTTTTTTGAAAATGGCATGAAGTAAACACACTTTTAATTTTTTCATGGAAACAGTGGATAGATTGGATATTTGATCTGCCATTTGCATGCTGGTTCTGCTTTTTCATTATAAAACATAAAATGTATATATGCACATATAGTTTTAACATGCCTGTGACAAAATCTCTCAACCAGCAGCATTTGTGAAGTGTGTGCAGTAGAGCTATGAATGCACCTCAGAGGTAAATAACAATTCCAAATATGCAACACAGAGAGATGACTTTTATAGTATTATTACAAGATTCCTGTTGAATTCCTTTCTTTAATCAGGATGGTAGTGGTATTTACTGGCTCTGAAATTCCCAGGGAGTGGGAAGAATTTCCATCATAAATGGGTGTAGTGTTCTGCAGATGTACAAAACAACCAGAGCCCTTTTGAAAGACTTGAGACTAAGGACGGTGTGCACACATGTAAGTAACTGGAAATATTTCTGTATTCAGAACAAAGGTGAATATCTTGATTTTGATAAGACTTGATAGAAGTAGATGCAAATAACAACACAATGTTTCTCTTCAGAATAAAAACAAGGACAAAAAAATTTGAGCTGCAGCCAACAGTCTTGCTTCAAGAGTGGACTTCTTTTTCTGCCTCTGTGGGTTTTGGTGTGGCTTGGCTTTGTTTAGGTATTGGTTGTGGGTTTCTTTGGTAGTTTTTTGCTAGCACTTTTTGGTTTGTGTGTGTTTGTGTTGTTCTTCCAGTGCCAAATATTTAGATTGCATTAAATACGTCTGATCTGAGTTTTGTACAGATTGCTTTTTGCTTTGTTATTTCTAGATGATCATTTACCAAGGAAAAAACCCCACACCTAAACCAGTGAAAAACATAAAAAGCATTAAGGGTTCTGACAGTGAAATACTGTCTGTCTTTCCTCGGTGCTTATGTGAAATGATCTGGCAAAACAGATACTGAAGAAATAATGTATTTTTTGTGGGCTTTCTCAAATGATAAATGTTCTTGTCTCTTTAGAGAATTTCTTACCAAATGCTGATTTTTGCAAGCAGACAGAATCAGCGTTTCAAGTATTTTTTTTTAATAATGCAGCAAATCAGAAGTTGTATCTGCTTCATCTTCCAGACAATTGGAAATTCAATTATCAGAAGAAATTTCCAACTATGACTCTAATATTTCATACTCTTTTTTAAGCAAGTCAGTTGTTTATAGCAAAGTTGGAACTATTTTCTCTCCTTTTAATAACAATACACATGTATTATTGCCTATGCTACAAATGATGAGAATAATCAGTATCTCTTAATCAATTAAAATTAGGGAATATTGAAAAAACCTAATGACTGAATTTTTTTTTTTAATAAAACAACTTTATCATCAGCTTCATTATTTTTACAGAGAAGGGAAATGGCAAATTAAAGCATTGCTTGTATGATTATATGCACTGCTTCATAGTAGCAGTACAACATGCTACTTTGCAAGTCTGGGGTATAAAGGCGAGCCTGGCCCAAAAGCTTGTTTTTTTTCACCTCTCATTTTGCTGAACTGGAGCAATAGTGCCATGCTGCTTTCTCAAGATGACGTAAAAATAAAATAATTTCATTTAAAAACAAATTCAAATTTATTTCGAAGGGAACGGTGTCTTTGCTGTTTTAATTTATTGAAACTAAACCGAAATTTAATATGTAAAAATTTAGTGGTGGGGAAAGGATGAGGGCCTGGAGGTCAGACAGCCTCTGCAGCAAATAGGAAGAGAATGCAGTATTAATGATGGCCTTTGTTGTGGTTTTATTGTGGTTTGGTGTTTTTTCACTATCCTGTGAGATTCAGGTTTCTTGCATCGATAGTTGTTATAAAATCAGGTTTTTTATAGATGGAATTTAATCTCCAGCATGGTGCAGAGTGAGCCCTGAGAGCAGGGGCACAGACACACCCAGGGCAGGCTGGCACCTCTCCCCTCCAGGCATCGGGGTGCAAAAACAGCTGCAAGTTTTTTCAAACTACATAATTTTCCTGTTTTGGAACCTTCCAGTGATGGCTGAAAAAATGCTAGAAGTGCTTTTTTATGGCAATGGTATTCTGAATATGAAATACATATTACACAAACCTCTTGGTTTCCAGGGTCTTGCAGACCAAGTAAGCTCACCTGGTTTTGTTGCAAATGGTTTTGAAGGTTTGCAGCAACTGAGTAGACTTGAACTATGCAAGATGTGGGGTCTTTTCAAATAGATCTGAAATAATATCTTCTGTTTTTTCCCATTTATTCTTTTGTGTTGGAACTTTGGCATTTGAATTATGAAAAAATGTGTTTATTTACTATGAACTGGCATAATTATAAGATGATAAATTATCAGTTAAGAAATCATTCACATCTATTTTGAGTGCAAGTTATTTTTAGTTTTCAAAAGCACCAGTTACTCAAGATTGAGAAGTGTGGCTTTTTAATATGCTTTCACAAGAGCCTAACAGACCATGTGGTGAGATTCTGTGTGCCTAGAAAATGTTGTGGATTTCAACAGTACCATTCAGTTTTCAGGCAACTGCAGTAAATAATTGCCTGGCTTTCTTCACTCGATGGCAAAGCTTAAATCAATAAATCTGATGGCCTGAAAGCTGTCTCTTCAAGTGATGCATTTTAGAATGTATTCTAAAAATTCAAAGGTCAAGTCTAAAGGAAACATTTTTATCAGGAGGTGATGTGTTGAACATCATCTGTGCAGCTGGAAATAAGTGATTCAAATTTGTACTTGATTTGTTTTAAATTCTCCAAAGCTTCAAATCCTGTGGGATGTGGACAGACATCGACATCGTTAATTAACTGGCAATGTTTTCAAATAATCAGTGTTTACTGATCATTTACTGCATTTTATCATGGTATTTGTTATAATAGCATTTACCTCTCTTGTCTACTGTGTTCTTATATTTTCTCCAGTGAATAAAAAGTCTATTTTTCTGTTTTAGAAAAATCACTTTAATCTCTAGTAATGACATAAATGGATTTCAAGGATTTAAATCAGAACTCTGTTGATGGTATCTAAGTGCAGATCAAAGGGGAAAGAACCCAAATCTCCCTGCCTGCCTCGAGGGAGCAAAATGGAAAGGGTTTGTTTGAGGTTTTTTAGGTTGCTTGATTGCTATTAAGGTCTCAGACTAGAGATTGATGACAGGTAATAACATGGAAAAATGAAATTATTGCTGAAATTACAGATATAAAAAAAATTGCCCTAAATATTTACTGACAACTTTGTGTTTTTAACTTTGTTCTGAAGTTATCTGCAAATTACATTTTGTTAAATATTGTGTCATTGTCAAAACATTCACACAGGTTTTTACAGAGAAGTGTAAAGTTTAAAGGAAGTGCAAAGTGTCAGTCTACCTTGAAAATTAGTTTTGTTGGGGGAAATGGGTACAACACGTGCAGGCATTCTCTTAACAGAAGAGTCAGTCCTTTCTTGCATCACCAGCCAGGACATAGCTGGTCCTGACTTATTCACTGGTTTGAACATTTTAACATTCATCCAGGTTCTTGAACCACTATTTTTGGTCACCTTATTCTTCATTGTCTCTCTGGAGTTCTAAAAGAATCATCATTCTTCAGGAAAAGTTTAATGATAATTTTTTTTAATTATACCATTACATTTTATTCACTCAAATACTATAGGTTGTCCCAAGAGTCTGCTGTAGAGGTTTGGGAGATATTTTCAGCAGACAGGGCTCACTGGCAGGAGGCAGGTGTGCCTTCCTTCTCCCTCACTGTCATGCAGGTGCAGGTTTGTGGTCAGGTGAAGGCTTTGGTGATGGGCAGTGATTAGTTCAAAACAACGTGCATGTTTTAGAGAGAGAAGCAAACAACAGCAGGAGTGGAAGGCAACAATTCTTAGAGTACAGGCTGCAGTGGAATAATATGAGGAAGAAGAATTGTCTTTAGCACTAAATTATTTTTAATAATTAATTTTTACAAAGCTTCCTTGTAAATACTGATGAGGAAAACAAGTATTGATATGCATAAAATAGAGGATAAAAATTGTTTTGAATATATTTTTAGTGCTTAGGCATTCTGGGAGTTACATTGTGAAACAAGGTAATGCTCTTCATATTGGACAAAGGATGCTTTGATGCTTGTGTTTGGATGAAGGCTCGTGTTCGTGTGCTTTGTTTAGGTTTTTCTTTTCATGAAAAGTTAAGCATGTCTAGATAAGCTGGTAGTGTAAGTACTCATAATGTAAGCATTGTAAAAAGCTTGTGAAATAGGCATCTACAGGAAGTTCAGCTGAGGAGGAGAATTCTAGGTGCTAAGGCAGGGATTGCCAATCGTATCACTACTTTTACATCATTTTTGGAGGAGATACAAGGAATTCTTTTCTTCCTTTTTTGGTTCTTGTTTAGCTGTGGGGAAGAGTAATTTAAACATTGTGAAGGGGAGTTATCGTTTTCCTGCAGTGCACGAGATAAATATTTCTGTTATTTTTTTAAACGGACTTCTGGTTCTAATCCAGTTATTCTCTCCCCATGACAGCATCTTGGCACAAAGCAGCCTGCTGTCACGCAAATAAACATCAAATAAATGAAGAATGTCAGCAAAAGTGTAATATAAAACGAATAATTAGTTGTCAAAATTTCAGCTGGTTCCCTGTAAGTAACTTTTCCCTATTTTTCTTTTCTTCTTCCAGAAATACAAAGAATATGAGAAGGATGTTGCAATAGAAGAAATTGATGGCCTTCAGCTTGTGAAAAAGTTAGCAAAGAATATGGAAGAAATGTTTCATAAGAAGTCTGAAGCCGTACGGGTAAGCAGCAGATCAATCTGCTATTCCTTCTATGATGTGAAACTAAATATATGGTTTAGGCTCTGCTCTGAAGGCTGTTCTAGCAATTGAAAGTGCTGAAGTGGAAATGTTAAAACATTCAGAAGTATTTGAGGATCATTGTTTAAGAAAATAGATTTAAATTATTTATACCATCAATAGATAAATGTTAGTGTGCAATGAGATTGGGACTACCAATTTCCAATAGGAGTTTGTAACATATCACTTGTGTGCAGCAAAACCCAAGTGCATGTGGTTAAAATGTTGGATTTTAAAATATCCAACCAAGCAAACTTAATTTCAGTGCTCACTATTATAAAAATAGTGTTGCAGGGAAATATCTGAGTTCAATAACTGTCCTGTAGTTCAGAAAAAGATGCAAACACTTCAAATGATAAACACTTTAATTGTGGTAAGAACTAAATTACTCTTCGGGCAGCTTATTAATGATCATTGAATAACTAGACAGTTTTCTGTACATCTGTAAGTTTTTGTGCTTTTTTCTTTTTTTTTTTTTTCTGTTTTTTTCTATCTCCAATCTGATCTTCCTTTTGTAATTGCTTTGGTTTCTACTAGACTTATTATAAAACCACAAAAAAGTTCCGAATTTTATGTTTTATTATATCAAAAGGGAGTTTGTTGTAGCACGTGTGTTCTAGAGAGTAACAAATCTTGCTGTTGTAGTTTTCCTTTTGCATTATTCTTTGTTAGAAATTGAGGTGACTGCCTGGAGTAATAGTTCCTGTGCCATCACCCCTGTCAGCAAACTCACAGGACATCATGGTGATGCTGTTTGCCATCAGCTGCTCTATTTCAGCCAGGCTGAGCTGCTCAATTGAGCTGAAGATTCTCATGTCTGCACTACAGAGCTGGAGGTACCACCCAAGGACAGGGATTCCTTTTGTGTGACTGAGGATATAATTCCACCTTCAGCCTTGTATTATTTGTTAGAGTGCAAAAGAGAGGAAAGAATTTGGCTATGCTTAAGAGGTTGAATTTTCAGGACTGGCAGTGAAGTAAAACATATTTCAGCTTGTAAAACTGAGCACACTTGGCAGGGAAGCAGAGAAAGACAATAAACATGGAACCCCGCAATGCTATTTTTACAGTGTGTTTTTCAGAGGGAAAACTACACTTTAATATGTGTGCAACAGCTTCCAGAAGCCTGAAGAATATTGACTTGGGGAAGGGGGAGGATCCTTTTCCTTGTTTCTTAGCAGAAAAAACTGCTCCCCTGAGGTCATAATGTGAACAAAACATTCTTGGAGCAGCACTTGTGTAGAGTGAGAAGTGACCAGTGAGCTGCACACTTGGCTGGTGAGGGAATAGAATTCCATCAGTGAGGAGTCTGGTGGGGAAGAGCAGTTTGTGTCTCAATTAGAGCTTCATAACAAATGTTTAGAACAGGTTTGGTCTCTTCATACAGATGGTGTTTTTATCTAAGGAGGATAAAAAATACAGGATCAATATAGACCACCCTGCTCTGAGTAAAAACAAGCCCAAATTCTGTGAAGTTAAACCATGCGTGTAATCTCGAGTGAATGGATTTTAGTACCAGAAAAAGTGACTGAAATCCAGAGCTTTCTTTGGAAGGTTTCCATGTTTGGAAAGGAAGCTAAAAATGTGGTTTGGACAGGGTCACTTCTTTTAAGAAATGATCTGTTTAGTGTACTTTCTAATTAAGTTATTAATTTTTGCATAATTATATAAACTGGTCCTTCTTGATGCTAGAGATATAATGAGTGACCTGTTCTATCCTGGTAGTAAGTAGTGCTTAGTAATTTGCATCTTGAGAAGCACAAAATCCTTTGGTACAATGCAGGTTTTGCATAAGTTTCATCCTTGGTTCATCGCAACTAATTTTCCTGTCATACTGGGGGAGGTGAGATGGGAATTAGAAAACTCCTGCACACTTAAGAGCTCTGTTCCATCCTGATACTGGATGGAACATCTTGTCTCTAAAATACTTGAATTTTGACATAAGCTTTTGATGGAAACTTGTGCAAGTGCACTGAAGCGTAGAATTCAGAGTAATATGTCAGTAATATGGGGATGTTGGAGGAAGCACTAAATGAAGAATACCCTACAAAATATCTCTTAGCCTTAGAAATAATTTGGACATGGTTGTGGGGCTGCAAATCCAAGGACTCAGAAAAGTCTTCCAATATGAGCCCAAATTGTTACCCTACACCAGTAGTGAGTGAATTAGCTTCAAGTAGATACCTAAATCCATGGTTGATTAAAATGTTTTATCCAAAGGCATTTTGGGTTAAATACATGTCTTCAGGTTCCAGCAGACATAGCACACTGCAAAATGTTCAGAAATTCATAGTACATAAAGTGTTTGATTTGTAGAAAAGGGCAAGAAGAATGACCTGGATATATAAAAGTAGGATGGCTTGGATAAGCCTCAGGGCTTTGGGGGGTTTTTTTTGGGTTTTTTTTTTGTTTTTTTGTGTTTTTTTTTTGCTTTGTTTTGGTTTTTTTTTGTGGTTCTGCTTGATGCTTTCGAACATATGAACTTATTTGAAGCTGCTAATCACATATGATTATTTTCATTCTTTTCCCTCCTCCCCCTTAATATTCTGGATGAATTTTTATCTTTCTGTCTCATCGCTTTTCATAGTGATTAGTTGGTTCTGTGTGATTTTTATCATATTCATTCCCTGTTTGAATTACCCTTCAGTATGCAATTATCCTATCATAGATTGTCCTATTTTTGTTCTGTCAGATACATAAGATAAATGGAAAACTGAAAGTACTAAACCAATTATATAACCTTTTGTCATCTACTTACTGATGGAAAACCTTGCAAGCAGCATTTCCCCCCTCCTTCTCCCCAGTGTTCACTATTTACCTTGGGTTTATATCAGTTCAAGATATTCCTATTAACCATTTCCTTCCTGATGCTGCCCTACCTGATTGAATTTCAGGCAAGTAACTTGATATTTTATTTTGAAGTATTTGTGACATGAATTAGTTTAAAATTCCTGAGCTGTGGTTTTGATTCTATCAAATTTTGTTGTTTTTTGTTTCTATCTGTGACAAAGGTAAATGTGTCCACTTACTTTTAATACTATGATGCTTAAGATAGGAGAAATCTTACTGTCCATAAGGTGACAGACCCAGAAATGTTTCCTGCACTGTTCAGTAGTTGTTTTAATTTTACAGCCAAACACAAAGAATCTCTTTGAGACCCTTGTGTGGTCTGCTGTCACTTGAGGTACTGCTGCTTTTCCTGGACTTCTAGTTATTTCACTCATAGGAAGTCTGTTGATCAGTATTAAAGTTACCTGTGATTTTTTTTTTTAAATATAATTTTTAGAAGGTTTTATGACATTTCAGTGACTTTACTAATTTGAAAGTGAACAGGAACGAAGCACTGGACATAAAGCTCAGTAACAAATGACCATGGCAACAAACTTGATAGTGAAAAAGAGGTGGAGTCAAAATTGTTCATTTGGTGCTCTTACTTTTCGTAGTTATTGGCATATTGGGAAAAAATTGAAGGCTAGAGGGAAGAGAAAAAGATAGCAAAATGAAAGATAACCAGCTTATAGGGGAATATTTGAAAAGCTATTATTATAACTTTAGCTTTATACTAAAATTTTGATTTGTCATCGATATTTCCTTGCAAATAAAGAGGTGGTATAAAAATGATTGTTGATTCACTGCTAAGGTGGCAAATCAAGTGTTAAGCATGGTCTTTCTTTAAGGCAACTACACTTGCTGCAGTGGAAAATGCAAATAAGAGGCTTCTTTTTATTAACTTTTCCTACTATAGCTACCTGGTGTTCATTGTGAAGCTGATTCTCATTATAACTGTACTGTGAAAAGTAATTGCTGTTGTACAGTAATTCAATTTCAGTGCATTCATGCATCAGTAAACCAGCGGGGTTTATCTGGAGAAACCTGGGACTCTAAAGCTTTTTATCATGAAATTCCCCATGCAGACAAATGTTCTTCCAAGGAGTAGAATATCAGCATTTACATTTAACAAACATTTGCAGTGAAGAGAAATGGATTTTTTTCCACTGATGATTTTTACACCAGTCTTTAAGCTTTTTTAAGATACTATTAGGATGATTTTGTTTATGCACAGTTAAAGTAATGTATGTGTTTGAGATGTTTGTGCTTAGTCATATACATATGTGATGTGCACATTTTAGTATGCACATGTATAATTGTGTGGGTATAGATCTTTAGATGTGCATTTTGAGGTTTATATGTGCAGCATCAACAGATTGAATTTACTGTTGTTTTTCTGCACATATATGTACATATATACATAAGCAAAGTATTAAACAACGTGTACTGCATTCAGATATTTCCAAGCAAATTCTGGTAAATTTGTGTCCTGGTCAAGAAATTAATTTTTATTTAAGATGATGTGTTAATGAGTGCAAAATGAACTTGATTTGATGAGCACAAAGGTCACGTAAGTAATTAAAAGTTGAAATTTACTAAAGTGTACTTCTTTATTCAGAGAACTACAAAATATTTTCATACAGGATATGAAAGCCCAGTAAAAAATTCATACTGAATACTGTAGTCAATAATTGTAGCTTTTATTTACAAACCACCTCCAATTACTTTAATCTTTCCTTGAGTGTACTTGGAATGTAACTCATTTTTAGTGTGCAACTCAGTGGTGAGTTCATTCCTATTCAAGGCAACAGTGAGGAATATTCCAGGTGAACTTGGAACTGATTTTAATTTTTTTTTGGGAGACTTTTAAATGTGCACTGCCTTGAATACCCACTGTGTATTTTATTGCACTGTGTATTTTCATTCTGATTTTCTATCACTTTGATCAACACTAGATTGGGAATGGCATTCTTGAGAAGAGAAGCAAACAATCATTCATATTTTATATTAATATAATAGAAATAGATCTTTAATGTCAAAACATATTACTTTTCTAGGCTCTCTATTGGAAGGATAGAATAAACTAAGTTCCTTTATTGAGGTAATTTGCATCTTTAGAATTAGAAGATAAATGGATATCGATGTGCATTCTTTACAGCTGCAGTTCTATGGGGGCTGTATTGACCCCTGTTTTTTTTTTTTTTATAAATATAGTAAGAAAGGGTTTTTTTTTAATCTGCAGATGGAAATTAAAAATAAAGAACCTCAACATTAAGTTTATAAAATTACTGAGGGGAAAGAATTCTAGATGGTTGTGGGTGGAAGGAAATTATGGTGAAGCAACCCAGTATCGCTATAAATAGTTTTAACTGACAGAATAAAGACATAAGGAATAAAGGAGAGATGGCTACAGTTGTGTTAATTACTGCTAACAAATTAAAGGTTTTCAGCAATATTTTTATATTCACATTTAGTATTTTAACTGTAATTGTTGCTATTTAATTTTGGTGTCATTTAAACTTGCTTGTAGTTTTTCTCATTTCCTTCATGTGTCAGTAATAAATTTATGTTCTTGAAAGCATGAAGAGCTTTATTTTTACTTTTTTGAAAATTAGAATACATTGGAAAATGAAAAGATGGATAGCAATCCACTGACAGTGGAGTATTCAATAGCATAATACATAACCTTGATAGTTGTAATTTGGAGAATATTTAAATGCATAGTTAATATTTTTCTTCTTGATTGCTGTTGGACTTGAAGATTGCTTTTGGTAAATGTGTAGAATTTAGGATATTCAACAAATGAGGGATTGGCTAATCTATTCTAGTGCAGATCAGCTAAATCCCACACTACTGCTTCGCATTTTAGTTCTTAGAGTTTCCCAAGAAATTTATGTATTTATAAACAGATACTGCTATGAGTTCTGAAAGGGGGGGAAAAGTCTGTTTTTATTGGAGTGTGGGTGGGCTTCTTTTCTCCTTAACCTTCATTCCCATCCCATGGTTGTGGTGTGAGAGCTCAGACTGTGCTCAGGTGCATTTGCTGATAAACTGGAGGATTGAATGAGATATAGGTACAATCAGTTCACCTCTTACCTGTCCTAGGTGTGTCATGGAATAAATATGGAATAGACAGCTTTAATGGAAGTTGGTTTTTCTGAATCATAGCAGGTAGCCCAAGTGCATTGATTAAATATTTAACTCTCATATGTCCTAAAACCCAGGTTAGCTGTCAGAGCTGGTGGGGGGGGGAAAAGGTGGAACATGGAAGAATTCAGTGGGAGAGAATGAGAAGAAAATCAGTGAAAACTTCAGGGAGATGTTTCAGGGAGTGTGTGTTTGCCAGAATTTCCAGGGAGTCATGTACAGGATGTGCAATATCCAGGAATTCCTGCTCCCAGCCCATCACTGCTGCAGCACACTCTGCTACAGCTCTGCAAACGTGGAGCTTTCTTTGTCTGGGTACAGTTTGAAATAAATACCTACAAAAAGTAAAGCAACTGCAGCCACCTTTGGATTTGGTCTGTCTTTAAAACCCTGGCATGCTGAAAGAAAAAAGCATCCATGGTCTAGTAAGTCTTAGGAAATTTAGTGAATTTCTCCAGTTCAAATTTAGAAAAAAAAGTACTCATAGGATAAAAAAGAAGGAAATTAAGACTTGTAAAGAAAACTTCAAAGCATTTGCTGCTGGAGACAATTATGGTGGTCTCACCTCCGGTGCCAAGAAAAGAAGGAAAAAGTATTTAAAGATAGTGCATTCAACTATGTAGCATTTATGTGAAAATGCAGCAAGGAAATCCAGCCACTTTACAGATTAGTTCCTGTATTCACTGCAACAGTATATAACATTCAGTCTTTGCAATCAACATAAAATAGTTCTTCAGATGGCAGGAAAAAACCAGTAAAGTAGTTTTGGAAGAATGAAGTAGGATAAGTTAGTCTCATTCATCCTTCTTTCTTATCAGCATTTTAGAGTATTAGCATATTTTAGTGCTTTACATTAACATTAATTATTTTAACAAAATTAGTCATATTGTCCAACTTTCTGTTCGATGCAGGATTTAAACTAGTCACTTCAAATAGTAATGTTTTAATTAAAACTTAATTGCACTTGCACACTGTCATGTTCTCAGATTTCAATTAGGATTCTGATCTCATATTGTAAATATGTATCATTGAATCTATTTGTTGGAATTATAAAAATAAATACTGGTACTTTTATGTCAAAGAAATTATAGATGTTCAGTGTCATAACAATTTAAAGGGTTTATTGATACTTATTTTTAATTGATTATAAATACTCTGTAGAGGAGATGCACTATAACTTGCTGTTGATGTATCAGTGTGTTTTCTGAAATCTTGTGTTCTTTTGCTTTAATGCTTAGGTAATAAAAAGATCTTTTCCTTTAGAGATTGCTCAGTCTGCATCCATGCAGAGCAGGTTTCCAAGCTGCTGCCTCCTTTTTTCATTCCATGAATGATGCCAGCACCACTGCTCTGTCTGTGGAGCACGAGGGAGCACCAGGAGCAGGGGTGAGGAGGAGCCTGTTAATAACATTCTTGGAGGGATTTAATGAATGGTCATTTATCAATATTTTGAGGAGGAGAGAGACTATCATCTCTGTGTGATTCTTCATTTTGAAGTGCTCAGAAGCATTTCAATGAAAAGAGGTGTAAAGAGAATTCATTGATGTTTTTTATGAGCATTAACGCTTGCCTGTGCTCTGTGATGGAGCTGCGAGCAGGGATTGTGCTGCCTCAGCCTGACCTGCCCCTGCAGCACCATTGCACGGGAAGAGCCTCCCACACAGAGAACTGAGGGCAAGCACCCCATTTATCCTCTTCACTCCCACCTTTCTTGAGTTTGACTCTAGTGTCATTAGGTAGGAAGAGGCCTGCTTAATCTACAGTAATTCCATTTTAGTTGATTTTTTATGTCTCTAAAAGCTGATTATTTATTCCAAACACGCCCAGCAATGGTCAGTATGTTTCCCTGCTCTTTCGTCTTTGGATTTTTAACATCCACTGCTTCAGAAGTTATTCTGCCTTATCTTACTTTCTCTGGACACTACAGTTTCTTGTATCTTCTAATTTGAATAGAATTATACTTTATAGGTTTATACAGTAAACCCACCGTGTTCCTTCTTCCAGCTGAACAGTTTCAGGGAGCTGCTGACAAGGGTGGGGGTAAGGAAACTTCCAACAGCACTGACTTTCAGGTGATCACAATTTCTGCTGGAATTAAATCAGAATGTCAGGATTATCACTACTGGTAGTATGTGAAACTGTTTTGGGATACAAAAGCAGACCAACAATGAGATAAGATGCTTTTTTTTTTCTTTTTTTCCCCCCTTTCCTGGAAAAGCAGGGGCTTATTTTGAGAGTGAGTTAACTGAACATTTAGTTAATGTTCTTGTTTTGAACTGTATTTTAATAACAGCTGTCTAAAATACAACTGCAATAAAATATCAGATTTGATGCTGTAACTAGAATTTCAGATATTCAGAACTAATCTTGCTTTTGATGAGTACCAAGAAAAAAGCTCAAGTTTTATTTGTTAACGTTTGATTTCTGGATTGTCCTGGTCTGTACTTGCAAATTGGCAATGCCTCTTAAAAAAGAACTCTCCCTTCTGGCTTCCACAGGTGCTTGCTCACCTTTCCTTTCCTTTTCTCCTTTTCTTCTTTACTTTTGCTCTACTGAGCTGTGGTTAAAGCTGTGCAGAATAGACTGAGAATTTTAAGACTGAAGAATTACCCAGTGCATAAACCCCAAAAAAGCTAAGAGAGGCTTTCTTTCACTTAGATTAATTAGGATCTTGCTCATTGCATGATGTGAAAAATATTTATAAGAGTAAGGCCCAGGAAAGAGCTGAGGGACAGAAATGAGTTAGATCATAAGATGGACACTACTTTTTTAATTTTCTCATGGGAGTGATGGTGATGACTTACAGCTATATTGAACCACTTCCCTATTTGGATGATTTTTAAAATTCTGGTGACTCTGCAGCTGTTTAGGGAAATAGTCTAATTACTTATAGGTCACTTCAGGTCTGGTATTTTGTGTGTTGCTGGGCTAAATGTGCTTTGCTATAGCATGCTAGAGGGTGAGAATCTGCTCCCCTCTCTGTAGGTGATCAGTTCTTTATGTATGGTAGCTGCAGAAAGCTGAGCTCCTAGCTCAAACCATGGGTGTCTGAGCAAAAATGTTTCAAATCAGTAACCTGAGTCTCTAGAGCTTCAGTAAAATATAAACAAGACTTAAAATTCCATTTTCCTAGCAAATAAGGAAAGGTAGCTCACACATGGCACATATTGATAGATTGGAGACTTTGCTGGGCAAGAGGACTCATCCTGGGTTCCATAGTGCACAAATTCTGTGGTACTTCAGTCTGTGACACTGGAGACCAACCAGCTTTAGGGCTGATAAGGAGGGCTGGAAGGACTTACTAAAATAATAGTCTTGCTGTTGATCAGTTTAACTAATTGATCAAATTATGCTTAAAATTAAAATATTAATGGATTTCAAATTACTTCCAAAGATGGGCTCTGAATGTGAGGTTTCATGAAAATGTCTAGGCAAAGCTTTCCATGTACACAGCCAAAAGCATCCTGGTACATTTCTGTTGCAGATTTGGGATTTGTGGCAGGAACAGCTGGGGCCCCCAGCTCTGGCAAGAACTGCTGCACACTTGGGTGAGAGCAGGTGCAGAGCCTGACACCTGGGCTGGAGTTTGCTTTTGAGGAGACATGAAGTTAAATGCTGGCTGGGGGGAGGACAAGTGTGAACTTTTGATTTTGTGGTATTTTATGTTTGGAAGGAAGAATATTGTGTAGCTCACTTTATCCTAATCATTGTGTCATTTGGTTCGGGGGCCACGGTAAGAACAAGTGTAGTCATTTATTTCAGGAGCATCTTGATTTCAATGCCATGTAATTATGCCACATTACCTTTGGTATATGTTTTAAAATTATTTGCAGTGAAGGCAACAAACAATAAATTATAGACATCGCTTTTTAATTTCTTTTACCTTCATATAAATAGATACACAGCCATGTATTCTTGGCCCTAATACAATTCTCTGTCATTTAAGCTAGCAAAGCATATCTTGGATGATTGCTTCTGGTACTCTGCAAGTACTCCAGGAGGACAAATTGTTTGAGTAAATCATAACAAAAAAGGTGTTTCATGTAAGAAATAAACAGTTCCAAACTAATACTATAAATTGAATTTTTATTGATTAGTCTGGTTTTTTTAATATAAAGTTTAAATTACAGCAATCATTGTGGCACAAAGCACTACAGAAATGCTACATAATAGAAAAATCTTGTGCCCTGTATTTTCAATGGGTCATTTAAGAGCAATAGTATATGCAAGCAAAAAAACCTGCTCTGTACCTGCTCTGTGAGTCTTTGTTTTAAAAAAACTGGAACTGGAGAAACAAGGTATGCTGCAGCAAGAGGCACAGCAAAATCTGTGTGCAGAAGAAGAGTTAGGGAGCATTTAGAGATTTCATGTAGCTTCACATCACCCTTACCAGGTGTTCATAACGTGGGCTATACACTGCAGCCTCCCCAAAAGGATTACAGGGCAACTTTTTATACATCAGAAAAAAATCAGGGATATAGTTCAGGTTAATTTTTGAATTCTTAAGTGTGAGGATAAGAAACTGTTTAAAACAACCTGTGCCAAAGGTTTACCAGTCACAGTGAAGGGAGAACCCTGCTAAACATCTTTATTTGCTAGTTTATACCTCGGTTTTTTAATCAGTGGAGTTTCTGATACCCCTTGGGGCTAGCAAAACGTGGGGATTTTCTCCTTTTTTAACACACTGAGCAGGCTAGATTAACATCTATTATTAAAAAATATTGGCTTATATTATAATTTTGCATTGTATTGAAAAAACTGGATTTTGTCAGTAAAATCCTACTTTTATCACTCATTTCCCATAGCTTGTAGTGAAATGGTAATTTAGCACTTTGTAAATGTGTCAGTAAATTAATAGTTCTTGAGTCATTAATTTTGCATTTATCTTAATAGTGTTACATCTATGGATATTTATGGAGTTTTGCTTTTTTACACTTGAAAAATATTACTATGGTGTTACTTTTGGGATGGGTGTAAGAAAACGAAATTATCTTAATGGAAATATTTTGACACATAAAAATGAAAATTTTGCCTTGATTTGAGAGTCAAGCAATTTTCATTTAAATGTCACTAGGAATCCTTATAGAAATGGGAATAGCTATTTTCCTTTTGCTTTTTGATAACTCCGTGCTCATGATCTAGTAATTAAATAACTAACCTCTTGATCTTTATTTTTGACTGAAGTTCAATAAGGAATTGGATAAATTCATAGAAGATGAGTCCATAGGTGGCTAATTAGTATAGTAATGGACAACTTTTAAATCAGGAAGCCCATAAAACGCTGATTGCCATAAGCTGGAATCATTCACTGAGAAAACAGGCAAAGGCTTTTGTCCTATTTCTCAAGTTCTTCACCCCAGCAATCGCTGCTGGCCACTGCTGGAGAGAGTTTGGGAGCTCTCTTGTGTCTCTCTTTGCTGGCACTCATTGCTGAGATTCTGTTAATGAAACCTCAAAAGTTGTTAGATGAATGCCATATTTTTGAAAGATCAGGTATTTGTGCTTATGACACAGCTCTTTGGGTGTTCCTGTATTCTTATTTTTTAAATTTTATTTTGTTTGAAAAAATGCTGCATGCTTATGGCTTTTTCTTCTCCTCATCTGTTTTCCTTGTTTTCCAAGCTCCAAGAGTGAACCATGCAGGAGGCACTGGCCAGGCTGCCTTGTGCAAAGCCAAAGCAATGTTCAGGAGAAACTCAGACCTTTGTGTGATAAAATTGAAACAAAAGTCCTTCAGAACTAGGTCAACACAACACCAAAATGTAAAAAAATTTAACAAACCCCCAGAGAGATGCCTTGGGTTTAAAATAGTCTGGGATGTTCAGTGGATTTTTTTCTGTCTTCTCTTTGCATGTTGAGACAGCTTTGTTGCACACCAATGTTGATGGATGTGAGCAGAAAGAAAAGAGGTGAATTTGGGTCTAATAGCAATCAAATATGGTTCACCACTTTTAGCCAGATCTACATCTCTGTAGGACACAGGCAATACCCTGCATTCTGCTCTGGCTGCAGGGGGCAGTTCTGAACTTTTCCCCAGTATCTCCTCCTCCATTGGAGGTCACGATTAATTGGGAGAAATACATTTTATTACCTTGTTTCTCTCCTGATGACTAGAATGCAATATATCAAATAACCACTCTAACAAGTAGCCTGTGGATTTTCGTGGCTGAGGAGGAGGCCTGTATGGCTGGGAAGCTGCAGCAATGCAGATTAGTTATTTGTTTTAGGCAATTCCTAATGACAGTGTGCACCAAAGGGATTATCCTTGATAGACTTTTTGAAGCCAGAAGCTATTGTAACTCTTGCTTTCAGAATTTCATTGAAATTATTTAATTACCTTGTTTTTTTTAATTTTTTTTAAGCATATGTTCTCATTTAAGAAGTACCATAAAATTCCTGATCACTGTTTTGTATCTTTTGTTCTGAACTCTGAGGCAATTAATTTGCTTGTTCCATGCTATATCAGTACTGTCAGACACTTTCTTCTCATGTTTGTGTGGTCTGCCTGTCTCTTTGCCAACATTTGCTACTTTTAAAAGAATTTCTCCTGCTTTTCTAATATTTTATTGGATGTTTTAATTTTGCTTCTTGATTTTCTTCCCTCTTTATGTTTAATCCTTGGTAAATTATGTTTTCTTAATCATGGTTAAATCTACTTTGCACTGCTGGGTTACTCATCTTGTGGTGCTTCATCTTGCATTCTACTCTGCTTACCCCCTGCCTTGACCCTGAGATAGTTTTAAACTAGGATGGTGTTTTTTTTCTTTTCACCCATAATTAAACAAATTATTTATCTTTGCCATTGGAAACCTGTTGAAATCAGCATTGACCTGATTTCACCTATCAACTGTACATTTATTAATGTAACATATCATGTTAGACTTGTTCATTGTGAGCATATAAGGAAAACACAAAGGGGTTGTTTTGTGATTGACCTGAGCTGAAATTCCAGAAAACTTTTTCATTTCTCTTGTCTGAGTGTGCAGTTTGCTAAAGAGCCCATGGCTGTAAGCCCTTATGGTGCTCTCTGCTTTCAGTGTGGTACCTTTCCTTGGAAGAAACAAAAACAAGGGGAACTTTACAGCTGTCAATAACAATGAAAGAGATAAAAGGTCACAAGATACATTGTGGGTATAAATTAGGTATTTATTTTGAAGGTAAGGGTTTGAAAACAAGGCTTCTACTCTTTCAGAATGCTCAAAATGATGATTGAAATGAAACCAGGTAAATTAATTGCTTGGAGCTAAAGCTGCTTGGATTTTCTTCTACATCCTCTACTTTTCTTCTTCATACTTCTACTAAAATACTGAAGACAAAGGGACAGTAGTTTGGTTTAGTCTGGTAGCACTAGCTTTTATACTTTATCTATCCCAGAAGAGAGCCACCAGGAAATTTGCAATGATTCCAGCCCCTCCCCATGTCTAGAACCAGGTTGCTTTAATTTCTTTTTGCGCTCTGTGTTTATCTAAACACATTTTAAGCTTCAATTACTGAAGAGTTGTGCTACCACATTGGAAAAGCTTTCGTGCAACAAGTCACTTATGAAAAAATATGAAGAATTATTGTGTTGCAATAAAGGAAAAAAGAATAGAACAGTTTACTAGAATATCTTAGAAGATTAGTTTGCTAATGACTGGATTTGAAATCAGTTTTTGTCATGCAGGTATAATCCAGTTGAGTTTTGCAAGACTTCTTTCTCTCTATATATGGAATATGAGTGGAAAAGGTGTGATTATGTAGTTGTGTCCTCATAATCTCTGATGATACAGTCAGGTGATGGCACAGAAAAGGATGTGGTTTTATTACCATACCAGTAGAGAAATAGAGCATACTTTAAAAATGATTAAAAAGCAAAGAACAAAACAATGGCTTTTATATTATGTGTTCTTAAAACATTTTTATGGCACATATTATTGTGACAATCTGAGGCCTATGTGTTTTTACTGTTGGTAGCTCATTAGAATGTGGCAGGTAAAGGAGAAACATTATCTTCTGTAATTGCAAAACTGTAAAAGTCCAGCTGCCCCTGCTGAGGATTCCCCGAGTTAAAGGGACATAGAATGTAGTCAACACAAACTCTAGATTTTCTAAACGACATGACTAAAATATTTCATCTAAAATAGCAGAGCTAAGACAAATGTGAAAGCCTTTCATATATTATGCTTGAATGAATGAAGTCTTAAATAGCTTCGTTGTGCAGCAGAGAAGATGAGAATTGTGTGCTTGCTGTCATGGACACAAATTGATCTTGCATTATTCTGATTATGCTATAGAGCAGGACTCAGGAGGATGCTCAGCATTTCAGGTGTAAGTATAACATTGTTCTGGAATTCAGACTTGGCATTTATAATAGTGCAGATCCTGGGGCAGATCCTACATCAGCATAGCCCTACCCTTCCTGTGCTCCCATACCAAATAAATTCATGCAAATCTCACAAGGCAGGGACCCTGTGGGTGCTGATGTGGATGGTATACTTGATTTCTGGTTAATTTTAATTTGTTGAAGTAAAAGTCTTCCAAGGCACTTACAGGGCAAGATAAACTCACAGACATTCACTCATTGCAACCCCATGAAAGTTTAAAGCTCAGATGCAGAAAAAACAGTGATGTCTTATGTAAAATATATTCAGATTAAAAAAAATAAAAATAAAAGCAATTAATTTTTATTCCTTTATATCACATAAAATACTTTTTTTTGTTATCATTGCTGCTGGTATAAAGGAAAACATCTTGGACAGTAATTTGGCTGCTTTTTCTTTCAATCTATGTGTATGATGACAAAAACAATTTCGTTTCAAAACCTGCTTAATCCCCCACATTCAGTCTGTCACAGTTAACATATTGACTGAGCCATCCTGACTGCAATATGGACCTTTGTCCAGACAGAAATTATTAGCATCAGCAACTGATTTCACACAGGGCTTGGACCAGCCTGCAATGGCACATTTGAATTATTGCTAATGGGACTGAATTTAAGAAAGTGTTTTGCAGGAGAAATGTCTTCATTATCTGTTATAAATGTCTGTTATTTGTTTCCCCTTATTTGTGTTACAAAGCACTAATGCTTTAAGAAATTAAATGAGAAAGTACTATGGTGATTTTTACTCCAGAAATTAATTGCACTGCAATCCTCAGTGGATGAACATTTAATTTCAGACCAAAGTAAAAGAACATAAATTTAAATCCTGGATGAAATTTCATTCAGTCTGATTTCAGTATTAGTTTTTTATAATGCTTTTTGGGAGACAAACAAGTATTACCTACTGCCGTGGAAATAGCCTATAAAATTTAATAAAAACACAAAGTAGTTAATATACTTTTTTATGGGTAAGATTTCATTTTGTTTTTTTATTTATTTTATTTCCAACCTTCCTTCAAAAAAGGCATTTTAAACTCAGTATTTCCTCCTGTACAATTCTGCTTCTTTTGGAAATACAGCCTTCCTTTTCTTATGCTGTTTATTTATGAAGAGTTGAGAATAGACAAATTGAACAAGTTTTATTCCTTTCTCTAAGTGCTGTAGTGTTAGTAAGCTAGTTTAGTCTGCTGGTATATGAATAAGATGATGAAAATAATTTTAGATTTTTTTGTGCAGTAATCATAATAAAATAACCAGGAAAATTAATAATAATTTGATTTAGAATAAAATAGAAAATACAGAACTAAATGCTTTGAATTTGCAGTGTTGTATTTTACTTGCCTCCTCTCACTTTTACATAGCTCCCAATATATTTTCTAATGTTTTGCATATTATCACATTTATGGTTAAAAGCTGTGAAATTGTCCCCCTTTCCCTCTCTCTCATTGGGGAATTTGAGTACTCTGAGCCAAAATTAGCGTTTGGGTCATTACAAAGACACTGCTGATATTGTATTTCATACTTAATGAATCTTTATTGGCATCTGGGTCTAACCTTGACTCTGCCTAGTGAATCGTAACTTGGCAGTCTCTGAGTAGATGCTCCACTGTCCTATCAAATTTCAACAGAGATAATTTGGTCTTTCCCAGTGATTTAATTATTACATGCAGCATTGTGATTTTTAAAAATAGTAATAAAAATAAAATAATAATAAATGCAAAATAAAACTTCAAAATAAAAACTATATTAGATTTAAATTTTGTAAACTTTCTATGATCATATTGTTAGTAATGTTCTCATCTTTTGTAATGTTCTGCTAAAACCAAGCTTCTTCATCTCATGGTCCCTAAAGATCTCAAGGCTTGGTATGAACCTCAGAGTTTTCAATGCACCCAATTATTTTTTTAGCAGAAGAGAATAAAGAGATTCAAACGTCCTCTATGTGCAACAACTGAGAAGGAGCTCATTTCCATTTTTAGTATCTTAATGCAGATCTGGAGAGCTCCCCGTGCCCTTTGTGGGGTGTGGGAAGCTTTTTCCGTGTGTCAGGTGTCTTAACCAGTGCTGTCTCCTGTAGCTGCTTCTCCTCCTTGCCCAGTAATGCTATATGGCACTTCCAGCATTTCTGTTCTAATTCCTTTTCATCTCAAAATAAGTAATACAGAAAAGGAATAAGAAAAATTTGAAAAATGCTGGGATTCTGAATTAATAGAGAATAATGAGTTGCATATATTTTTAAAAGGTAAAAAACACTGAGAAAAATCCCATTTTTATATAAGTAGGAACTCAGAGAAGACATTTGCAATCCTTGAACACAGATTAATATTTCTTAACAAAAACCATCTATGTTTCTGGTAGCTGAGTGCAAATGATACTGTGGTGTGTAGTGCTGGGCACCAGGAAATATCATAAGCTTTCACCTGGTGGTGCCCAAGGTCTCATGGTTCAGGTGAGTGGTGCAGCAGGAGCAGCCACCTGGCTCAGGTGTTCACCCTTCAGGCTTCACCACATCCCATTTGAGACCTCAAAGCCTTGCTCATGCTTGGTAGCTGTGTTCAGGTTTATGCTGAGGATTTTCACCTCGTGCTTTTGGGTGTAATAAAGACCCCTGTGAACTCTTATTTCTGTGTCAGCTGTTTGCTAAAATCATAATTCACAGCACAGCTGCAACTTCAGCAGTGCAGGGTTCAGGTCTTAGGAAAGCAATAATGGACTTAGTAAGCTCAGAGAAGAGAAGCAAAGGCAATTGCAGGTTGGAATGTCTTTGTTGCAAGAGGATTCCATGCATGTGAATTCCTCATTCTTGAGAAAAAGAGCTGGGGGGTGGGAGTGAGTAGCATCACACACGGTGGGGAGGATTGGAGAGAAGCAGCTGCTCTGTTTTCCATGGCAGTGCCTAAGGGAGGCTGCTCAGCTCCTGGGGAGTCCCAGAGCTGCAGGCTGGAAGCTTGGCAGGGTACCCCTGGAATGTTATCATATACACTGGATTGTCACTTTGTACTTCACTGCCTTGGATTTCTTCTTTTGGGCACCTGTGAGACAAGTGTGGTCTAGATGGGCTCTGTGGGCTGAGTGCACACACCTGCTCAGGTGTAGGGAGGGCATCACAGCCTAGCTCTGGAGTGCTTGGAGCCTGGAAGGGACACACTCAGCAGCTTCCTAGCCAGGAGGGGTATTTCTGTGTAGAAAGCTAACTAAACTAAACTGAAGTAAGAACATTTCAGTGCTCAACAATTCCTGTTGCAGGGAGGGTGTTTTTTAAGGTCAGCTCAAATCTAGAATCCATCTATCCAAATAAGAGATTGGGAATGCAGTTACCCAGATGTCGTGTATTCAGAGGTCCCTCTTTCTTAGACCAGACTTTTTCTCTCCTTACACACAAAAGCCTGACAAGTTTTTAATCTATCTAATTTTTGAAAAACAGCTTTGTGCTTTTTTTTTTTCTAGTTGAAATCAAGCTCTATTTCTAAACCTGAGGGCCATTTAGTTTTCTTTAGTTTTGATGTATGTGTAGCTCTTTTACTGACAGTTTTGAGGGTTCATAAAGGACCATTTTTTCTTCCTCAGAATCTTGCCTTTGGCAAGAGACACTGCTGCAAAGTGGTCCCCAAGCAGCGTTTTTCATCTCTTTCTCATTTTAGCAATTAATCTGAATTTTGCCATAGGGAATACCTGGTGTTTCTGCTCTGTGGATGCTCCTCACAATTAGAATATGTCGTGATAGGTGCTGTGTGATATAGAAGGAAAAGATTGAGAGCAACGGATTTTGTGGGATGTAGGTGAAATGTGAAACTGCAGTCGAGAGAGAATATTTAAATGTCTCACTTAAACTGTCAGGCAAAGTAGATATGCAGTGAATACATATGTTCTGAGAATATCAAATCTGCTCATGTGCTACCTTCAAAGAGAGACTTTTAAATAGGAATTGCAGCTGAAATTAATTCTGTATGGCACTTTCCCCATCTTCTGGCATTGGCATCAAATTTGCCTCAGAACAAGACAAAAACCAGTCAGACATATAGAGAGCTTCTGGAAATGGTAAAATTCTCACTGGAATTGTGGAACAGCAAAACTAGTAATAAGATTTGGTGTATCCTTTAATTTTAATACTTCTGTCTACTCTGTCTGGATGTCACTTAATTAAAAAAGAAGGAAAGGAACACCACCTAGGCATTTATTAATTTTGGGGTAAGCTGTGTGAAATCTGTCAATCTGAGTTCACCATATCCCTGAGATTCATTTTCTTTGGATTTGAAAATAAACCTTAAACCTCAAGGATGAAATGCCACTATGGCTCATTTCATTACTTCCAGCAGACAATAAACCAGCCCAGAATTAGCATTCCCCCCACAGCCTGCCCCTTTCCCTGTAGTCTTCTGTGGAGGGAGGCTTGTGAGCAGAGGTCTCTCCCATTTCTGAAGCTCTCTGGCTGGTTTAGCCCTCTTATGCCCAGGAAGGATCTGCAGATCCTTGCACTCGCTCTCTGGCTGGTTCCTGATAATTCCATGAATGCAAATACAGAGATGTACCTGGGATAATAATCTTCCTGCATGTTAATAAGCAAGGCATAGTATTCCTGAACCTCCCTCCTTCCCTGTGCACTTTCTTTGCCACCTGAAGGAGCAGCTTGTTTGATTTTGTGTTCCTCTCTCTCTGTGGTCAGACACAGTAAGCTTTGTGGTTTTCCTGTTGGAGTGAAGGACAGAATTAATTGAAGTTTCCATGTCTTTGTTTCTGAAGAAGAGATTTGCAATGAGTAGCTGTGAAAAGGAGCCTCTGTGGAAGCCAAATCACTCTGGACCCAGAACAGTGCTGGCTGGGTCAGACACCTGCTCTGAAATCCTCTGTTAGCACTTGATGGGAAATTGAAATTGGAGTGATTTTCATCCCTCTGATGGAACTGGCTTCTCTCACTGTTGTTCAAGAATCTGTGCAGATGATGATTTTGTCCTGGTATCTCTTAGAAAGTACTCTGAAATCTAAGAGTATTTATTTGCTTATCACCTTCTTAAGGAACCAAAATGAACAAAGCAACCCAAACAGCACTGAATTCTCCAAAAAGACTTCTCAGCAGTGTCTGTGCTCAGACAGCATGTGCTGATCCCCCTGTGCCAGGAGCTGCCCAGCCCTGGTGATACAGAACCCTCTGCTACACATCAGGCAAATTTCTTCCCTGTCTCCCTACATAAGTTGGAAACTTGTGAAAAACAAAGATTTGCAATAATTTTTTGGGAAAGTGGTATTAAGTTTGGCTGTCTTGAGTGAAGTAGATAATATGGATAATGGGAAGGGACTCATTCTCTTGAAGGGGGTTCTTGGTGGTGTTTTGTCTGGTGGTCCCAAACTTCTAAATCCTGATTTGTCAGAGGATGAATTTGAATGTGTTGTAGCTGATCCTGACCACTTTCTACTTGCCCTCTAAACTGTTGGAATGGCAAAATATGGGTTCTGCTGGATACCATTCCTGAGATCCCTGACTGAACTCCATACTTGAGAACCCTGTCAAAAATAGCTTTCAAATAGGTGTTGGAGACCTGCAAATAGTTGTGTGTGAATATGTGATTCTATTGGGAAGAGCATCATTAATGGCTTCGTTTCTGTGGTGCAGTGGAACATGCCCCAGTAAAAGCCTGTGGGAAGTGGGAATGGATTCTAACAGGAGCACACAGCAAATAACCTCACATTTTCCTTTTGGCATCTCCAAATACAAAGCACATTCCTTCTTGCTCTCCCCACTGCATGCATTGCTAATAGATAGGATAAAAAAGCCTATGAGTGACTGAAGAGTAATAGTTAAAAATCAACACCTTTTCAGGTAACATTACTAAAATTGAAAATAAACAGTGCATATTTGTCATCTTTTGGGACAAGGTAAAGGTTTTACTTGTGACAAGTTGGAGATTGGTGCACTGCTGACACACCTATATGGTGTCAGGGCTGGTAAAATTTCCTAAGTCAGGTTTGAGATGCTCAATTCAAGCCTATCCATACTGCAAAGCAAGCAAGCTTGCTACTAATTAACATCCCTTGTAGTTCTTTTAAAGACAAATTAGTCAGTAGATGTAAAATTCTCATTCTTATAATTGTTCAAAAATCTGTGCTGCAATAATGTTAATACATGGCTTGAAAATGCAAGGTTCCTCTGCATTTGAATTTTTAGAATAAAGGTTTTTGAAGCAGTTGCCTTACAAGCATGTATGAAGATGAAGTGGAGTGAATAAAGTAGGACTTCTGATTGCAAAAGGGAAAGTGATGTGTGGAGTCTGTGGTGTTTCATAATGTAAATGTGGTAATTGTTAGATGCAGGCTAGTAGGAAATGTTTCTAATACTTGATTTGTCTTGATTATATATTGTGAAAGAATTTCACAATATATAATGTTTTAGACAGTATTAATTGATGTGGAAGAAATCAGTGTAAAATCAGTGTTAAATGAGCTGCGAACTAAATGACTCCAAGTTACTTTGGGGATGTCAATAGTTAGACATCTCAGCAGAGCAAACCACCTAACTTTTCAGGGTTTGATCTTTATATATAAACAGTATTTGAATATAGCAGTTGCCTCACAGAACTCAAGAATTTAATACTGTAATGTGAGGTGGTTGAACAGCTGTTTTTTGCAGTATTACCAGAATACCTGCAGCAAACAATCAGCTGTCTTACAGTGCTAAGATCACTTTTTTTTATCCTTTTGACTTTTGAATCTGAAACAAAACACTATCCATTTCAAAGAAGTGATACTTTCAAATAAAATTTAGCTCTAGTTGTATTAAAACCAAAAGAGAAAAAAACCCCCACCCAGATCTGAGGTCTATTTCCTAATTTCTGAGGCTGAATAATGTGATGCAAAAAGAGTGGCTTTGCACTGTGTTTCAGGGAAGATGACTATCCTACCAAGGTTATTAGAGAATTATGCATTTCACCTTTCAAGTGTTATCTGGCACTGCCACTATGGCTTATCATTAGCATATCCTTTGACACTTCCATGGCATCAGAAAAGAAATAAACATAAACCAAAATAGAGAAGGAACTCATAAACAAAACAATATTGTTACTGCCTTGGCTCACTGAGAGTGGTAAATTTTTCTTTATCTTTTCTGCAGTCTTTTGAAGTGAAGGTAAAATTGTTTTAAGAACAGTGCAAACTTGTATCACAATGTAAATGATTTGGGAAACGAGCCCAAGCCAGTGTAGTCTGCATAAATGGAAGTGTTTGTTATCTGTGAAACTGCTTAAAAGGGTGGGACAGAAAATGGTCAGAGATAATAATATTGGGATTTTCTATTAGCTTCTAACCTAGCTATCTTCTTCACAATCTTTATTTAAGATGGGTCTTCCCTTTGATTCAGAAGTGGATTTGAAGACAAAGTAGCTGCCTGGTGAAATACCATGGGACAATAACTTTCTTCCTTTGGAGGGGACTCTATGGGCTGGAGTGAACAGGGTAGGGCTGGAGTTGCAGATTTCCCTGTTTCTTGCAGATATTAAAAGTTAATATATACAACTCATGTATAGAAAAGTAGAGTTAAGACATTGTGCTACTCTTCCACTTGCCTTGCCTCAGCAGGCAGTTGAGAGTGATGGTGGTCAGTGCAACTTTTGTACCAAAATGGGATCTGAATTAATCAATACTCATATTTATGCATGGGAGTGTTCCACTGAGGTACTTACAACTACTGTCCTATTTTACTGCTCTAAAAGGGCTTATTCTTTGGATTTTTGCTGTTTCTCTTAATGAGGAACTGTAATATTTTCCTAGATGTATCAGTGGAGATCCCTGGGGTTCAATGCCTGCTTTTGGAAATCCCTGCTGAATGTCGGAAGAAGAAAGCAATATCCCAACTTTCGAAAATAGAGGATTTAATTGCCATTTGCACGGTCTGTTACACATTTGTGTAATAAAATTGACCTTGCAAGTTTTATTAGCGTATGACTTAGCCATCCTTCATACTTCTTAAAGATTCATGGGAAACATCTTACACGTTTTTATTTGAGTATCGTTTGGCAAACAGTTCAAACACCTATAGGAAAAAGACTTAACTTGAGCAGAGTAAGCAGCACATGCAAAACAACTCCTCAAAATCCCAAAACATCAATAATCTCCCCCTCCCTCCACCCCAAGAAAATGTCTCCCAAAATTCAACACCAAAGGAATTCAGAGTTGAGGCTGCCAAGATGACACTATTTTGCAACCCTAAGTCCAGCCTTTATACCTAAGAGTTCTAAAAAAAATGTTTTTCTTTACTTCCTCAGTCAGTTGAAAACTATCAAGGCCCAGGGTACTGCAGACATTATCCTGACCACCAGGACGTGATTTTGCAGAGGCTGGAAATGGCACATTCTGCAGCAAGCCGTGTAATGTGTGCAGTGGGAACATGGCAGCCCCCATATGGAGTCCTGCTGACAGCAGCAAAATCGTTTTTAAGCAGCATGTACTGTTCTCCTGCTCCAAAGAGCTGTGAATTGTGTGCTGGGGAAGGCTGGAAGTCTGTCCCATCTCCCCTCTCCCATCTGTGCAGGATGGCTATGGTGCCAGACAGGTAGCAGACTCTGCTGTGCTCTGCTACCCTTCATCTGCTTTCATGGCTCCCACTAGTAAAGGCAGAGTTATACTGCTGAAATTCAGTTAAATCAATGAAATTCCATATGGCAAGGGGTTTGACACTTGTTTTCAGTACAGTCTTTAAAGGGGGTGAACTCTTAATTTTGATGATATTTAGGTTCTTAAAATCAGGAGTAGAGTGCTGTTCAAGTTCCTGGTTTTAATAGATTATGTGTGTTTAATACAATTAAAAAGCTACCAGCAACCAAAAAACAAAACCAAAAAATGCCAAAACAAAACAGAAAAAAACAAACCACCAACAGAAAAAATCCCTCCAACCTTTGTTTTTAACATGCTGGAAATGTATCTGATTTTGAAAACAGCTAAAGTTTCAAAATTCTGTTCTCCAATGTAAGACTAGTTTTTTTTGTGAAATGAGATTATTTTTGTTAATTTTTTAATACAGCATATGTGTCTTTCTGAATGTTTGAAAATTTTCCCCAAACTCAAACCAACCAAATGCCCCTATAAAATGTTTCACTTCCTTTCCCCCTCTTGTTCTTGATAATTCAGTGCCAAGATTACTCACACCTGGTGCTTTTGTTTCTCCTCAGTATTCTGATTGCCTCTTGAAGCTCTTCACAATTTTATTCTTCTACAAATGGCTCAGCTGTCTGGAAAAAGGCCGATTGCTTTTGTGAATTTCAGCATTGAGAAGCTCAGTAAAACACTCTTTTGATCTTCCTATAATTGTTTTAGCAAAAATATATCTTCATTTCTGTGTTCATTCTTCAACTTTGATTTCTTCACGTATTGAAGTTGCAAATTAATCTGGCTCTGTCTATCTTCGTTCATCTTCTCAGCTGTTCTGTGTGAGTTCTGGCTTTTACATTTTCTGGTGAAAATAAAAACTTGGATAATTTTTTTCTCCATGCTTCTGATTTATAAGCTTTTCTCAGACCCTCTGTTGTCCTATTTTGGCCCTTCCTTTGTCCTCTGTATTACTGATTGCTTTTGGATCTCTCAGCATATTTCATACTCAAGACGTTTCATTGGCTGTAAGTATTTTCTGGAACCTCTAAGGACTGTTCTAAAGCCTCAAACCATTCTTGAATTATTCCCCAAGAGTTTCTGTCAACGTTTTAGAAGAATTCTACCTGTACACATTTGCATTTCTCAGATGGTATCTGAACAATTAATGCATTCTGTTTATTTATTTATTTCAGTAATTCGAGATGGTGGTTGTGACACTCTGCTGCATCCCTGATGGTTTTTTGCATCAGGTCCATGGCCTAACATTAAAGATTTTCTGTTGAATCCCTGAGAGGATACCTCTTGTGCTGTATGATGGAATCTGGCTTTACCCCTTTTTAGTTCAGCTACTAAAAAAACCCCAGAACTCAGAACATCATGAACAATCATTGTTTCCAAGGTCAAGGATACAAAAAGTAGAAAATACCATTTAAAGTTGGCAGTAGGTTATTTATATTCTCATGCATTCTAATTATTTAATATTTTTTCTTTAGGCCTTCTGACCTAGCGAATAGAGCAGACTCAAAGGTTAGATCAGTACTGCACGGGAAAAAAAAATTGTGCATAAAACCCCATATTTTTATGTTTTAAAAAAATGAATTTTCCTGTGTAATATTCAATTTTGTGTGCCAGGGTTGTCTGCTCAGTATCCTCCAGAAAAAAAACCCTAGGTCTGATTTCTCTGATCCCATGCTAAAATATGTTGCAACAGTCATAAAATTTGGAATTCTTTCAATTTAGCTTAAGTTAAACCCAATTTTTTGTTCTTCACTTTGCTGGATATAAGATGCTAAAATAATATAATAAAGATGTTCACTAGAATAGGATAATTTACATAAGAAAACTGGGGTTTTCTTTGTTACAGAATATTGCCAAAAGGTGGCAGTCTTTGTCCCCAAAATCCTGTGCTCTCTAGGAAATGCTATTATGTATGGCAAACGTAATTTATTCCTAGCTTCACCAGATAATAAAAATTACTTTTTAAACAGACGTAGAGGGTAAAACTTCCTATATTTTAAAATTTAAGGGTGACATAGCTATAGCTATATTTTATTTTGACAGTGGGTTATTAAACAACAAAGCTTGGAAGGGAGCAGTGATGGGGAAAGAGCACTTCTCAAGTAGACTGCTAATGAGCAAGAACTACTTAGGTCTCAGGTTTGGTTAGTGCCTGCAGTACTTCAGCTTTTGGAGATGCTGTTAGGATCTGATGCTTTTGATCAGTAGGTTGCTGTGCTCATCAATCAACCCAATGAAATTAATAGAAACAATGCACTTCCATTAAAATTCATGTTCAAGTTGTTGGTTTTTCTTTACAAGTGATTCAGTTAGATCCCAGCAAAGCACAGATTGGTTTCTTACAAAATAGCCTGAAAAAGGCAACTGATGATAAATGATAGCCTTGCTAAATATGTGCAAAAATTTGGCTACGTATTTTGTGTTTTAAATTGTGTTTCCTTTGTTTTTGTTGTTGTGATTTTGGTTTTTTTTTATAGTGAGTGCTGCTTAGGCTGTGGGGGGAAGATGAGCTTTTTGGTAGGGCTCTGTCAGACCTGTAGTAAAGCAAGGCTTCCTCTACTTAGCTGAGAAAATACCTGAGTAGTCCAAGAAGCTTGCAGAAAATAACATGTCAACATCTATTGTATTACTGAGTTAAAAGTGAGAAAAATTAAGGCATTTTAGAACTTACCAGTGTTATACTCTGAATTCAAAAGTGTGGCAGGCAAATTTCTTGTCACCAATTGAAGAGCATGGAAGGGGTGTAAACTGAGCTGCACCTTGTGTTTTTTATATATGCAATATCTCTGTATATTCTCTGTCTAATTTTCTGAATCCTTCTCCCAAGGTTTTTCAGTCAATGATTATCTCAGATCTTCTGCCAATAGTTACAGCAGACCACTGAGATGTTTTCAGATGAAAGAAGTCATTGCTCTGGCTTTTAAAATTTTTTATGTCTATTTATTGGTACTTCATTAATAAGGTCTTACATAATTTATATGGAATGTGTGAATACCAGAAATAGAAAAAAATCCAGTTGGTGAGAATTCATTCTGAACCATTTAAGAGTTACACAGAAATGTTCTCCATTTCAATTTGCTCTTTATTTCTTCAAGGGCCTGTGATGAAGGCCTAATTACTGAGCATGTTTGACTCACCTTTGTGTCCTGGTGTGGTGAAAACATTAATTATAGAGGTTTGGTCATAGAAAACACATTTAATTTCATCTTCTTTTCAGTAGAAACCTAGAATGGTTTGGGTTGGAAGGGACATGAAATATCATCTTGTTCTACAACATCATGGGCAGGGACACCTTCCACTATCCCTGTCCAGCCTGGCCTTGGACACTTCCAGGGACAGTCCCAATTTCTCTGAGCCACCTGTGCCAGGGCCTCTCTAGCCTCCCAGAGAAATATTTCTTCTTGATATCTAATCTAGACTTGCTGCTTTTCAGTTTAAGGCCATTGCCCCTTGTCCATTGCTACATGCCCTTGCACAAAATCCTTCTCCAGCTCTCCTGTGGCCCCTGTAGGTACTTTAGCTTTACATGTTTTTCATGACAGATATTTCAAATCACTTTATTCAGTTTATTACTTTGGAATGTATTGTAACTGCATGAAAGACTCTTTTTGAAGGTTAATCATATGAATATATAGGTCTTTGAGAAGTTGTCCAACAGGTTTAATAACCAATAGTTGACAAATTTTACCATGTAACAGTGCACAAACACACCAGGTCTGTCAGAGCCCCTTTCAGAGGTGCCAGTGGGGTTTCATGGAGGTGTAGTCCAAGGCTGGCCCTGTTTGCTCAAGGTGTGTCCTGCTGTCACCCCACAAACCCTGGGCTGGAGGAACACCCCCCGTTCTCATCCTGCCTCGGCTGTGCTGCTGCCATGCCAAGGACACATTTACTGCAGTGTACAAAGGCAAGGTGTTCACAGAGGCTCCAGCCTGCAAAATGCAATACAACACAGAGTGCATGCAGCTTCATGGAATAAGGATTTAATAAAGGGGGAGCCTAAATCTGTCTGGAACCACAGAGTTAACTTAGATCTTCCCATTCTCATACTGTTTCTGTGGTTCTCCATCAGTGTGTGTGTTTTAGATTCAGCAGCCACACAAGGCAAGGAGCAGCCATGGATCTTTGTGACCTCCTGGTTTGTTTGAAGTATTTTGCACATATGTTTTTCAGGATCAGAGTTGACCAGGACTTAAAACTGTCTGTAGCAACATTAATGGCCTCAGCGGATTATTTTTCCTTCTTAAGGCTTTGCAGATTGGAGCACATTTTCTGGTTGTAGATAAATGCATGGTGGGAGAACCAGTGGTGGTGGGTGAGGGATTTCAGCCAGTAGAAGAAGCCAGCAGTGTGGAGTGGTTCACAGTTCTCCTATAATGCAATATAAATGGAGAGCTATTGTTATAATTTACTCACTGCCTCTGCAAACTTAATAGTTTTTGTTGGCTTGGTTGTAGTCTTGGTTGTTACTTTTTGAACCTGCAGGTGTTGGTTAGCTCTGTGAAGACTCTTATTGTTCCCCAGGTGCATTTTAGAAGCACTTTGAGAGTCAAGACAAAAATATTAGTAAGAAAAATGGGAGTATTCTATGAAATGAGTTCCCTAGGTCAGACCAAAATCTAGAGGTGTGTCAAACTTAATGGAAATTATGTGCTGTGTTGCATATTTTACTTAATTTTCCAAATAAATCTGCATACGATAATTAAATGGTGAATGTTTCAGTTGATAAAAACTAATTAAGAGGTGAAAGTATGGCAATCTTTTAGTCACTAGGAGAATACAAGTTACAAGACTCTTCTTAATAAGGAACAAAACACCCCCTGGATTTGAGCTCATTACCTTCACAAAGCAAAGCAGATAAGGTTTGTTTTGACTATGCAATGCAGCCTTTCGTTTGGGTTTGGGAATTTGTGATTTTCCATTAATTACAAGGACAGTTTAATATCGTTCTTAAGATAGATTAAAAAAATACTATTTTTGTAAAAAATATTTGTTTAAAAAAATATGTATAGATGGGATGGAGTTTGTACCTGAATACAGTCTTGCCAGTCCATATTTAATTGTGACTTTGGCTAAGTGATACCCCTGTACTCTCTGTGATTTCAGCATTAATCAATAGGGTACCAGCAAAATCTTTCAGGTACATGGAACTGATGTCCACTTACTAAGTCTGGACAAATGTCCACACCAGAGAGTTTTTCCAAAATGTCCAAAACCAGAGAGTTTAATCCAGCCAGAATATACAAAACTATGAAAAGATTAAATTATCACTTAAAAGTTGATTTTATAATTATTTCCAGCATTCTCAGCAAGCAAGTCTCCAGAACTATAAAGTGTGGTTCAGGAGACCAAAGAAGCTTGGAATTTTATCTTTGAACTTCATCTTTTTACAAGAGAGAAACTGGGGGAAATGCATTGGTTTACTCATTTAAGCATAACACTGATGTTCTTTTCATTAAGACTCTGTAGCACTTCTGTGCTTGGGAACCAGCTCTTGAAATTGGCAGGGCTGGGGCCTTGACACAAGGTTTTCTTTGAAATTCTGTTCCAGCTGGATCAAGTTTTCAGCATTTGGAAACTGTGCACATGGAGGCATATGGCCATTAGAAATGTATCACAGCAAGACTGTCTGCAAGTGAAATCTTTGAAAGTTCTTTGCACTGTGAATTTTCTGTACGGGGTTGGACAAGAGTTTCCCCCAGCTGGATCATCACTTTCTTGCTGCTTGAGGCAGGGGAAGCAGTGCCTTTTTCTCCTGAAGCACTGTCATTGTGCCCATGTGCCTTCTGGACCCAGGAGAGAATTCTCATCTCCCTGTGCTCACATTGGGGCACTGGAGAGTGGCAGGGTCAGCAGCCAAGGGGGTCTGTTGGTGGGTTTAGGAGAAGCTGAGGAAGGTACTGCCACAAGGACAGCAAAGACTGGAAAATAATGAGATGGTCTAAGAGACAAAGGTAACAGAATTGGACTGTGCTAGTGCAGGATATTCTAGATGTGCTTAATGAGAGTGCAAAGGGAATAGGGGAAATTGGAAATAGAAGTGGACAGAGTGAGGAATTGGTAGGGACCTAGAAAAGACTGGTCATGAACATGCTTGACAGTGTGAACACCAAAGCTGTTATAAAGAAGAAAGAATAATTGGTGAGTACTACAGAAGTGGAGAGTTGTATGAAAAACTTTTACCAGTGGAGTTTAGGACACCTAATGTGTTATTAATGAGCAAAGGATAGAGAGAGAGGAGTAGGAAATAAGCAGGAGTAGGTCTAGGGCTGTGCTCAGTAAGGAAAGGAACAGGACTAAGCCATGGCTGTGTGTGAAGGCAAAATTTGGTATATTCTAGTATAGAATCCACACCTGTTTAACTTGAGATGTAACACTGGGTTTTTACATCTCTAGTGAATACTTGCAAAATGCACTACTGATGCATTTAGAAATGAATACCAACTGCCTTCTTCACAATAATGTTCTATTTGCCTCAGTATCTATGTTAGAGAATTCTACTTGCAAGAGGAAGCTGGGAAGTTTTTGGTTGAAAACTTGGTGTTTAATCTTCCTTTCAGTTTCTTAAAGTTTTCCTTTTCAGTTAATCTATTGGCAACTGACATCCTGACCCTGTGAGAATTAAAAACCAGTCCAGTGGACATTGCATTTCTTGGTTTGAAAGTGAAGACAAGGCTCTGTGCCTTGTGATCGAGTTCTGAGCTAGACAATGGAAGTAAGTCCCTGCAAACTCTGGAACTGACCTTTGTTTTGAGTAATAAATCTTGAGGGGTTTTTTTCTGTTGTTGTGTGACAACATAATCTGGTTGGAAATCTGGAAGGAGGACAGTATATCGTGACTGGTTTGATTGAAGTGTGCCACCAATTGCAAGTTGAATTTGAATTAACTTGGGGGACTGAGCCTCAGTGAAGAGGTGAGGAAAAAGCTGAGTGAAAGAACAAAGCAAAGACAATTGATTTCACTTGGTGCTTCGAAATTTAAACAGAACAGAAACAGCTTGACTTGTCCCAGGACTGCTGTCAGGACAAAGTGCTGCTTCAAGTGTCCTTTTCCCTATTGAGTGAACACGGGAATATTTCCATTTCTCTTTAGCTCATTTGTGTTGCACATATGGTGTGGGATTCATCTCCCTTAGTTTCAATCATATAAAGTTAAACATGTAGTGAAGAAAAGAGTGAAGGAAAAGTTCCAAAGGTCTTTCTGTATCTTATGAGCTATTTTAGAATGGAACAAGCAGCACCTTTGGAGTTTTCTGTCTCTGCATATGAAGGATGTTTAGGGAACTTCAGTGGAGAGATGATTAACTTTGAAATAGACGAGGTCAGGTGAGATAAATCCAACCAAAGAAGAATTTTGCATTAGATGAATTAGCATGAAAACAGTTATCCCAAATCTTTCTCAAGCAAGACCTGCCAAGCATCCGGCAAAGGTGCTGAGAGCTGTCAGAGCTGAGGGAGAGATATTTTTGCTCTGCCATGTACATCTTCAGTGTCTTCAAATGCAGAAAAGACAGTCTGGTATTATTCAAGCAGGAGAGCAATTGTGACAGTCAGGTAAAGAACTTGACCTGTGGCACCCTAAATGTGTGAAAAAGATAAATAAATCAGATGTTTTTATCTAGTGGTTTCAAAATAGGAGAGGGGAAAAAGATCACAATGACACTTAGAGGTTAGTGTTGACAAGATATTTCAAGGTGTGTGTAAACAGGTGAGTCTATGGACTCATATCTGCTTCTCTTGCTTTTGGAAGGCATTTTACAAAGTAACATTTTGATTAAATTTTTCAATTTACATGGAAGAGAAAAATGCAGTGATTGTGAATTATTCATTGGAAGTGAAACTTTACAAATTGTATTGCCATGTTGCAAGTGAAATTAAAAGGATGCATAAAGGCATTGCCAGAGAATCACACAGTCTTGGGTGGATGTGTGGTTGGTGCAAAATGCTGAAGAATCTTCCTCTTGGCCCTGAGGCAGGAGAGGTGGCTGAAGGAGATGGCTGTTGCTGTACCCCAGCCAGGCAAATCACATTTTAAATATCCCTGGAACAGCTCTGAGTTGTGTCTGCAGCTGAACTGATTCCTTGATGTCTGGGACATACAGAATTAAAAGTATGGAATAAAGCCCTATTTAGCACCTCATTCTGCTCTGTGCTAGACATAATAACATGGTAGGAGCAGATTTGACAATTTGCATATTTTATATCTGATATATTGGCTTTGTGCAGCCTTTGAGCACTGAAGAGCTTGGTACAAGACAAATGTGTTATCTTCTTCATATGGAGTCTTCCTTCAATGCCCTGGCAATCTCCAGATGCCATAATTAAATATAGTGTTGGCCTAGTTAAGTAGAAATGCATCTAATTACTCCAGGCTTGCCTTAGCCACTGTTATGCAATGTGTGAATTTCACGTACTTTAATCCACTTACAGTTTCATTTCTGTTTGTCCAGCACTGTGCCAAGCTGAACTCTTGTTGCTTCAAAAAACCAGCTAGCACTCTAACAACAATCAACCTGAATATCTGCCAGTTTTGAATGAATATAAGTGGATAATTGAAGTTATTTGCGATAATTGCATATGCTAAGCTTTTAATTTATTTTTATCCTTTATTTATAATTTCTGCTTTGATTGTGCTTTGCTGCACTTAGTGTGGCTGAGCATTGTCTGGCTGGGTTGCAGTGGAATTTGATAGTAGTCACAGAGCAGCCAGTTTTTGCATGGCATTAGTTGCAAGATTCATATCTAGCTCAAGCCACAAGCACTAGGAATTTGAATAGCAAGGTTGCAGGCACTAAATAATTTTTGGTGCATCTTTTTACAGCAACAGCAATTTTAGTGCTCAAATTTCCTAGAAAATACCACAAAACTGAGGAGAACAACCTGGGATGTAAAATACACTGCCAGGCTTTCTGAAAAGAGGAAACCTTTTGTGTGTGTTTGTGTGTCCCCATCCTCAAGGACTGAACCAGCCAAACTGCCAGCCTGGTGTCACTGACCTGATGAAAGCCTTGTGTGCTCCTGACAGGAGCAAATATTCCTCCAAGGCCAGCATCAGTGTCTGCTGCTTCTCCATGGGTTATGGCAAACATGTTCAGAGCTTTTTGTGATAAAACATCGAGATTGGGAAGCTTGTTTGCCCATTGGGGCATTCATTGCTGTCTGATATGATCCTGGGTTTGGGCATGGGAAATAAAAGTGAGACTGAGGAACAACATCAAAACCTCTCTTGGCTTCTTTACCTTGTCCACTAAATGAGCTGTGAAAGGAGCAAACCCCAGAACTCTGAGGGAAGTAAGGAGGACCTGCAGCAGAATTAGCACCATGCCAGAATATTACCTAAGCTCACTTAGTGCTAATAAATCTTGTTCTCTCTCAAAGCTGCCCGGCCTTTTCAGAAGTTTTCAAAGCACCTGCAGCCCTACAGATTTCCTGGAGAGGAATACCCCTTTTTCCCATCTGAAATGAACCCCAAAATGGGGAAGTCACAGGAAGATATCTGGGTAATGTTTTTAAAGTTTGGTGATCTGTTGCTGAGTGCTCCCACATGCACAGCGTAGGCTTCTCACGGAGAAGCCAGTGAAGAAAATTGCTCTGATGATGGAAACACAATCTTGTTTCTCTCCCAGGAATACTTTCAACTGCTGAACTATGTTTAAATAGTTATCTGGCAGCACTTTAGGAAATATTTTTGGCATATTCACAGCTCAATTACTGTAAATTTTGATTGGGAATTAAACATGCAAATGGATAGTAAGATTATTAAAATTGCACTGAGTATTTCACCTGAAGAAGGGTAACTATTGATAGTTGTAAGTATTTTCTGCACACAGAAAACTGATGTTTCTGCATACAGAATGCTGCTGGTTTTTGGTTGGTAATGTACCAGAAACCTTGCTACAAGATATGAAAGAAATATGGTTTTAAAAAGAGGCGTAGGTTTTCCTTTCTTGTTATCTGCTGTTTTTCTTAACAAAGTTCATTATATTTGATTAAGATAGAAATCTTGGTTACAGTTCCATACAAAGGAGTCAGAGAGACTGGCCTGTTGAAATGACACAAATGATTATTATTATTTTTTCTTCCAAAACATATCTCAAATCAACCTTGAAGTTATATTCAAGTTTTTTAGGAACCTCAAACAGATCTGAGGCCATGGGAAATAATGAGAAAGTTTCTTAGGGCTCAGGGCTGTTTTTTGCTGTTGGTTCAATGCATTTGATGCTGGAATATAAGAGCAGGCAACAGGTTCGTCAACACTTCTTTAATGACTGTGATATGCCAATACATTTTTTGAATGAAGTGTTATTTAATTGATATTATGAAATAGAAACTATTTATGTTATGGACTGAGATGATACTATTACCTGGGTGGTACTAGTCATGATTAAATTGGAGCCATGTTCTGTCCTTTTTTGTGATTTGTAAGAGTTTGGTTTTGAAGAGAGCAATATTGAGAGCCATTTCTGATTTTATGTGTTGCAGTTGGTTCATGTTAGAAAAATAGAAAGGAAACAATGAAATCGAATTTTTTTAAGATTTCATAGCTGAAAAGAGAGAAGGGCATAACTTCAGTCAGCATTTATGGATAAAGATAAGTAACCCTTCACAGTTCAGGAGTCCAGAAACTGTTTAGAATTTGGTTATGCTTATGAATTTATTTAGTCTAACTTCAAAATGGGATTCTAATGAAGGAACATCATTGAGAAGTAATCTGAAACCCTTAGGAAGTACATGAAAAGAGAAAAGATCTCAGAAGCCAAAATAACTATTCTAACCTCTGGATGTTTGTGTGTTGTTTTTTTCTTGAAATTGTTATTTGCAACTTTTATTTTCACCTTACCTCTCCACTTCTGTTCCTTTTCCCCCTTACTTTTTGTTGGATTCTTCTTGTGCCCCATCCATTCTGTTTCACCTTTCCTTTGCTCTATCTATAACAACCTAACTTGAAAGAGAATTTATCTGGGAATATCAGTTCACGGAAATTATAATTTGTCAAGAAAATCACCTTTTTTGGGTAATTTGAGAGACAGCTCAGTGATTTATTTAAAAAAAATACTGTGAGGTAACAAGCATTTATTTTTCATCTCTCAACTTTTTCTGTGTTATTTGTGATATCAATACCACTGAATATACAGAACACTGACCTTATATTTTGGTGACCATCTTGAGGATTTTTGTGATTGTTACTGGTTCATCTCCTGCTTCATGCCCTGTTTTTATCAATGTTGCACTGTGATATTCTGGGTCAGGCAGTTCCTCTTATGTTCATGTGTATTGGGGAAGTTCTAAGAATCGGTTCCTTAACTGGGGGAACTCAATTGAGCTGTGCCTTAGAGCATTACAATTGCTTTATCTAAAGATTGTGTGCTGCCCTTGAGCTGCCTGTTCATGTGCACACAGACACTTTTCCACATTTAGGGCTAAATTTTTCTGAAACCACCCTTGGATGGTGTGAGTGTACCAATTCTCACTCTGTGTTCATAATTCAGTCCATGAAGTGCATGCAGATAACTCACAATTCCCTTCAGGACAACCACAGCTTGGGAAGCATTTACTTGCTACAGCAAGGATTTGAGAGTATGGTTACTCAAATGAAAATATATTGGCATTTCTATTAAGAGTGTCATTATAAACTATTAAGCTAAAATTGCTAATCATGCTAATGTTGAGACTCATTGTTAGATAACTGCTCAGTCATTAAAATATTTTAAAAGGGATTTTTTGCCTCCATATAAAGAAGCTGCAGTATTACATGTGGTTTTTATGTTTTTGCCTGCAGAGTGTTAAGAAATTTCTTCCATCATGCTTCACCCCTTTGGGGACCTCTTAAAAAAAAAAATCCAACCAACCAGCCCCCCCAAACACAACAAAACCCCATGAAACATTTGCATTCAATTTCTTCATTCCAATATAATTTGTGTATATCTACTAATATATCATTTTGTGGACTTGGGCTTATTATTGGCTTTCCTTTTCTGCAGCTCTCCCAGATTTCCCATGGTTTCCTTCATAATGGTGTTGAGATACTTAAAGCAAACTGTGGTTCAGGACTGATACATAGAAAATGCAGCATATGCTTGTATTTTTTTATTTAATGTACCAAAAGTTCAGTTTTTTATTTAGTTTTGTGAGGGCAAAGCACATATTTGCTTCTACAGCTTCAAGGAAAAATTCCTGTCAGTAGACACTTCACTTCTTTGTCATTGAGTTTCTTGTATAGAATGTTGCTGAAATGTACATTAAAAAAATAAAAGTAACAACTGAAATTTTAATGAATAATTCAATAAAATAACAAGCAGTACTTTTCATTTCTGAGCTGCCCTTGTTACCAGATGTTTCTACTATTGCCCATCTTATGCTTCTCTGGTTATTTCTTACAAGTGGGGATAAATCTTAGTTTAAATTTATTTCACTGAGGCAAAAATGTAATTGAAACACATTGGGATCAATACAAACTATATAAGAAGCCATGAATTATTTTTCTAGCCTGCTAGGTACTGATATCTAATATCACTGGTATCTTATGAAATACTATAATAATTTTTCTTTTGATGATTAAGTAAGTATTTCAGCACAGAAAGAAAAACACGGTTTTCTTTTCCTTGTATTCTTTTCTGTATGAAGAATTTTTTTGATCCTTACACTTTTTTACTCTCAAGCTCATCAGTCATGAATTTTTGTATCAAGTGGGCACAAAGTAGTAATACACCTATGGCTTTATAGTAAAGGAAAACACATCTGCAGCAATGCATTGAATTAGAGTAGTTATTTTACATAAAAGGCCTTTTCATGCTTGAAAAATGAGGGCTATATTTGTAAAATCCTTCTAGCATGCTGAATAAAGATGGGCTTTTGAGAATGTTCAAATGTGTATTGATTGTTTCAGTTGCTATAAAACTTCCCCCTCAGAGGAGAAAATTTGTGTTACTTCCCTTTCTAGATTCTAAAGACAAAAATTTGTGGCTCAAATAAAAGTTCATTAATGTTTCACATTGTAAGGTCTGGTTTTGGTACTATTCAAATAGTACAGGAGTAGTGGGACCAATGACACAGAAATTCACAGTTTCATTTGAAATGTTTTTCCATGGATGTCCCTCTTGCAGCAGGTTGGGATGTGTTGTTATTTTTGAGTTCTTTTACCCCTGTATGTAGGAAGGTGAGCTCAGACATTTTGCCAGTTCAGTTCTGGTTTGATTTGCCCAGTGCTGGAACCAGTTCAGTTCCAGTTTGGATGAAATGGGTTTGCTGGGACCAGCTGGGTTTTCATGGGACAAGATGTCAAAAGCTGGAACCAGCCAGATGCCAGGGAGTGCTCCCAGCACAGGGCTGTGGGAAGGTGCCCTTTTGCTTCTCTGTATCAGCCGAGCTATCAGGAGTATTTCCAGTTTTAATTGCATGCTTGAGGTTGTAGTTGTGCACCAAAGCAAAGCCTGGAGAGCCTCCCCAGGGGTGTGCAGGGAAGGGCAGAGGCCAGCAGAGGCCCCGGGGTTTTTGGGTGAGTGGGAGATGGGATGGAGGAGCCAGGGGAGGCTGGGAGCCGCCGCTGCTCTGCAGAGCCAGCGAGCACAACCCTCCCTGCAGCTCTGCTCCGCTGTCAGCCTCCGCTCAGCCATTTGTTCTGCATTGGCAACCTGAAATATTTTTCTTGGTTGAGTTTCCATTAGAGCTCAAACTGTATAGCAATCAATATGAATTCTGATTTCATTTTGATTTATATCCAAAGACTTGATAAATGTGCAAACTGTTATGAAAAGGGAGAAAAAAAATGTGTGCACAGCTGCCCACTCTGCGTATTGTTAATGAGAGCCTGGACCTCGCTTTGTGATGTGAAAATATCACAATGTACCAGTGGCTGATAGAGCAAAGAAAATAAGAGACACCGAGTATTCTTTGTTTGATTTTAGCTTGTACTTATATGAATATTCAGGTAGATTAAATGAAAACTGGAAGGAGTCTCTTCCATGGTTAAAATACTCTGAAGTATAAAGAATCCTGAGTAAAACCTTAGAAAGGGTATAATGTCATTTACCAATAGAATATTTGCAGCAAACCCCTCTATGAATGAAATGGTTCAGGTAGCTGTGTTTTGGTGTTTTTTTCCTGTCAGATGATAATGGTGAAGAACAATAACTACTACAAGGAGTTCTGGATATTGTTAAAAAGGCAAAAATACTAGAGAACTGCTGCCATTCAGTAAATGTTACTTCTGTAATTGCAGAAAAATCTTGTGATAATGTATCATGTTAAGGTAGTAGTTCAGTCTGCTTGGTAAACAAAGCTAGTCTTTATTTTTCTTATAATTTATAGTTGATGTGTATTTTAGAAATTCATTTTTATGTCAGTTTCTTGAAATCAAGTGCATTATTAGGGAATATCTCCTATTTTAATGTTAAGGAAGATTTGAAAAGGGCTGCTATGTGCAAAATAAAGTCCATGTGAAATCAGCTTTATTTTTTTTCTCTCAAAAAATAATTTCAGAGTGGGAGCTACAGGAAGCTGAGCACTGATGAAAAGAGAGACTTTTAAATTTTTTTATTTATTAATAGGTTAGCTATTTTTAGAGTTTTGTGCTAACAACAATGTGGGTACTGGGGATTTAAAAACTTGGTCCATTATTTATTTTTTTAAATCTGGATAATTTATTTCTATTCAGTGAAATATGAGAGCAGATAAATTGCACAATGCTCAAACAATCTGTTTTATACCAGGTTATAAAGTAGTTATCCATTATTTCAAAAACACACCTTCTTTTTGTTTGTTTTTTACAGCGTCTTGTTGAAGCTGCAGAAGATGCTTACCTGAAACATGAATTTGATGCTGATTTACAGGTAGTAAATAATTACTTTCTTGAATGTTTATCATCAGAGAATATGTAATGGTTTATACAATAGCTTGCTTGAAGAGGTGCTGTAGGAAGCCAAGCATGTGAGTAATAGAAGGATGACGATTACAGAAAGTGGAATTAATGAAGGCTGGCTCAGTATTTTGACAGGTTATGTACTTAGTGCTGGTGTTGGGACACCAAGCAGGTGGCTTTTACTCTTTCAGAGGTTTCATTTGGATTCCCTTGCATATGTGTGTAGGTCAGATTTTTAAACACAGCAATTAGCCTCGTGCTGTGTCGCTGCAGTGCGCTGTAAGGAGCTGCTCTGCAGAGGGTCGGGTTTGCAGATGGGTGGGACCCACAGGGATGGGATTAGCATGACCTTGATTGGTGCAAGTGCTTCGTGTTTGGATCTGTATCTAGAGCAGACGCTGGCTTTTCTCTTTCCTTGGAGCCCTTAGAGCTGCACCACTGTCGTGTGTTGCCTTTAGGCATTACACGGGAGGGAGCAGCACCGTGCAGCTCACGGCTAAAAATGTGTAAAACAAAAGCCTTTGCTTAAATGAGACACATAATTAAAAAAAAAAAAAAAAAAAGTTAAAATACTTGCATTCAGAATATTTCAGCTTNTTTAGAAACCAAGACCAAGTAATTTAACCTGACCTTGGAAGTTTAACAGAAAGTCTTACTCAATGCTTAGATGAGTAAATACCTCCTTACCTTAAATTGAATTCCTATATCCGTGGTTTCTTGCATGTCATGTTAGGTGCAGTTTTGTCTACTTTCCCTGTACCTAGTTTTAATTTTAAAACCTTCTGTGAATATTGGCCGAGTCTATTTAAATTTTGGGCTTAAAGAATTAAATCAAACAGAGACTTTTTCCATAGACATTTTCCCATATGTGTATCTAAGAAATAAACAGATCTGTTAAGTTCTGTTTTCAGATTTTACCATGGTTACTTCCAATAATCACAAACCACTTTATTTTAATGGAAGTATGATGCAAATTACTGATTTCTGTGCAGAAGGAAAGAAAAGATAGTCAACTTATCAGAACCAAGCATAAAAATTCTGAGTTTAGAAGGCTGTGGTACTGAGATCTGTCAGCTCAGGTTGGAGTAAGGATAAAATGAGCCCAGTGAAAATGATAATTCACATTATTGTTGCATATTCGAGGAGTGCTGGGTTCTGTATTCAAATGCTTTAGAGTTCTATTATACACCAGCCTTGCAGGGGTGTGCTGCGTTTCATTTTGTTGAACTTTAAGCCTTGGAGAAATAGGAACCATTATCTGAATAAATCAGAAACACACTTTATAGAAGATGTTTTAGAGGACTGCAGTAAATGCTTCTTCACTGCAGGACAGTTCTCACTTTGACAAAGTCCTTCATTTGCCGAGGTTCTGGTGATATTAACACTTTCAGGAAGCCAGTTAAAAGCCATTTGTGTCAGCAGCATTAACAGGACAATCAAATCTTTGTGTGGAGCTCTGTTGTTTATTACTGTCACGGTCCATTAAAGCTAATCAATTGTTAATCTTGGTTTCAGCGACCCCTTTGCAACCCTTGCTGGGTGATTGTTGTTCTTTATCAAAAATCTCATAATACCATCTGCTCAATAGAAAGTAATGGCCAGGACGATTTGATAGTGTACATTCAAGTGGAAGGGGACAGAAGACTTATATAATGTACAGTGTATACAATTCTGCTATCAAAGAGGAATTTTTTGGCATTTGTATTGCTTTGGCCGACTTGTGGAAGACAGGATTAAATGCTTTGAATTAGTGATATGTGATACAGCACCAGTCTGTGCTCTTTGTGCTCAGATATTCTGGAAATTCAGAAAGCACATAAAGTGGTTTTTTTTTTTGTACTTTGGAGAAAGATAATAAAGAGGGTAACATCTTCTGCTAGGAGATGTTCTATTAAAAAAAATAATTTATAATTATTGTTAACTGAAATTTGTCCTCCTGATCTTCTACTTCCTCTGTGCTGTGTGTGTTTCCTGAGATGTGAACTGCCTTGTTATGGTTCACAGAAACACTGTGGTGGATTTGGTCTTCTGTGTCTTGAGGACAGCATAGATAATATTATTTTAGTACATAAAAATGATAAAAGGGAGAACTAAAATAATATTAATATTTTTATTGACTGTAGAAAAGCACCAACTTAAATAAAATAGTAACTGTAGGAGTTCACCTTTTAGCCTGCTGGTATTCTCTTCAGCAATGCTGAAACTGGATTACATGGTTAGACTAAACTTCATCCCTTCTGGGCATTTTTCTTAGTAACAATTTTAGATTTGACCTTAGTTATTCCATAGGTATTCTAATCAATACACTGTAATTCTCTGTAATGGTCTAAGCATTCAACTATCTATCCCTGTATTAAATCTATTGGCACCACCAACTTTGTGGTTATAAACATAAATAAAATTCCCTGGGAATTGAAAGGAATAAATCAAAATGGGTGATGTGATGTTTAACTCATCAGCATTATACATTGCACGTTTGCGTAATGGCCAAACTATGAATCAGTGAAAGCAGACTTGAAAGATTTACCTTGAAATATTTGGGGTTTGGGAGATTCTTTATTTTTATTATTAGGGATGTGAGGCTATAAGGAAATAGCCATCGAAATGCTTCTTATATTTGAATCCCAGTCCAGGGTTTTCTTACCTCATGGGTATGGATGCAAGTGGTTCTGTGTTATCAAATATTATTTTTAAGTTTATAAGTGGAATTTCTTCAGTCATGCCTAATATATTTGGGGATGTACAATAAGTTACCATTTGTATTACTGTCACAATATATTTAAAGGTGTAAATAATTGCTTCCCTTCCTTTATGTGGGAATGTCTCTGTGCTCACCCTTGTTTAAAATGAAGCCATTTCCCTGATTTTGTGACTTAAAAAAAAATGGAAAATCCCCCAGCGTAGAGGTCAGCTTCAATTGCCATTCTTATATACCCAGCAAGAGTACAAGAGTACTGAATGCTTTTTGAAGTGATTCTATGATCATCCTTTCGTTTTCTTGGTTTAGCCATTTGCCGTCTGGAAAAAGATAATAAGAGAGTAACGTTTCTGCTAGGACATGATCTGTTAAAAAAAAATTCAAATAATTTATAATTACTTTTAACTGAAATTGGGCTGCCTGATCTTTTACTACCTCTGTGCTTGGGGGTGTGTTTCCTAAGGTGTGAACTGCCTTGTTATGGTTCACAGAAACACTGGTGGGTTTGGTGCTCAGACCCCTGGCAGAGGCTCTGAGTGGAAAACTCCTCCCTGCAGTTGCCACATACCTAAGAATTCATTGTACATGCAGTTGATACAACCACATAGCTTTAGAGGCTCTCTACTCCCACCACACTTATCAAACCACTGGAAACTGCAATTTTGAAGGTTAAAAATGCACTAAAGTGAAGCACCCTCAGCCTGCAGCAAGGGGGTGGGGTGGCTCCTGAGCCCTGGGCTCGCTGTGCCACCTGTGTCACTGTCACTGTACTCTGCACTCACCTGTGCTCTCACTGTCACTGAGCTCTGTGCACGCTCACCTGTGTCACTGTCACTGAGCTCTGTGCACACTCACCTGTGCTCTCACTGTCACTGAGCTCTGTGCACACTCACCTGTGTCACTGAGCTCTGCACACTCACCTGTGCTGTCACCTGGACAGTGGCAGGGCAGGATCCCTCTGGCAGTCTTGAACTCTTTCTGAGTTCCCAATCTCTGGAGGTGGATGCTCAGCAGTGGGGCTGGGGCTGGAGTTCTAAATAACTTGTGCTTTGTTTCTTCCAAACAAACAAAAAATCCATTAGTTTTCAAAGAAAGATTTAAGATTTATTTAGATTTATTTAAGATTTATTTAGAATAACTTAGTTCCTATCCAGTTTTTGTACTTCTGATCCCAGTGACAGGAGGAAGTAATAAAAAATTTTGTCATGACTTCTGTTCATTTGCTGACTGATTTCACTACAAATACACATCTGCAGGCTAATTCTTTTATTTTCTCTGTGTTAATTAAGTTCATTAGTTCATTTGCTTTACATTCCTGCTGAGTTTCCTCTGCATGTGTGTGATGTGATGATAAAAAAGCAAGGTTATTTCTTTCTGCTAGAATCAAAGCTGGTGCACAGTTGATGCACCAGAATTACCAGATTTTATTTTTCTGATTGTTGCAGTTTTACTTCCTGCATAAGATAGGAGAGATTTAAGTGCCAGTGTGTCAAGATCGTTGACCTTATTTCAGTTTTATGCCCAAAGACTAGAAGAGGATTAATCAAAGAGTTTTTAGGAAAAGATTAGTTTCTTTTAAGAATACTCTTAAAGTTAATTTAGAGGGATAAAAAAATGAATATTAGTGTAAGGCTGTTTTTCATTATTCATTTTTCTAAGATCTGTAACATATGGCTGAGCCTTAAGGAAAAGGTTTACAAAACTATACCAGAGTTAGGTACCTGTCTGCCAGATTTTGCTGTCTGTTAACTCCAAATTGTATTTTGTGTCCTTGAAAAATCACATCCTTACTCTCAGACTGTGTGTGATGGCTACATAAAAAGTCATGTGAAATCAGCAGATGGAGAGTTAAGGGATTTCCAGGGGTTCACACATGTGAACAATGCACTTTTTTATACATATTGAAAATCTACTAAAAGTAAGACTTCAGATGTTTAGGATAAAGCACAAATAGTAAGAGGGCAGAGGAACAAAATTAGTCCAGTTCATGTGATTTACAGCTTCTGGGTCTAATCCTCCAACTGTTAATATTACTCAATAGCTTATTGTTTAAGGGGAGCTACCTGACTTCTAGTTTGGCAATTTAACTGTTAGATATGGAGCTTAAATATAGATATAAAATCATAACATAAATTGTTGCTACTTTAAAAAAAATCTGATCTAAATGTTTATTTAGTATAATGATACCATGCAAAAATTTATAAAGATGGATTATTAAATGCTTAGGTATTTAATCAAAATTTAAACAAATAGATGATAATTACATTGACATCAGGTACTGAAAAATACAAGGACAAAAGATAATTGAGAACAGCTATTCCACATAAGTTAATGAATCTCTTATTATAACACATGCATTACTTTTATGTTAGTATTTCAGACAAGTCTTTTTATGTATTTATTATCTCACTAATATTGCATAAGGCACGTGATAACTAGATTTACAGTCTCTTAATATTTTTCTAGCTGTTAGAATAATGTCCACTAGTCTGAAGTCAGCTCTTGAAGGGTCCTGAACATCCACAATGGGAAAGGAAAGCCTGTTAGTCTTCAAGCACTTGTTACCAGTGATTGAAATTACTTTTTTTTGAAAAGTGCATTTAAAATAGCAGTGCACCATCTGAAGTTTGGCATACTGGATGAATTATTTATCCAAGCTGCTTATTTTCTAAATTAGAATTCAGCCTGTCTAAACTCCAAGCCTTCCAGTGGAAACATTGGACTTTGAAACATTTTGCAGGTCCAGGTGCTCTCAGCTCTGTTTGGGTGGGATGTGGACACTGCAGCTCAGGTTTCCAATAAGGCAAGAGGAGAAAGAGATCCCTGGCTCACACAGATCTGAGCTGGGAACTTCTGCACACCCCCTGCAGAAGCAGCTGCCTAGCACTAGAGTTTATTCATCTGCAAAATCTGCCTCTGGGGCTCTTTCCTGAGGTGCCTCACCCAGGATCTGCTCCCAAGGAGTTATTTCCATCTCACTCTGGTACTCAGGGTCTCTGTGGTTTTGTTCATCCAGCTGGAGGCACAGCTTGGACACAGCCAGGATGTCAAATGCTGCCAGGACCTGCAGAAGTGTGGTTCTTAATATGAAGAGTTTGAATTTTTCCATAGATAAGGGAGATCAAGGAAAGATAGTAAGCCTAGGATTCAGAATGTCCTGAAAAACTAACTGCATCACCAAAGGCCCAAACTCTTAAGAATTACAGTGCAGTTAAAAAGCTAAAAGGAAGGGAAAAGTGCACAGAAATGTGAGTGTCTAATGAGCTAATGAACTACAAGGCCCAGCAGGCGACATTAAAATAATAAAAGCATCTGTTAAAGTTTTTATTTGGTGTTAGTTTTTCCTTTGGTATTTTTTTCTTTCATAAAATACTCCCATTTTTTTTCTGAAAGAGATAAAAGGTTCCTCTTTGCAGATCTTAGTTTTGTATTATTCTTCTGATTTCTATGAGCTCAAATTAAGGAGTTCCCAACTGCTCTAATACTGCAACAAATTGATTTTCACATTTTCAGCCCGTTCATTGGAGACCATTTTGGCTTTTCTAATCTTTCCTATTTTTTGCTGAGGTTGGCAAGAGGAAAACTGAAATGGCTATGAAACTATCGAGGTATCAATGAATTCAGATCTAACTGGTTAAAAATGCAGCAGAATTCATGCACAAAGGAATCTTTAGAGGAAGACTTCCACTTGGCCTTCACCCTGTATGCATGGCAGAGATTAAATATCAGAAAGAAAGTACAGGGAAAGAGAGGCTGTGCAGCCTTGTGGTTATTTTTATTTCAAAGCTTTTATGTTTTCCAACTCTGTGGCAAGTGAAGAGGAGAAACAAGGTTCCATGAAGCCAGGCTAGCAATATTTTAGCTCATCTTCTAATAATAAATGAATATAAATAAATTGGTTATTTTTTTGCACTTTGAAGTTTTGTAGTTTGGGGATTTTTGAGCACTGAGAGAATATTTTTGAAGTTTTAAGACAATTCTGATCAGTGGATAATTTCCATGACTTTTCCTCCTTCCACACATTTATTTTGCTAACAACTATGTTCTCTTACTACAGACAAATCACATGTAAATAACTAGAGTGATTTTATTTTTGTTTGCTCAAAACTTCTGTTGACAAGGAGTGACTTTGAGCACAGAAGGGCAGACTTTAACTCGCTGTCTCAGAAGCAGAGATGCAGGAGAGATGATTTTTCAGCAATTTTGTAATTTTGGTGTGGTTCTGCCTTATACAAGGGACCCATCCAAAAAGAGCAGCAATTCTCTGCCTGTCTGGTTCAATAGCTGTCCTGTCTACACAGGGCTTGACAGCAGAGGAACTGGCAGCTCTGCTCTGAATTTGTCCCTGCAAATAATTTTCTCTGCTTCTGAGGAAGTTTGGCACAGATTTCTAGAGGCTGGTTCTTCTCACTTGAGCTACAGGACTTGTACTCCTGGTACCCTTAAGCCAGAAGTAGTTTCCAGACATTTCTGGATTTATTCTTGTCAGCCTGTCCTGGAACAGCAGTCTATCTGAAGTGTGTGAGCTGTGTGCTGAAGAACACTCTATAAATTCAGTTCTACCCATCAAATATGGGCACAGTGCTTTTGCCTTGTGATACATGCTATAAATAATTACAGAAATCTGAAACCTGGAGTGGTCAAAGAACTGTATGACTGGGCTGATAATGCTATTTTCATGAGATTTTACCTTTTATATTTATTTGGTCCTTTATTATGTTTGCTTGCTGCCAGCAATGAGAAGGAAATAGCTTTATCATCCTGTGAGTGTTTTCAAAATTTCAAGTTTTCTGATTAAACATTGACACATCCCAAAGGTTTTCCTAACCTAGAGAAACTTCTGCTTCACAGCAACTCATAATCACATAGGTGGGGCTCTCAGGATATGAGCAACCTGTTCAAGTTGTTTCTCTAGTGAATATTAAATTATTTGTATTATGTGAAACAATTCAGCAGAAGAGTTAGTGAGACACTCAGCTCAGAAAAGCCTGATGAATGGGGCAGTCGTTTTGGATCTCAGAGGCTCTAATCTGAGTGTCTCTCCTACTTGATTCAGAGGAAAGCTTTGAACAGCAGCATAAATCTTTTCCTCTCTGGCACAATTCTGCAAAAAAGAAATGTGCTTTCCAAAACTAAGAAGATTAACAGGTCACATCTAACAGCACCAACAAGATGGAACAGAAAGTATTTACATACAGTTACTACCTATACAGCTTTTCCTTTCCCATTCTGTAGTCATTAAATATCTCCACTTGTGTTTTTAATGCTCTTTGTATGCAGCTTGTAAGCATTAGAGACAAGTTTAAAAGAACTGAAAGCTTAGATTCTTGCATATTCATGCGAACTCATGGGTTTTATAAATAAAACTGAAATTCTAATTAGAATAGTGATAAAACAATTTGTTGTTTGCAACATGGAATTCTGTCATTTATTGTTCTTGCAAGGCAATTCTTTAGCTTGTTCTGATAGAGCAGACAGAGGAATAAACAAGTATTGTTCAGATAAGGGGATAATGATGTATCAGAAGAAACCAGTCACATGAATACAGATACGTTCATTTTCAAGCAGGTAATTGAGAGAAAAAGAAACACTAGAGAGAGAACATGAAATGAACATTTAGCAGAAAATTAATAACAGTACTTAATCCTTAAAATTACAGTGAAATTTGTCATATCAAGCTGGGAGTGTGGGTAAACTTGCAAGAACTTTACCTGAGACTCCGGAATAATTTACTCTCAAAATGCCCAGCATTCCTTCCAAGATTGCCCAAACCAGAATAGATTCAGCCAATGTTTTTGCCTTTCCACCCAGTCAGAACAGTGTGTGTACCATGTATGCCACAGTTTAAACTGAGCAGTGGGAGGCTTTCCTGCACTTCAGAGCAGACTGTCCTTTGGGAGGAGGTGATCCCACCCCAGACCCTGCCCTGGGCTGGGGTGTACCAGGAGGCACAACAGGTTAAACAGAGCAAACTTCATTTTGTAAAAAGATTTAGGGATGCAGAAGAAAGCAGAAACAGTGCAGAAAAAGGTTAGGTGTCAGAAGACTGTAAAGTGCAGGGAAGAAGGCAGGAGAAAGGGAAATACCTAAATGATGTGTAAAGGCAAAGCTGTTAAGTGTTAATATCTTAGTGTTTCAAGAGTACTGACAGTAATCTTTTTGCAAGTCTCTCTAAGAGCCATTACCTTTGCTTAAAGTGAGGCTAAAATGGAGAAACCATTTTCAACCACTTTAAAAAAAACTTTGGAGAGAGCAGAAGAGTAGGTAACATTCAAATAAAATTTTAAAACAGGTTTCAGAAAAGTCAGGCAAAACAACTATGCATTGGGAGTGAGGGAGAAACGCTGCATAGATGAGGAAAAAAGATCACAATGTTATTGAAAAACATGCACTCCCTGAGATTGCTGTAAACCTTAGAGAACTTGGCTTATCGTTGTCTGAGCAGACAGAGATGATGTGTTTAATAATGTGTCTCTCATAGATGTTTATGGGCCTATCAATTTCCAATTCTAACTAACCAAGAAAGCAGCTAAAGAGCCAGAGAAGTGACTTGCAAGATGAAGTTCGAGTTGCCAGTGCTTAATGTTTGGCATATTGGTGATAGCAAACAGGAATTTAACATTGAAATTCACTTCATGGTAGGCAGTTTTTGGACTTCTTTTGTTCAGATTTGTGGCCTTGAAAGTCCTGGACATCCCTCTCTCACAGGAAAAAAAAAAAGGAAAAAGCTTGCCATCTTGTGAAGTGGTTTTAAATGAGCCTTTAGCTTTGTGCTGCAGACAAGGTCAGCAGAGCTGCGATCCCTGTGCCTTTGCCCTGCCCTCAGCACTGAGCAGGGCTCACACTGGGAGTCACACTTACTCTGACATTCCCAGTCCTGTCAAAATCTCAGAGAATGCTGGAAGAAAATGACTCTCCTTGGTTTAAGTGATTGCCAAAGGCAAGTGGCAGATCTGAGGAGTTTGATCCTATCAAGATTCATCTCAAAAATGCTACTCTGCCTTAGCTTTCCTTTATCCATGGATATTCAGTACGTATCTGACAGCACAAGCAGGAGGTGATGTACAGGGATTGTTGTTTTCTATTTGTTAAGTCTTCTACAAAGGCACCCTCAGTCTCTCATCAAAGCTGTGTGTCTGAGATGTGTGTTCTGCCAGGATCATGTGTTTTCTGAGTTCTCTGGAAAGTATATTTTAAAAAAAAATCTATTTGAAACCTCTATTTAATTCTGTATGTACTTGTACTTGTATTAGAAACTAGATGCAGGTACAGAATGTTGAAAGTGAAAGATGCTGAAGTGCTTAGGGGAACAGGCAGTCCTGGAGTTAATGCTTTTATTTATAAGGCTCATTGGTCAATGATACTGAACTCTCCTCCAGGAAAAAAAAAAAGATCCTTAATTCACTCTTAGAAAATTCAATGCCCTATTGTTCTCACTTTTCTGAAGTCACTGTTTATAACATTGCTCTCCTCTTCCCTCTGAGGAATAATATAATTTATTGGAGCAGTTCATTCATAGTCTATGTGATATCTATCTTTTGGGACAGAGATACCTTTTGCATGATGTACACACTGTTAACTTCAAACTCTTCCTGTTTGCTTTATGTGCAAGGGTCCGTAATCAGGAATATTTATGCATCCTGGTACCCAGTTGTGCTGTGCTTGCTGTTTTCTGCTCTTCATAGAAAATTAAACTTTTTTTCTTTTTGGCTCACACCTACCTGAAAAGCAAAAGATTTGAGAATATTACCCAATGGATTTATGATTACTAGGCAGATAGCCAGTAATAAGCAGTGATATCTGATACTACAGCCCAGACATTCTCTGCTTTTTTCCACCTTTTTCCTATTATCTCTAGGTTTAATAAACTATAAATGGTAGACATAAATGGCAGACCATCTTTTCTCTTTTTGTGCCTTTTTTTTTTTCCCTTTGGAGGTGCTTGGTGATGAGATTAAGTTAAGGGTCATATATTCTTCCAGCCTAGTATTTAGGAATAGGCAAATTATTGAAAAGGGTGGAAGTGATCTAGGCTTATTCTTTTTTGTGGGAGAGCAGCCTTTTTTGCTGAACAACAATAATTTTAAATGGAAATAACAGTATTATAGATAGAGATTTAATGAATATATATGAGAAAAGCACGATAGGAGTCACTAAGCAGTTCAGGGCTTTAGATGAGGTCACGTTTCTGACTTGTGTAGTATGAAAGTGAGTAAATCTTAGATGATCATAGTCGAAATATTTCCAGGGTATTGTACATACTGCTTATTGTAGGAAAAAAAATATTTTCTTGCCTCTGGCTTATAAGGAAGACATTGAGTGAAAACCAGCTGCATTTGTACCTTAATGTTTCCATTGAATATATTGTGTCTTTGTTTCTGGATCTCACATAATTGCTGACTGTGAAATTAAAATACCAAGCTCATTATTTCAATCCTGAAATATAACTTGCTTTAGACTTATGCTTTTGTCTCTAATTGTAGTGTCCGTGTGTTGAGCTTCATTAACTTGAAACAGAAGAAGCCCCCACTTTTGTGTTAAAGTTAATTAAACCTGGTAATGGTTATTGTCTGAAAATTTTCTGGGTTCAAGTAGGTTATTTTGCTTCTGTCTCGATTTTCATGCATCATTTCATCAGTTGGGGTTTGTCAATTCATAATATACAGGATTTGCCTGGACTCAGTGAACTATGGTGTTTTTTAATCATAAAAATACACTTGCATGTTTAATTAATACATAGTTGGAAGCTTCTCCTTGTGAAATAATCACTGGTGACTTTTAAACTCAAATTTAAAAAAAAAATTGTAAAAACAAAAGCAATTATTTTTCCATGAATAATAGGTGACAGCACAGCACACAATAGATCGATGTTCAGTTTTTAATATAAAAATTGAAGATTTCAAAATTTGACAAATCTATGATGTGTGAAACCTTCAGACTTAGAAATACAGCATTCTGAGCTGTACTCCACATAGACTTGAGGCCATGATGAGAGGACAAATTAAATATGCACCTTTAAATGCATGTATAGTTTAGTATTTATGCCTTAATAATTTTGTTCAAAGTTCTGCAATTCAACCTTAAGTATAATGCATGATGTGCACATCTTTATCACTGATGTTGTGGATTATGCTGTGTGAGATGTCCTTCTTAAAAAATACCACAAAAAACCTCCTAGTGACAGACCATGTCTAAGATCAGGCTATGGGTTTTGCTCAACAAAGCTCAATGATTTAAGTGCATGAAATAAAAGATTAGATGTACTTGCCTATGGGAAAAGCTTGGGACAAAGGAGAAAATCGATGGTCTCTTCCTTGGAAAATTATGCAAGCCAAGTTTAAGTAAGTAGTTTTTTGTGATTCATTAGAAAAGGACAACATTTAAATAGCAATAATTTTATTTAGTATTACTTTTCATGCATTTTAGATTTCAGATTTAAACCATCAGCTGTTAGCTAAAGCTTTTGGACTATTCAGTTGAGATGTAAAAGAAATAATGATTTAAAATCTTATTCTGTGTCCAGCTAGCTTTTTGAAATGAGGAGCATGTGTTCAGAGAAATATTGCTGTGCATCCAAAAGGTGCCAATCAGAGATATTAGTGAAAGGTTTAATGGATTTTCTGTGCTGTGTGAAGCTCCTGCTGACAAAGTCAGCTCAAGACCTTTCAGCATCATAGGCAAAGCAGAATTTTGCAGCAAAGAAGAGATGAGTAGAGGGGGATGTGCTGTGTTGGAATGGACCATGGAGGTTTTGGGTATAGGGATGGCAAAGGCCCAGCTGGTTGACAGCAGGGTGAGGAGATTTGGTACGGTTTTTATGGCTTGTGGTAGCTTATGTTGGATTTGTGATTATTTTCCTTTTTTGACAGTGTGTATGGAATTGTGATGAGGTAAAATGATCTGGACAGAGCCATTTGAGGCTATGAAAAGCTGTGGGAGGTTCTGGAGGCTGTGAGGTCTTTCCAAGCCTTTCTGCCCAGCCCAGTGACCTTGCTGCCCTTCAGCAAGCAGTTCTGAACTGCTCTCCATGGTCTTCTCTCCTTTCAGTCACACTCCCCTCCTCACTGGGGGGCCCGACTCAATTCCCCACTCACCTGCTTCGGATTGTGCCCCCATGGCAGCAGCAGAGAGGGCTGGGGGAGACAGGCTGGGCACCTGCAGTGGCAGAGTGCTGCCCTGGGCTGTGTGCTCTATTCTACACAGCCCTGGGTGAGCCTGTCTTACACAGGACCTGTCACCAGCAGCACTGCAGGTCCCTGTGTCCTTCCCCTGTGTCACAAGTGTCACATCTTCTCATGTATTCATTTAGAAGCTGGGGAAACAGCTGTTTCCTGCAAACACTTGGGAAATGAATAGTCCCACTAAGCATAAGGGTGTTGGTGCCACAGGTTAATGACAGGGTAGAGATGTTCAAAGTTAAGTGCGAACCTCTCAGTAAAGGGCAAATCCTAAAATTTCCCTCATTTTCATTGAAATTCCCATACAGGTAAATATCTATTGAGGTAGTGCTCTAAAACTCAAATTATTATTTTTCCCCTAGGAAGACCAAAATTTCCAGGCTTTAACTCCATGTTAAATGTCAGTAATATGAAAAGGCATAAAAAGGAGGTGAAATACAAGATGGTATTGTTATGAGAAATTATTCAATTTCTATATCCTCTCCCCATCCCTACTGTGTTTCATCTCTTAGAATTGCAGTTTTCTGCAGATTTTATGGGACATTCATTGGGATCTATTACAGGTTATAGAATGAGAAATCTGTTAAAGATTAATTGAAATTCAGAGACTAAGAATGTGTAGCATGTACTATAAACCCACTTGAATCCCAAAATATTTTTTCATTTTTGATTTAAGTTCTGCACTGAACTCCTTAAAATAACAGCCCTAAGAGTATCCACAATTAACCCCATAGATAAATGAAATTCCTTTTTTTCCCCCTAAAATTAACTTCCTTGGTTAATACCTTGCTGTGTATTTCCTCCAAATAATTCCTTGACCTTTCTACATCCGGGCACCATCAGGTTCCTCTTGAGCAGGGGTAGCTGGGCTTGTGGAGAAGTAGAACAACACAGATTTTCACCTCATCTTCCTGTTTTCCCTCTGTGTGTGAGAAGACAAAACTGAGAGGTGAGGTTGTTAAGGCCAACGTGTCAGGGAGGTTCTTTGGAAAGAGGGCAGTGCGTGACACAAAGTGGAGACAGAGAGGTTTTAGTCAAGCGCTGCTTGCAGTCCTGGCAATGCAGGTTTGGCTTGTTGCTTGCTTTCCCTAACTCCAAGACAATGCAGCAGCACTGGGGGCTGGTTGGAGTGAAAGCTGTTCAGCCTTGGTGGCTTTTTCATGGGTGAGCTTTCTTTCCTCCCACCCCTAATGTTTCAGCATTTTCTCTCCCATTTATCCTCTCACAACATAGATTTTCAGTTCATCTTTCTATTTTTCCTGTGTGTGTGAGAAGACAAAGCTGAGGTGGGATTGTTGTCAAGGCCAGTTTGGGTGGATCCAGTTTTATTTTAGCTGGGTGACTCACCTGTGTCTCTTGTGTAAGCCGGGAGAGCCCCTGGTGTGCCAGGATAAATCCAGGGACAGGAGGGGACACAAAGGATGTATAAAAGGGGATACAAAGCTGCTTCATCTGCTGCCTTGCCCTTACTCTTCAGCCTGCATCTCAGCTCTTCTTTTGTCTGATAAAGCACTTCTGGAGTGAGAAGTCCTCCTGACAGCCCAGGATGTGCCTGATGGTTCCAGCAGCTCTGGCCATGGTTGCCTGGCTCAGCTGTGTGCAGGCACCTCTGCTCCAGCCTCCAGATAAGCCCTGACATTAACTGGGAATTTGGGGAGCATTGCCTTCAGCCAGTTCCTTCAGAACTCCAGAAGGACAGTATAAAATCTATGTTTTCTGATTTGGACTTTACAGTGCCATAAATAGTGACATCATAGTATATACACACAAATACATAATGATGAATACAGCAAATGCAGTCTTGCACGTTGGCTGAAAAATACATGCTCCAGGCCCAGATTTAATAGCAACTTTCATATTCCATTCTTGGAATATAAAGCCAGCATTTTTGTCTATTTTGACTTTTGCATTAACAAAATGAGGTCAGGAAATCTGTTAAAGTTTATCTTTAAAAATGTTTTCAGCCCAGTCACCTTGTTTTAAAAATCATTTCCGTTTGTTATCTGCACGTTTAAGTAGATTGTGTTTCCTCGTGATTGAGTCTCCGAAGGAAAGCACTTACAGATTCCTGTAATTGATTATACTTTAATGATACATAATGGCGAGTTCTGTTTTCCATTATTGTTACCCTGCACGCTGGACGGTGAGTGCTGCGATAGCAGAATGAATATTGATATTCAGATGATTTGGGGACATTGCACGGGTTGAGATGCCCTGCACTAACACTCACACACACACACAGTGTCTCCGGTGTTGAGGGGCAGGGACCATTCCCACCCCTGGGCAGGGATTGCACAGGTGTGCCGTGGCCCAGCCCTGCTGGGCACCTGCAGTCCCTGTCGCTGCCTCCCTGGCCCATCGCACACGGGAGCTGCCTGCTCTTACACTGCAGCGTTTTGTTAATTGCGTTCTTCTCTTTCTGACGGTCCCTTTCCCACAAGCGATCGCCGCTCCCCTCCCCGCGGTGCTTGATGATCTGAAGGTGTTCCCACCTTCCTGATTGCGATTCCCTCATTATTTACGGGTGTCCCTGGCGGGATAAACCTGCTCCCTTGTGTTTGGGTGGAAAGCTCCAGAGCAGGGTGGCTTTGCCTGTGCTGTGTGTGCCAGGGTCAGGGCAGTGAGCAGAGCCCTGCTCGCACAAATCCATGGAGCAGCTCTGTTCCCCTAGGCTGGGCTCTAACCCTGCACATCCAGCCTGTCCTGACACTCAGGTCACAGGCACCTTCTGGTGAGCGAGCCAGCGCTCAGAGCTGGCCTATGTCGGAAAAACAAATTTCGAAAACATTTAAATTCCTTAATTTAAGTACTGCATTTTCCAGGTGCTGCAAAAAGCCATAGAGCCGTTGTCTTCTCAATAATCATGGAATATGGAAACTTAATAGCTAGAATATTACAATGATGTAAAATTGGTGATGTGTGTTCAAAACACTGGATAGAATTGCACAGTGTGTCAGATAAGGTACTGGCTGAGGCTTTGCTTTTGCCTTGACTTTTAATTTTCTTTACTGAGAAGAGGATGGTGCTTAAAGCTTGCAATTCTGGCAAGTTGTGCCAACAAATCTCATTTATTATATCGCAAGTCAGGAGCTATATTATCAAAATCCTTTGTTTTCCAGGAATTTACATCTAAGCTTTCTCATAGCCTTCACCATATTAAGCAAGTGATGGTTCTTAACCAAAATTCAGGGGGAAAAAAAGAAGCCACAAAAACTGCTGTTTGTACTTGGAGAATGTCAATGTTTGGCAGAATCAAAATACTTCCTAAAACTCTGAAATAATTTTCTATTTCAGTTTTTAAAATGAAATTTTAGCTTTAAATTTCACTTTAAATTCTGAAAACTAAAAAAAGAAAGTCACTTCTGAAGTAAATAGACACTTTAAGTTGAGCTCAAACGCAATTACTTGCCACCACACAGATTTTTTGGTTTATTCTCTGCTACATACATTTTGCAGTGTTTTAAATTACATCACTGTATATATATGTATTAACGTTCAACACTTGGATTCTGTTTAATATAGGTTAAATATTAGTTTAATGGCTTTGTGTCTGACACTGATTACAATTCAAATCCTCCTTGCATGCTGTTCTGCTGATAGTAATAGCAGCATTTGTAATGTTCAGCCATTGCCATCCAAGTCATAAACAGTAATATCAATTAATATATACTTATGCTTGTGTGGTTACTCTGCACAGGGATTAATAGAGAAATTATTTTTACTATCAGAAAACCATTTCAAAGAGATAAGAATGGCAAATGCAAAGCAGATGAAGTTATTTAAACAGCCTTTTCAGTGGTGATATTTGAATGTTTGTAGTGTCTTGCAGCAGTTTTGGAATATAATACACAATTTAATTTCCTGTATATTTGTGTTGTAGAGGAACAGTTTCTGGACTGTGAAGGAAAATTTATGCTCTAGTGCAATGTATTCTCAGCTCAACCCCACATTGCAAAGAAGCTTCTACACATTTCTTTAATTTAAGAAACATGAGTTCCTAATTAGTTATGCATAGACAATGGTGGATTTTTCCAACTGCAAAATGATTAATAATACGTAATTAAAATGGAACCTGGATCAAAAACTCATCAAGTCTCCCTAATGCCATAATACTGTACCCTTTTCCTAGGCAAGTGATCCTCCCCAGGGGATCTGAATGATACTCTGGAAATACGTTTCTGCAAATGCACTGTCTGCTCTCATAAGGAACTTCCAAAATTTGTAGTTGGGGAACTTTTTTTCAGTATTTTCATGTTAAAAATATGTAACTCATGAGACTATTAAGTAGAGTTTGGAAAATATGGCCAAACACGTATACAAGGTATGAACATGCTCTATTAATATGCTTTATAGTTGGGAGTCAGGTGTAAGTAAACAAGCACACATGAAGAACAAACCAGTATTAGTCCTACAGCTTTACTGAAAATTTCCTTAAAGAGGGTACAATTTATCCCTGCCAGATTAAAACAAAAACCTCACCTACTTGCTTCTAAGCAAAATTCCTAACAAAGCGCCGATAAAGCAAGAATAAAATATCTTACTTTATTTCTTTACTTGTTGGCCTCCCCATGCCCTCGTTCCCCAATTTTGCTATCAAGGACTCACCAGATACTCAATGAGAGCCCAGAGGTTTGGAATGAACAGCACAGAAAAGCTTCTGTGGGTCTGGGCTGTATCCCAGCTGCTCAGTGGGAAGAGGCTCCGTAACGCTGGGAGCCACTAGATGCCACTCTTGTCTCATCCCAGTACCAGTCTGAGAGTATTTATGGTTGTTTAAAAAACCAAACTGTGCCCTCCCACCCCCAAAGTCCCTCTAAAGATGTTCCTCTGGTATTTCAGATATTTCGCCTTTTATTTTTCTCTTAATTAAACTTACGATATGACCCTATTGTTTATAGTTTTCCTTCCCTCTGCTGTAACACTACACTTGTTTATAAATATTTCAAAGCTATCCCTAGACAATATTTTTGTTGCTGGACTCTTGCATGGCTGTGTTGTGCTCCATCTCATTTTTCTCTTTGGGTGGGATTCACAGAATTCTGACATAAGTATTCATCTATGTTTGATTGATTTCACAGCCACTTATGGTGTAAGAACCTCTAAATCTAATTTCTTAAAAAATTCTCCAAAGAACTTCACATTTGTTTTTTTTTTTTTCTATACCCAATACAGTAGGAAGCTCATGAACTTGTTGTATATTAAGATTTTGTCATTGATGACCTTTCTCCTACATTTATCGTGGCATTTCCAAGTGAGTTGCCTGACTGTAGATTGCCCAATTTTCAGGTTATTCTTAGCCAGGTAGTTGAGGAAGAATAAGTGTAAAAATGTTCTGGTTATTGAAGACAATAGAGGAAAAATTTTAACAAAAAATTAATCCCTACAACCTTCAACATAAAAATATTTTAATGTTCTATATCTCACAATAGCAAACTTAAATGTCTTCTGTTGGCAAAACTGAAAATGTTCTCTTGTTTGTGTGAATTTGATAGAGACCTTGTGATTTTAATACTGTTTTCCATACAGAATTAAATGTTCTTTTTCAGTTTTTAATGTACATGTGAGATGACTTCTATGTACTGTAAGCTACCAGTATGGCAGCCAGAGCTAATGAAGTCACTTGCTTGAAAGACAGACAGTATATATTTTGAAGGTAACTTGGAAAAACTTGTGAGTAACATGGCTGAATAACAATTAAATATTATAGGGGTATAAAGATCTCCTGCACATTCAATTAAGTTAGATTTAGATTTTTCTGAGTATTTTCTTGCACATGTGGAATGAGGTGAATTGGTACAAAAATGCAGAGGGATATATCCATGGAGAAAACTTTTTGTACCCTGCTTAGTTTCTTAGAGGTAAGGGTTGTTGGTGGAGCTCTGTGGAGAGAAATGTGATTTTGGAACATCAAAATGTGAGAAAAGAGGGAAAGTATGTAAGTGCATAAAAATATGTCAGTAAAAAAAGAGACCGGATTATTTAAATACAGTAGAACTACCTTTATTGAGAGTTTATAGACTGTATGCCAATAAAAACTATTATTCTGTTCTTTTTAAGAGAAAACCAAAACTATTAGTGATTTGTGGAATTAACAATCACACTGCATCCAGACCAAAGTCCAGAGATGAGGTTGCTTGTGGAACCTTAACTTTATTGCTCCCATATCTCTGAATAATAACTGTGCAACTTGAAAGTTCCCTTTTTGTCGTTTGCAATGGAATGATTTAATTTATTTAAGTTTCTATGATGAACACTTAATGCCTTACACATGGAGGGAAGGGTTCAGTCCGTGACTCAGCCCTGAGTCTGTAACTACAGCCTGTCTGCACTGCTGTACTGAGGAAGCTTTTTGTGGTCATTAGCAAAGGCTGACCTCTCTGTTTGTATACAATGTCTTGACCATGCAATTGTTGAAGGGCAAGTTTAGGGATGTGGTTAAATTAGTCTGTAATTTTATTAACTCACTTGGGACCATAGCAGTTATTTATTAAAGGTCACTCTAGTTCTGTTCTCCTCTACTATCAGATCTTTCCTTTGTAATCTCTCCCCAATAAGCTCCCCATTACTTCCCTTTCCTGTGAATATTTAAGTGGTGGTGGTGAAAAGAGAGTCTGTATCAGCTCTTCTGAAGCATGTCCTCATGTGGTGTGTCTGGAGAATATAAACCCCTCACAGAGCTATACTGGCTCACAGAAATGGGAGGAAGTGTTGAGTTTCCTTCTCCCCAAGGGACAATGGCTGGCAGTTCCCTTTGTCAAGAATAATTCCATGCTCTTGTTTGGAGAGCTCCATGTCAAGGGTTTGCAGATGCAGTTTTGCTCAAGAGCCACCACCTGCAGGATCTCCTGGGTATGGGCACACACCCCCTGACCCCACAGCAGCTCCCTTGCACCGCATCCATCTCACCTCCTGTGCTTCCAAGAAGTGTCCATCTCCCATGGGAGCCCTGCTCCCCACAGTGTCCATCCTCACCTCTCCCAGTGGCTGGAGCACAAGGACAGCACACCTCTTACATCTGCTGTCATCACTGAAGTAAAGAGGTGTGAGTATCCAGAAGAGTATCCAGAACAGCTTTCCTCTCTGTGGTGATCTTCAGGTCCTGTCTCCTTACTCTGATGTGGGCAAGCTGCCAGTGTCAGGAAATGCCTTGTCTGGCAGTAAGTGACCTCGTTCCACCGCTGGGGTAACTGCAGAGGAGAGGGGCACTCTGGTACAGGGATTCCCATCCTGTGGTTGGTCTCAGCTCCTGCAGTGTTCTGGCAGTCTGCAGCAGTGCAGGCACAGGCTGGTCTGGAAGCAGAACGAGCTGCTGCAGGGCAGGGCTGGCTCCTTGGGCTTGCACCTGGGTGTGCAGCAAGGGCCAGGCCAGCACTGGGGTGCTCCTCGTGGGGAAAAACCTTGGGCACAGCTTGTAGGGAACCCCAGAGCGGGAGAAGACTGTGCCATACAGGGATGAAAGGATGCCTGTTGTCATGGTGGGGGCTCTGTGCATAATTTCCCTCCTAATTAACTAGGGCTTTTTCCCTCTCCTCCAGTATTAAGTCAGGATGCTTTCCTCAGATGAAGAAGGGCAGACATTTTGAAGGAAATTAGTTTTAATCTAATAAAGTCTGTTCCAGGACAGAATTTGCAGTAAGCATAACCTTCTATAAATAAAGCTGAAAAAGTAAAAAGACACTGAATTTAAGAGAAGAAAACATGACGTGTTTTTTTGAGTAAATACTGGGACATGGGAGTTTATTCCCCATTAGAGTAGGTATTTAACTTGGAAGCCAATAAGTGCTGGGTAAATATGGACTAAAAATATAAAGTGTGGTTAAGAGAGAGATTTTATTTTAATATGTTGAACCTCGTTAAAAAATAGATACTACAGAATGATAACAATATAATAATGTATGAGTTTATGGATATAATCAATGATCTATATGTTTTTTAGCTGACAAAAATAATACACTTAATAGAAAGGGATTAGGGAGAATTTATATTAAAATCAACATAATGATAGTTATTATCAGAATAGGAAGTTATGATTAGAATGAGGAATATGTTATGAGAACTTCTAGTGTTATGATGTGTCATTTATAATATAATTTGTTTATTTATATTTTTTTCTGATTTCAGTGTATGGAATGCTTCATTTTAGAAAATCTCAGTAAGAAATGGGTAGCTCAGTTTAATGGGAAGGTGGTAACTTACTGTTGGGTAACATGATCAGAAAAGTCTGAATCCAGTTTTTCTCTGACATCCTTTGTGATGCAGTCAGGTGCTGGTCTGTGAGGTCAGCCCTGGGGCCATGAGGAAGCTGCTGGCTGGGGTTTTGATAAGGCTGCTTCCGAGGTCATAGGCTCACCTCATGATAATTCTAATTAACTCGGGCACAGGACTGTGTAGGCAAGGTAATGCAGATTCCAGCTCACTTTTTTCAGTCTCTGTATTAAGAGAGTTGCTGCCCTGGATTGTGCTGTACATGATAGTTGTACTTAATCACAGCAGAGGTCACACCAGATTTAAAATCAAATGTAAGGTTTGAGAATGAGTATTAAATATTTAAGTCACCCAGGCATTTATTTTTTCCATTTCACTTATCTTTTCAGGAGGCATGTGGAATTTTGGGCAGAGAAGAACTAAAGTAATAATTCCTTTTTCCATGCTTTATTCCCTATATCACTTTTTTCCTCTGTCATCTTGCTTTCCCTTAAATTTAATTTTAGCATGGTGAAATACACACCAAATTCAGAAACTGAGCAAGCATTAGGAATGTATTATTCTTGCTGATTGCAGGTAAGTAAACACCAGTGAAGGACTGTGCTTGCCAGCCCTTTTCAAACCTTATGTTAGAACTTGTGGAACCATGCCAAACACTGATGGACTTCAGCTACCATTAAAAGCTAAATTTCTGTGATATTTTTGCTAAGGTTCACAGAACTCCTCAAGCAAATTTGAGTCTCATGGCAGTAGTCTAAGGAATGATTTATAATTGTCTATCAAACTCTAAAATGGTTTGGGTTTCATGTTTTCAACATTGCAAGTAAACTTGGAAGCTCTGATCCTGACGCATAGCTGAGTGCAAAATCCAGAGTGAGCCAGAGTAGAAATCAAAACTGATTCTTCTCAAACCATGCAGATGAAGCCTGCAGATTTTTTTTCCTAGAAGTCTGTATTATGTGCCTTTCAAAGGACTGATAATAGCTTGTTCATATTTTACAAATATAGACAGATAGGAGTTGGCAAACACTCTTGTGAAAAAGAAAAGAGATTGAAGGAAAATAGGTATGAAGAAGCTGTGAGTCAACCAGCCCAAGAACCATACTGTGAAATGATATGACTAAAATATGTGCATGGTAAATAGTGTGACATTGAAAAATGAAACATTCAATATCACAGCCAGAGGAGAAGAATGCCAGCTCCCAAAATTGGGTCCTGGCAGTATGTTCAGAGAGTCAAATAGGCATATGCTTGATTGCAGTTTGGGTGGAGAGAAAGGAGATTCACAGAGCTCTGTGTATTTTCCCACACTATGAATTAATCACATCTAATACTAATTATATACTTGCAACACTCTGAATTCCTGCATAAACAGTGGAAAAATGTGGAGATGTTTCCAAGACTGGAGCAGCTCTAACAATGAATCCCTATATGTGATTTTGCAACTGTTTGCTGTGCGTCATATTCAAACCCAGTTATGTTCTGCACATTTACTCTTCTGTACTTCGATGGTGATTTACACTCCTAGGGAAGCAGTTGGGTGAAACCATGTCTCAGAAATGTGGAAGCTTAATATAAATAAATTAAACACAGGCGCTTGATTTCAGTGAATCACAGCCTTTTGACGTTTATAATTTCAACACATGATTGTCCCCAGCTACTCAAGCTCTGTGATTCATGGTGATGCTTCAGCTATTGGCTTGATAGAAAATGCAAAACGTAAGGTTGGGGTTTTTTAGCTGTTCTAGGATGCTAAAAGATCTGGATCCACACAAGTGGGACAAATACTAACAGCTTGTTAGGAAACTGTCTAATCATTCTGAATTAATGATGCCTTGATTATCTTGCCTGTAACCATTAGGTCAAATGAAGAGTTTTCTCCAGGCTTTGACATCCATGCAGGTGTACTTATTTTGTTGCTGTTGAAAATAGAAGCACAGCCTGACTACAGAGGTGAAATTATTTCAGGAGGTAAACCTTCATGTTGCTGGGGTTGTTCTTGCTGGAATTAGTGTTATGCAAGCTGCTGTGGGAAGCTTTCATCCAAAGGGAACCTGTTAGGAGCTGGAGGGGTGTGATCAGGGGGATGCAGGTTTGAGCTGCTCTGTGTCAGGGAGCTCGGGCAGGGACTCTGAGTGCTGCTCTGCGTTGCTCAGGTGGGATACATCAGACACAGCATCTGAGACCACACAAGTACCAGTGATGCTCTGAGGGGCAGCTAAAGCTGTGGGGAATTTTCATCAGGCAGTTTCAGTTCTGTAGGTATGACAAGTGTGATAATTCCCATCTTGCAGCTCAGGAATCAAGACTGATCTCTCTCATGAGATATACAGAATGCTGAGGTTTTTTTTTCCCTACACTTTTAACAAAGTAATGAAAAATTGAATAAGTTTCAGCAAGATTTTGTTTTAGAAATATGTAGGTAAACTTGATTTTCTGATTTTTAAGTGAAAGAATTTGCTTTTGGGGGGAGGAAAAATTGAAGTGGGAGGAAACATTTTGAGTTTCAGAAACTAGATTAAGATTTCCTGACTTCATTAACCTTCTGAATTGCAGTTAGTAGCAGAGACACAATTAGTAAGAGGCCTCAACTCCAATGAGGCTGATGTAAAGTAAGAAGTTTCTCACTTTTATCTGACTTGCCCATTTTTTTACTTCTAACAGCCTGGTGATAAGATACATTTACTGCTTCAGTTTTCTTTGCATTTCTTATAAACTAGATTTAAGAAAAGTAGAAAGAAACAAAGAAAGATCATAATAAGAAAATACAAAGGGTGAAGCTCCTCACCTGTCATCCTGCAGCACTTCAGCAGATATGCCCAGTGTGATGAGGTGTACAGAGGTGTCTTTGGAAATACTCTAAAGGTCTGAGAAACCAGAATATCAGAGCTAATTGGGAAAAACATTGGTGAACTAATCTTGCTGCTTTCCATGGAGAACTGTAAAACTGGCTGTATCATCAGGGCTGTTTATTCTTTTGCTATTTGTTGGTATTGACCTGACTGAGTTCCTGACTCTCAGTAATTATTGTGAGGCTCAGGTAGAAGAAACCCCAACTTAACATTTGAACTTTGTTTGGATGATGCCAGTGTTGTGCATTGATGCTTTCAGCTGGGAGCACAAGGAAATGCATTGGATTTGTGGGTCATGAACTCTCAGCACTCTGATCTCTTTCTGAATGTCCTTAGTGCAGTCCAGGCAGGTAATTTGCTCTTTGGCCACTGCTCACAGGAGTGCCTGGGAGCTGAACTCTGCCAGAACAATTGCTGCAGAGAAGCACTAAAAACCAGACTTATTTCACCTTCTCTGGCACACAGACGCAGGATTTGGGGAGTGGGAATTAAAACGTGCAGATGCAAACCCTCCTAATTCTTCTGTACATTAAAGTGGTATTGTATCAGATTAACTTCTTAGTCATGTATATGCTCCAAGATAAATGGACAGCTATTGTTTTCAGCTGCAGCACCCACCATTCACATCAAAGTCTCTGCATAGCTGTAACAGAGATGAGAAGTTTTTTTTTAATCGAATGTGTCTCATTTCCTTCAAGTATTTATGGCTTGTCACTGTCTAACTGAACCCAAGATGCTGACAAATATGCAAGTCATTTGTAAAGCAGTTAAAGTACAGGATATATATAAGTAGAGACATTCTTCTGATTAGAAAATAATCTTGTATTAATAATAAGTCTTCCTGTTGTAAAATTCTTTCTAAATACAGTAATATTCGGAATGGGAATTAGAGATATTTCAGGGATGACATTTCATTTTTTCCAATCAGCTTTACTATAAACAAACCCTGCAAATTTTCAGTGTCAGCATATGGCTCAGGTAAAACTAAGCTCATATTTTTGCTCCAAGTACCTGAATGTTTGCTGAGGAGTTAGTCATGGCATATTGCTGTTTCAGGCTGATGTGTGTTACATTAGGCATTTTGAATAGTATCCAGTAGCATAATCCCTTCTGTCTTTGAAAATATTTTTGTCACCAAAGTTTTTAAGTCTGTTTTAGGTCTCTGTGTAAGCTACAGATCAGTAAATGAGATGAGCATTCCATTTCAGGATTTCTCCATGATACGTTGTATGTATTGTTATTCAGATCCCTGTGTGGTCCAGTCATGCCATTTATTATTTCAACAAAATAGCTAATGACAAGCTATTGCTAAATGAAGTGTTTTCATGGCACCTTGCTTAGGAGGGAGGATCTTTTTTCTGGCAGTTGGAGGCTTTTGTAACAATATCTACTGTAATTTCTCCCTTGGAATCTACACAGAGTAAGTCATCTGTGCAGTAAACTTATGTCCAGGAAGCCTGAATTAATAACCTGGGTCAGCTTCACAAATTTCTCATTATTCCAAATACCTTTTCCTGTTGGCTAAGCCTTTTGTTCAAGATGACACTGAATTGCAGTGGTTATAGATGGCTTATGACCTGGAAAAGGCTGTTGGCAATACAAGCATATTTTGTCACAGACTTAAAATGAAGCAAGTATGGAAGTTAAAGGCATTAAATGTAGTAATTTTCCATGAAAATAACCATTACAAACGGTAAATATGTTTATATTTTTATGAATATTGTTTGAGCTGTGGCAGTGAGCTCAGAGCCAACATATTCAAAACTGATAAATCTTTTTTATAAGGGAGTGTATTATATTAGTGCTAATCCTTTTTTCTACAATAAATATTTAAAGGCAATGGAGGATTTTCCTGCCAATCATAATTAACAAATTTATATAATATTTTTATGTTCCGCTCTTCGCCCTCAGTGTAGACAAATACAGTGGAATTTATATATCTGTATATCATCATTTCCATTCAAAAGATAGTAACAATTAAGAAAAAAGGCTCATTATCCTTAAAAATGTCCTTGTTGAGATGATGTCCTGGTAATAAAAGATGCAGGATCTCAGATAAACATCTGGTAGGAATGTGGTTCTTCATGTTTTTTGTTAGATCAGTATTTCAGGCTAATTTGTGACTGAATAATACTGTATTTTCTCTTGTTATTTTCAATTTATCCTTTACCAGAGACAGGAAGGAGCAGTGAAATAGAAAATTAGGATGTTTAGAGGGAGTAATTAGAGAGGGCTAAAAAATGTTTTTTAAACTGTTTAGATGTCTGAGAGGCCCTGTGTGTGTGATCTTTCCAGCCGAGCTGAGGGAAAGGCACAAATACAAGATGTACCCAGTCTGGGCTGCCACTGTTTGCTGGGGACTTCCTTAGCTCTCAGCAGTTGTTTCATGCAAAGTCCATCCTAGGAATGTTTCTGGGATTCTTCAGAGTCTTTGGGAGATGTTATCTCTCTTGCTTCTTAGCAAGAACCTAAACTTCTTGTGGTTGTAAACAAGACAGAGCAGCAAGCTGGACTGTGGGGTAGCTGATTTGTAAAACTCCCAGTTATCCCATCCCCCAGGTGGATTTCAAAGTAGAAATTTGCCTCTGGTAGACTTAATTTGCCTGATCAGCTTTTAGAAAAGTGTTTATCTGTTTTAATTTAAAATAGATAAGATTGCCACACAATCTAGATCTGAAACATAGAAATGGTGGTATTGTTTCTGAAAATCTCAGACATTTCTTCAGTTGTGTTCACAGTCCCCGTTGTGCTCTGGTTTGACCATAACTCTGAAGTTGTGTGTAGGATTCCAATAGCAACACAGTCCACAGCTCAGTGAGTGTCCCAGTAAATTGTTCTGTGAGTATCTGAGAATTTAATATAGTGAAGAAATAGTTGTCCAGACTCCAGATAGTTTCATGATGTTGCTCTGACAAATTCAGTTCATGTAATGTGTTCTTCTATTGCTGCTTTTATATTTATCATTATTGGCCTGTCTTTTCTGGATGTGAAAAATGGTTAGAAGTTGAAAACATAAAAGAGACTGTTTTTATATTTCATAAACTTAACTCTTGGGCTCTACCACTCACTTACTCGCACAGGTTCAGGATGAGAATAGTGTGCAGATGTTCATTTTACCCATGCAGATATTTTTCAATATCCAGGTTCTTAACTTGCCCCTCTTTCCAACCTCCCTTGTCTCCCAGCTCTCTCCTAGGGCAAATAAAAATTCATATTTGATGTAAACTTGCCTCAGCTGGTTTATGTGGATTCTGGATTTCTGTATCTAGGACTCATGCTTGCTGAATGGAGTAAAGAAAAAACTTAATGTTTAAAAAAAGACATAAAGAAAATACCTTTTCATGTCAAACTTTAGTCATACAGTCAGTAAAAGCAAAATTGTAAAGAATTAGAGAAGTGTACGTACTTACTCTCTGATAATCTGTGAGATGTTTTTAAACACTTCAAACTTATTTTATGGATAAAATAGACGCCATTGTCCTTCCCCCTTTACTCTAGAGACATGTGTTTCTTTTATTAAATTAACTCATCATCATGGTTTTGTTATTTCAACTGTGGGCTTAGCTGACCAAATTTCTGTATTGCTTGAGAGAGTCATTAATCATTTGAAGAGGATTTGTATATGTTCAGTTGCTCAACATCTCATCTCTCACTTACCCCCAAATAAATTCAATAATGTTGCACATGTTCTTTTGCTTTCCTTTTTGTAGTCAATAATATTAATTTAACCTCCTGTGTGTTGGTGGGTGGTTGGAAGTAACAAAACAAAGATGGGATTGTAGTGAGCACCATGAAATTCTGTTCTAGTTCTTCACTATTTAATTATTTTGATTATCCCCTGTTGGTCTGAAAAAAATAAATCTGGTCAAGTACATGTTTAATTCATCATTCAGGGCCGTGGTTAGTGTTCAAATGTTAACTGCTGGATACAAAGTGCTTGTTACTTTCTGTATTTTTGGGAGCAGTAATTAACCCCCAGCCCAGCCCAGGGTTCTGTATAGGCTGTCCTGTCCCTGAGCGTGTTGGGCTGGGGAAGCTCTGCAGCCCTTGCTGAGCACAGAGCAGCAATGCATGCATGCTTCAGGCTGAAGAGTCGGGGTTCAAGTTTCTTCTCATGGGAGACAGAGAAGATGCAGAGCTCAAGAAATATGGTTTTGGTCCTGCTAGGAAGTAGGAATGAAGCACATAGGACATATGATTGTAGGAAGGCACAGAGAAGTCACATAATATCTCCACTGGTAATTAAAAGTACCCTTGAGGTTGTCATCAACCTGAATGTTTCAGATGAGCTGAATATGCACAGAATGACACTGATTTCACTTTAAAAGTTTTCATCTTATCTGTTTGTGAAATAGTTTGCTTCTCTATCTCTATAGCACGTTTTAAACTATATGGTTGGTATTTTTTTAATGCTGTATATTGAACACCATTCACTGCTTACCTCGTGGTAAAATGAAAAACATCAGAATATACTAGTACACTGATTTTGAAGCAAGTCTGCCATTTTGCACTTCTGTTTTACAGAATTATTTTGCAGAAGTTGTTGATCCTGCTTGTTCATTAGCTTGGTATTAGCCATAGGGCTTTTGGGAGAAATGAGGAAATCCTGTGGTTCTAGCTAGTAATAAAAAGGCTATGAAAATGAATTAAAATCTTGCAGGTTTTTTGCATCTGTGATGATACACATGGTATAATTTGTTTAAAAAAGGTCAGCCCTATAAAACTGGTTTGAGGAGTATTTGAGTGAGTGGAATTTAGAAGAAAGACATTCTGACAACCTGTTGGCATGTGTTTTGCTCTAAGTATTCTGCATCTCTGATTTGGCCACACCTATATCAGTGGGATACTAGTTCTAACCTAAAAATAAATGGAGGCATAGTGAAGGTTTTTAATGCTCTGAAAATATTACAAATCTAACCATGGCTTACTGTGTAATGTTTTATCTTGGTTTTCCTAGTTTGAAAAGGGAGCATTAACCCTGCTGCAGAATGGAAGTAATTGCAAACTTGATACAAGTGCATTCAAAAATGTTTTAACATCCTCAAGCCTTCAGAAATGCCTATTAGAATTCCCTTGTTTTCTTTGATCTTGCACAGTTTGTTCTTTTGGAATGACAAGCTTTAGACTAATTATTGCTGCTTCCAAAGTATTGTTTAAATAAAGCCCAACAAACCTCTCATGCTTATTAGTAAGAAAATTGAGCCACTTCTAATGGTCTATTTCTGCATTGGAGCAGTGAGTGTAGAGCCCTTGTCCATGCCCATCAGGAATAGGAAGAAGCATCCTGAGCTGAGGTGCAGAGCCCAGGGAGCTCAGCCTGTGCTGAGGCCAAGTGCAGGAGCAGGAGGGAGCTGAGAAGGGGCAGCCCAGCCCAAAGTGTTCCTGCCCTGCTCACACAGCTGGGTGTGCAAGACATGCTCAGCCTTGGCAGAGGACCACACTGCCCATATCTGCCATACAGGTAGATTTGCCAGGCTGGGCTTTGTTGCCTTTTCACCCTTTCCCAGTGCTCAGCAGTGGCAGGGCTGAAGCTTTGGTGCTCACTGACAGGGCTGCAGGCTCTCTGGGATCTCTGGGGATCATTCTGTGTGTTTGAAATGCTCAACCTCCACAAATGCACAGACTCCACAATTACTTTGTTCTGGTTGCAAGATGATTCACTTAGGTCATGAAAGCCTTGTTCAATGCTGTTCTAGAAATTTTCATTAAATTTATTGCAAGGTTTGCTGCATCTCTAGGATCATGATCCCTGGCTCTGAATTCACTCATCCATGCAACTGAAATCTTTTTAACCCACACACACACTGGGAGAAGGGAAAAATTACGATGTCACCAGAGTAGGGATTTGTTTTGGTCTTTAGCAGAAAGTATTCCTTGGAGGTTTCTTATGTGTATGAAAATTAACACACTGAATATTTGCTCTTCTAGGCCCAACAAAAATAATAGATACCAGTAAGGCTTGTCAAGGTGTCCAAAATATTAAAGTAAAAGCCTGTTAAGTGTTTTCTCCTTCCTTGTTTTATTTGCTAAATTTTAGTGACCAAAGTTTTTTTGTTCAGGCTTGTGACAAAGAAGAGACTCTTGAGAGCTTTTGCATGTAAAAGTAAATATTTTTGAAGTTATTTATCTATAAAGGAAATGGAGACGTCATCTGAAACTTGTAACCTAAAATGATGTTTTTTAACTTTAATGGATGATTTAAAATAGCTATCATAATAACTTTCTAGATTCAGCGAATCACTTAATTCTTACAAGTCTGAGACCTTGATGTCTTACCAATTTACTGCTATAATAGATTTTATACTATAATGAAGTATTATTTATTTATCCTCTTTTATGACAATTTTAATATGGTAATCATATTAGGAAGGAATGTATAGCCTGAGGGAAGGTCATCCTAATTTGATTGTGTAGAAAACAGATCAGTTGTTTTTTCAAGGATGCAAGTAATGTTTCTTTACTACTTCCATAATTAAAGCAGGACTGATGACAACTTTTCAAATCCCAGGTGTTTTTTGAACCTTGCTGCTGAATAAAGACATAAAAAAAGAGGGGAAAGAAGTGTTGGATGTTCCTACAGAGAAGCAAGGAGGAACCTTTAGATAATTGGAAATTATAAAGATGTCTCTTACAACAAGAGATGGTGTTTTCTCAAACATAAAAGCTTTTTAAAATTCCGAAGTTTTATTGAATGAGGCACTTTGTTTTTATGACCTTTTATAATTACTTGCTAAACAGACGAAGTTATTGAATACAAGAGCTTTCATCATATGCATGAAAACATAGATTCTCCTTACTGGACAACTGCCAGAAGAGATTTTTTTGAGATTTAGAAACAGATATGGATTCAGATGCTTGCCTCCTCTTTAACTTGAGTACCAGAACGAGTACCACTGTTTTCAATGTGTTCTGCAGGACAGCCTCTCAGGGTGGATAACCTTCCTCATTTTGCTTTTCACGTATCATGAACCTTTCTGTTCTCCTTAGAGATCTCTTATTTGTCAGTCTTCAGAAAATAACGTTTTTCTCTTTTTTGTTTAAACTCTGATGATAATAGCTGTTTTGGTGCAACTGTTGATGTTTCAAATATTGAGCATTTCTAGCTATCTGTGCTATTTCATGGTAGGTTTTGCTTTCCCCTTAATTTTCCATGTTATTTGCTGCTACTTCATTTTCTCTGATGCTCTAGCGTTTTGAGGCTCAATGCAAATGCCATAAACTCTCCTTAATTTAATATCTTTCAGATACATTTAACTTTCTCTTTAGATGAGCTGCAGAGTTACAGAAACACTGTGAAAATGGTTCTTGAGTAATTAAGAATTATCAGTGTAATCCAAATATTGCTCTAATGCTGGTTTACTAGTGCAAATCATTCCCATTTACACCTTTTTGGTCCTCACTGCTCTATGAATGAGACTTTTTTTTACTGTCTTGGTAAAAATAATTTCTATAGTTTAGAAAAAAATATAACAAACTAGAATTGTGGCTTGCATTCTTTCATGCTGTTAAAAAACAAAATACTTAATTTTAAAATGCAATGATAAAACCTGATATTTGTTTACTCTTATGTGCCAAATATTCTCTAAGTTGCAAAGACAGTTTGGATTATAATGTATCTTATAAGTTGAATAGTAAAAATTTATGTATAAATAAATATGCTGTTTACAGTGTTAACAAATACTTGGTAAAATCTGTAGGCATCACTGGATATCTATTGATAGAATGATAAATGTAAAAGGCAATACAGAACATCAGTCTTGTACCACACTCTGTACAAAGCTGCAGTTATGTGAGATGTGTGCAATACTTTTCAGTATTCCATCTAAATTACTGGGGTTTTGTTGCAGACAAGTATCCATTGTTATCAAGATGCTTGTTTAGCTGAGACGTTATGGCAAAGTAAGTGACTAAGCTGGAACAGAGAACTTTGAAGAAGTTTCCTTCTTACCTTGCAGATCAGTTCAATGAGAACCCCTTGCAGGCCACAAACTTTGCACTTCCCTGGTTTTTCTATTATATATTTTGAATAAATTAATTTTTTGTCATAATTGACATACATCTTTGGCAGCCATCCAAAGGGATCACACAGCACCTGTTTTTATTGTGGCTGAAGGTATCTTTTGTTTTAAAACAAACTTGTTTTTGCTGTCAGCATGAATGATGCTGTAAAGCAATTTTTTGATAGGTGTGTAACAGCCCCATAAGTCTCTGTCTCCTGTGATTACAGGGTATGGCAGAGCAGCCCAGGGTTCTGCAGACTGTCAGCAATAGGATTATTTGGGGTTTCTCAAATTTGGTCAGCTCCCTGCTGGGGCAGAATGGTCCAGTGCTTGTTCTGCTGGGCACTGATCCCTTTATATTGGCTTTAACTAGGAAAATTTCACAGGGATAGAACTGAAAACTGATTCCTGTTTGCCTTGTCTTATTATTATGGTACAGTGTGAGCTTTCAAAATGTCAGATCAAACATGCAGAATGATGCAGATACTGTGAAGGAATGTACAAGCAAAAAACCCCAATGTATTTACTTGAGTAAATCTAAATGCACAAAAGTCTATAAGTTGATTTTTAGTTCCAATGATTCATATAACAGCTGACAAGAAGGAGATTTCCTCACTCACCTGCAGGTCTCTAGGTAAGGCTGGAGTAAATTCATCTGTGGGACAAGTCACAGTAGAGCTGAATCTACTCCTAACCTGGATAATTGTCTTATTTATTATGTGTTATGTTGTGTGCACTCAGAAGTCACCTAGTTAAGGTTCTATCAAAGACTGACCTCCATTGACAAGATTGAATTGAAGTAATTTTCTCTAAGAGCTTAGATAGAGTATTTATGTTGTCAGCAAAGGACTTTATCCTCTTTCCCTTAGGCTTTATCTCAAATGTAGTGTCACAATGCCAGATGGAGTCACTTTAATATTTTTTCTTCAAATTTTAATATTCTTTCTATTACCTTTCAGCTGTCACACTCAATAATTTCCTTGGAAAGGAAGAGCCCAAAAGAAGCCACTGTATAATAGCTCTGCTTAAATGCCCATCTTTTTCAGTAGTGTTTTTGAGCTGCCATATTACCTAATGTTTAATCCTAAGAACTTGCAGGACTGTCTTAAAATATGCTTTTTTTGTAGGCTTCTCCCTTGCAAAAAAACCCTTACCAAGCCAAAGCCAACCCCTGCCCCAATCAAACAGAAAAACCCCCAAAACTAAGCAGGAAAATATTAATAATCTGCAACAGCATAAGGACTACTTTATGCTACAATTTGCTTTTAAAAAAACCCCAAACATAAATCATATTATTGTGTATACACTGGCAGAATTGAGAAGAGAAAATATACTCTCAGACCAATAAATCAATGAATACTAAATCAACTGAAGAAACAATCAGTCCTAAATATCCTTAATTTTAAAATAAGTGATTTCTTTTTTACTTTTTTTTTTTTAAATAATGGCAGATTTTAGCAGTTGGCTAGCCTTGCCATTACAGAACTTGATGAAAGAGGTTGCCTACTAATTAACTTCTTTGGAAAAGGAAATAATCTACTGAATGAAATGAAATAATGCTTTTTTAGGGTTTATTTCAAGTATATTGTGACATCCTTATTTGAAATTTTTCCATTTTTCCTTCCATTTACAGAGTATTATAAAAGCCATGGGCAAACAAAATTTGTATGCTTGAAATTACTTAGTCTGTATGTGAATTTCTGTAGAAATTATTGCATTATACATACCAGAAGTTCAGTTCAAGAAGAACAGTATATTTCTGCATATTCTAGTACAGAATACTTTATTCTCAAATAATCGTAGATTTATATTTAAATATTATATGCATTTACTCTCAAATGGATATTAGGACAGGGACTCATATTTAAATTAATGTGATTCTTCAAAGACACTAAACCTTGTCCTCCTCCAGTTAGGAAGCACATCACAAATTGTTGCCAAGGGTTAATGAATTTAAGAGGTTAAAAAGTAGTCTGTATTGTTTGTTGCTTTCAAGGCTTAGTAAAATTTCTGATTAAACTAGGTCATAAAGATATCAATAATTTTATCTAAATTGCTTTTGCTTATCTGGTTATAGCTCTGTACAAAATAGGCCAAATGGTCTTCAGGAATCTTTAACAGGCAGACAATAATTTCTTGTTCAAAATAAGTCACTACAAAGTTTATATGTCCATATTAAAGTGTGCATAATTTACAAGGCCAGCTATGATGTGCATTTCTAAAATTCAGTATAAAGCAAATAGTTTTAGGACATGTCAGTTGGTACACATTGAGTACACATCTACAGCTGTAGTTAATACTCCTGTGAAGTAAAAACACTTTTAGTTTGTCAGAGACTGAGTTCAGCACTGACAGCAGTTCTTGATCTGATGGAAATAAGCTAAACAGAGATCATAATTAAGTAATAACCCAGAAAAATATTTAAATTTAGAAAGCTTTGTATTAAAAATAGTACATATATTGTTTATGATTACAGCTTTTCTTGGACTGCCCTTCATATTTTCAGGGCAGCCAGAGAACTGAAACAATATGGGGTTTTCTTGAAATGTATTGATAAATCTGTTTTCATAAATGTACCTGTACAAAAAGTATAGAGGGAATCTGAGAGAGGATAAAAACTTCTTGTTCTACTCTTCCAGCTGGAGATGTTGATCAGTGGATTGATAGATGTATTAAACCATTCAAACCTTATTTTTATGCTGAGTTCTGAGTGCATTCTGAGTAGAGAATGTGGATTTCTGTTGCAGTATGAATACTTCAATGCTGTGCTCATCAATGAACGAGATGAAGAAGGAAATTATCTGGAGCTGGGGAAGGAATTCATTCTGGTGCCAAACGACCACTTCAACAACTTACCTGTGAACATCAGTCTGAGTGATGTCCAAGTGCCCACCAATATGTACAATAAGGGTAAGAAAAGAGCTGCTTTATTCCATCATCCCACTGGCCAAACAAAAGCACACCCTTGCTTAAAAATGAAGCTGTTGATTAACTGTGTATTATCTGTGTTTTCCAGTTGGCAACAATATTGAAATTTTTTATGGGAGGATGTTTTAAGTATAACAGTTCTGTAATATCTTTTGTTTTGTGGCAATTTAGCAGTTTCATGAGGTTAATGATTTGCATATGAGGCTTGCATGAGTTCTGCCATTGAGTATGGCAGAATATGTTTATTCTAGTGAATTATTTTCCAAAATCTTCAAGTCATTTGAACAGAGATCATCAGTTTTATTGTACCAGTTTTGTCACCAGTACCTTGTCACCAGTTTTATTTTATCTTTGCTGAGATCTAGAATTGTCTTTGAAATTTGTAGGATAGGTGGAGGGGAATACTTTATTAGATTTATGCTTCCAAACTTCTGAGAATATTTCTAGAATATGTGCTGTTCTAGTTCTATACACAAACTCTGCTGTGAGTTTGCAGATAATATTTAGAAGGAATAATTTGTACTCCCCTGTTTGACATAGGTGCTGGATAGCACATTGTACTAGCAAACTGCAATATTAGGTATTAGAAGTGATGGAGTTCGGTCTAAAAATTTGGAACATAAAATTAACTCAGATACACATTTACTCATTTTCCTTTTGCCACTTTAATCAGACAGCAGGAATTTGCATTTTTGCAGTGCTTATGTAGCACCTATTTATTTTTCTCAAGCCAGTAATAAAAGAAAAATTAAGAAGGAAAGCAACAAAGTTTCCTAACAATATCTACAGTATATTTGTCATTGGTTTGTAGCAAGCTACTTAATGTCATTATGTGGTTCATCTTCTGTGTTTTAACTCTACTAAAAGACATCTAAAAGGACATTAAATGCTTTCCTCTTAATACATTCCAGTCTAGCAATTGTAATTCATGCAAGGATATTGTGTAATAAGGCGAATTAATTCAGATAAATTGGTCTGGTAAGAGAAGCAGTGGATATGGCAGCTTCTTTTCAAAGTTAGTATTCTGACTTGAGAATCCTGAGAAGCCAAAACTCCTAAAAATAAAGTCTTAAACTAGGGATGAAAAATAAATCTTCCTAGAGAGTATTTGAAAGGTTGCGAAATGATTAATGCAGGATATTTTGAAAATACTTGGAAAATGCTTAAAGCTTCTAAAGATACCAAATTACTTTTTTTGTGCAAGTGCTAATATTTATTTAATCAAGCATGTCTATAAATTAATTCATTCCAGAATTGCCAAGGAGGAAAAAGAAAAGGAAGGAATATAGAGGTCAGGCAACTGTGCTTTTCTGGAGAAGGAAGTTATCCTGAGTAGTTAGTGAGAACAGTAGAACTAAAGAACCTTCAGGAATGTGATATGTGCTCATGCTATGTGTTGAATACATTTTATATGCTGATTACTGTAGTTAAAGGCCAAAGTCAAAGGGCTTGTTGCATCTTGGTTTGGCCTCTCATACGGGGATTTTCTATGGAGATGAGGAAGATAGAGTTCTGTGGTGATTCTTGCTTCTACTTGGTGTAATTCAAACCATCCAGAATTGTCACTTTATGCAGCTGCAGAAAAAGCATTTTTTAATCATTTAAATGTATTCCAACTTCAGAAGTCTGGTTTGTTACTGACATTTTCCTTGCACATGGACGTAATAATGCTGTTTGGAGCCTGTCAATGTCTGGAAATGGTCCTCTTACCAAGAAGAGAACTATATGCTTAAAGTTTTTGTTGTCCAGTTCTGTAATGCAGAGGGGTGATAACAAGTTAATTTAATCCTAACCTGAGGGTACAAGCAGTAGATATTGATAGGTTTACAACCAAGTGTCTGCAGAATACCATTTCTCTATAAGGGGCCTGTTGTTCATTTCCAGGTTATGTTTTATTTTATTGAATTACTGGGGAAAACCACAGCCAGAACTCAGTTGAAAACAGACAAGTGTGATCACTGAATATTTAAACACACGTCTCTTGAGTCAATGTAGAAAAAATGAACCCTGTTTGTAAGCTAATTCTTCACTTTCTCCTTAATTTTGGTTCTTTTGGTCGTACAGATATTGATAATTTGTAATGGGTTCAGAACAGAGTCCCAGGACTCATCACAGAATTGACAGATGTGCTGTGGACTGAGATCACAGGGCTCAGTTCATCTAGCTTATTCAAGAGATGATTAAAGACTTAATTAGTTGTTCTGTAGTTAATTACTAATACCAGGCTCTGTAATCTGGTTGCCAAAGACTGTAAAAATCCCATGACTGAAATCAGATTCCATTATTTTGCAAATTGCACAACTGTGGGCTCAGTTAAACTTTGGGAAAATGTTTGGACTGGGCTGAAATCAGAAAGCAGGGAAAAGATTATTATTGAATTAGTCATATAAAAATATTCATAGGGGAAAAAAAAAGGGAAGAATGAAGGTATGTTTTTCATGTTAAAAGGAAAGTTTAATTTTTGGAAGTACAGAATCAATCTGAATCCAGTTTGGGCAATGCAAAGGCAGAGTCCAGTTGTATACATGGCACTGTCTCATTCAGCTGCTGGGCTCTATTATTAAAAAAAACTTACATGGGTTACATAGAGGCACAAAATAAGTTCTCACAGGTCTTATTTTTTATGTCTTCCTGTTAATTTAGAATGTAAATGATTTGGGACATGCTGCTCTCTTGGACATATCTTGCATGTGCGATTGCACAGCTACACATTCCTAATAGACTCAGGTACAACAGCTATTGTAGAAGACATTAGTAATAATGAAAAAATGATTAATAATTTAAAGTTTGTATGGTTTCAGCATTTGATTTATTACTTTCTGAGATGACAGTAGTATATTTAGAAGAATCTAGGAACATGACATATAATTAAAAAGTAGCACTGGGAATGTGGGCTAGGCTTTCTGGCAACCATCCGTGGGGAGCATGGCAGTGAGATTGACTCCGGGGAGAGTAAGATTCTGTAATGGATTTATGTACACAAGGAAATGATAAAAGAAGACTCAAAACTGATCTTGCAGATGTTGACAGTGTATAGAAGAAAAATAGAGTAGCATTTTACCTTTTGTTAGTATGAGAGTGTAGGTAGCCAAGATCCCACATTCTTTGCCCAAAGTATGTGCTGTATCTGGGGTGGAGAACCTACTCCAGTGTTTGGGTTTGTTTCCTAAATCTGTCACCTCATATTTACCCCTACTTGTGGACAGCAGTGACATATTTTCTGCTATTGAGTTTTTACTCAGCAGTTTTTCCATGGAAGAGGCTTATGAATACTTGGATAAATGTGGTTTTCAGAGGAATGTAGATGAAAATCAAAGCCAAGGTGAGGGTCTGTGTCTTGGTGACACATGCTCAGGCAGTTCTAAGTTATGGCACCTGTTGAAAAGCAAAGCCTAGCAAAGTACAGTACCAGAGGTGACACACAGCAGGATCTCATCCACTTATAGTAGCTGTGCATAAAATCTAGGAAATGCATGGGGAAATCCATTGTCTCAATATTAACTGAAAAAACTCCCAGGTTTGAGAATTTGCAGTTGGTCTTTGTTTATATGGCAAGGTAGGCTTTATATTCTGGAAAGGGGAAGAGCCCAGGTTCTCTTCTTTTCAATGATTCAAAAACATCAGGATGCAAACACTTCTTGTCTTTTAAACTCTATTTTTCACTGTAACAGCTTCTTCACAGTAAGAAATTTAGAACTTGAGACTTCTGTGCCTAAGAGCTTTTTCATGTATAAAATCATTCTTTTTTTCTAATCCCCCTTATATTTAATAAAATCTTAAAATATCTCTGCCTCCATATTTGGTCTAAGATTGAGATTTTGGACTAAAATATTACACACCCAAAGACAACCTTTCTAAATGTTTTTAAAAATAAAAATGCCTTGTAGAATGAGCCAAGAGTTTAACTTTTCTCTTTCGGTATTTTGACAGAAGTAGGGTCAGGATGATCATGTGTGAATCTCTCTAGAAGCCCTGGACAGTATATCTGAGATGTGGTGGTGGAAGCAGACATGTGTCAATAGAGGTAGATTGGAGAAAGGATAATTTCTTTGTTTGGATCAGATCAGATGCATCTTGAGAAGTGTTTGATTTTTGCCTTAAAAAGAACAATGTAAAACAATTTATCTTGGCAATAGAAGGGAAGTAGGCATATATAAGTTGATTTAAAGTAATGGGACGTTTTTCCTTTGTTGCTATTTCTAGTTTACTGAATATATAATCTTGTTTTACTTGCTCGGTTTTATAATGGAGAAACACTTCCTAGAGGATAAACCTTCATTCCATTAACACAGCTGACAATGCAATTAAGTGCATTCTACAGCTTTGCAAGACTTAGTTATCCACTGAATTTTTAGTACTTACTAAAATTTATTGAGCAAAGAGTCCAAACTTAACTACTGGATAACAACATCAGATTTTTCATTTTTAAATACTCTTAATTATCTTAAGTGTATTTTTGTTTTCATCACTAGTGAATTTCTGAGGAAAAGACATATTTATATAAACATATATGAATGTCTATATATTTATATCTATATATGTGTATATATTAATCTCCTATGTGGTGAAGAGTGCTGCAGTCTGTTCTCACATCAAAGAATGTTGACATATAAGTGTGATTCACTGAAGTATTGCAAGGAAATATTATGGACACAAGATAGTTTTGTGACCACAGTTCTGCAACTAAGCTGTCAAGTCCTGCATCAGAAGAATTTTAATGTAACTGTAGTACAAGGTTAATGTCTCTATTTTCCTGCCCATGCAGAGGTAGATCACAGCCCTGCATTGCCTTTTGTTTGTAGAGCACACAGATGACCCCTGAGAGCCAGGATGATATTGTAAGCAGTATTTTAGTGCTTGCCTGTTCTCCCAGAGTTTGTTTCCTGTGAGATTCCATAGCAGAGCCCGAGGCACAGATTCTCACTTTAGGCTCTGTGACTATTGGAGCATTTCAGAGCTGGCTCAGCAGTCTGGTCTCTTCAGCACAGCCCAAGTGCCACCTTGACACACAGAGTTATATTTTCATGGTCCTGAAATTCAACACGTGGGGAGATTGAAGCCTGTGCTTCAGAATTCTGTGGAACTTTACCTTTTAGTTTGGGCTTTTGCCCTTTACTCCTAGTAAAACCCTGGGGTGAATATCACATCAACTCTTAAATGCCATTCAGAGGTACAGCAGCACCATGCTGGTACAAATGAATAGACTTCTTTTGAACAGACTCAGGTTTGGAAATTTTTCTTCCCAGGTTGATTTACAGTGATGTCTGTTCAAATTAATTTGAACACAGAAACATCCACTCCTGCCATGGAACTGTGTGAAAAGAATTGATTACTGTCTTTAAAGTGCCCAAGGTGAAATGTCGATTGTTGTGTGCAAAAGTGAGATGTAGTGGGCAGTGCACAAAAAAACCCTGTATTAATATTAACCTGTGAAGTCTGCAATAATAACTATCTTTCATCCATGGCTTTCTTGGTACCTTCCTGCTTTCCCTCGTTGCTCCAGCTGAATTGCAATACCAGTGTCTGGGCATGTGCACAGGATTATTCAGTGCATTTTCTCTCTTTAGAAACCTGATATCAGTAACTGCCTCACCTAAAAGGCATTAGGCTCTGCTTCAGGGAGGATGTGTGCTCTCTGCAGGGAGAAGAAAATATGTTAGAATCAATTAGTGAATCTAATAATGATATGTCAAAATAAAGCATAAAATTTCCCTGGAAGTGTTGGGTCTGGAAAGTTACTCTCAGGCTTTCATTATACTGTAGAACGGGGCTTATACCAGTGAACAGTGTTTCAGTTTTTTTCCTTATATGAATACTTTCTAAACTCAGAAAGTTAGGTGAACTTTTAGCCCAGTGCTTACTCTGATTTCTTTTTAATGTTGACATGATTTATACTAAATACATTTCTCAGAATTTACCTACAACTATTTCTGACATTTCATCATGTCTACCACTATAAAAGAGTGAATTTTCACATCCTTTCTTGTGTCTAGCAAGTTTTATTTCATAGTACTTCCATGTGATTCAGGATTACATTTTGAGTTCACAGTCATCTTTTTGTGAATTATGTAATTAAACCTTTATTCCCTACTATAATGTATTTGAGAGGAGAGCAACTGAATAATATGGCTTAAATATAATTGTAATTGGCATCCAAAAAGGTCTCCTTAATAAGTGTTCCCTCTTTCCTACCCCTGGTATTAGACTGTGATCTGTGTATTCTGCTAGTTGCAGTTTTGGCCCTAGTGAGGATTTTTCTTATCAGATTGGCTGTCTTTTGGCAAATACCTATGAGCAGCCCAGTGGTTGGTTAGTTTATAAAATCTCTGCTATCATAAACTGCCAGGTGCCTCAGTAAATTACTTCTGCATTTTTACATTGGACCTGGTTCTTTGTTAAGTTAGGAAATACCTGCATGTTACAGGAAAGATCTTTTTTTTCGGGGCAGCTGGGGAACAGTTTGTGCACGGTCAGGTGAAAAATTAATTTCTCCAAATCCTTTTTTTTGATTGAGATTAAAAGAAGAAAAAAACCAAACAAAACAAAGCCCAAAAGAAGAATATTCCACTGGATTGTCAGGTATCTATCCAGATATTTTTAGATAATGAAGCAGAAGCCTTAATGCAAGATACTGCTTTGTCTTTAGTGACAGAATAGACAGAATCAAGCTAGAAAATGAAATTTGATGATCAATTATACAGATTGAAGTTAATATGCTGCTTTGAAAACTAAAAGCAATAAAAAAAATTTTAACTTAGAGAAGTGTGTCTGAGCTGTCTTCCGTCTGTTCTTCTCATCCTGATACTGTGCTAGAGCTGCTGTTCTGGAGATTTTGAAGTACAGGAAGCAATTTTATCAGTGCTTTCCATAACTGCAGAGTTTTTCAGTGATGGATGCTGAAGTCCGTGAATATTTTCAAGCGTTTCTGTCAACAGGAGATATGGTTTGTGTCAACTCAACTAACAAACATAAGGCACGCAATATGTTGCTGAGAGTCTCAAACCATGTAAACCAAGCTGTAAAATCCATGTTTTATAAAACTGCTTCATGACTGTAAAATACACTTTGAAGTTCAATATTAAGTAAAAAGATAAGTATTCATTAATAATAGTCTAAATTAATTTTTCCATAAATGAATACCACACTAATACTAATTCCATGTCAATGGGTTTGGAATACATTAGAATATTAAAAACCGTTTTGACTCTGTAACTGATCATTCTGCGTAAATATGGATTTATTAAAAAAATATTTAAAAAGTATCTTACAGCTCTTAAGGTATATTTGGACTTATTTTGAAGACAAGATGACTATAAATATTTTCCTATGGATTTAAATTCAATTCTTATCATTGCTCACATTTTCACAATTCAGTTCCTTTCCATGTTTTTTTTTAACAAGGTTGCAATATTGTTTTGCAGAAAGAGGCTTTATCTCTTTTTCTAACAGCTTTGCTCATGACATGAGTCTTTGCAGCACATGTGCACTGTCTTTTGTGCCTCCCTTTGTCTCTGTCTTCTATCATTTCCCTGGCTGTTGAAAGTTTAGATTTTATCAGGTGACTTAAACCTTTGTTTAAAAGCTTTCTGTTAGGATTATTGTTATTACTGCTGTGGAAAGTTGGCAGTCAATTATTTGTGTGCTCTTTTATTGTTTTGTGGATTGTAGATTGTGGAGTAATTTGGATTGGAAGAGATTTTTAAAGGTCTTCCACTCTAATTCCCCTGCAAAGAGCAGGGACTTCACCTCCATCGTGGTGCTCAGAGCCTGACCTGGAGTGTTGCTGGTGGGGGGACATCAGCCTGAGTAACTTGTTCCAATGCCTCAGCAACTTCACCGTGAAAAATTTCTTCCTTTATGTCTAGTCTGAACTTACCATCTTTTAATTTGAAACCTTTATCTCTTACTCTATTGCAAGCTATTTTCCTCCAATTGTTTCCATCCTTTGCCTCTTTCTACCTTTATAATCACCAATACTTTACAAATTATTTACAAACACTATGACTAGAATACAGATGTGAATAATTCTGACCTCAATGTCTTCACTGCAAAAGACATCAGGTGTAGCCTATGTTTTTCTGCTTAGCATACTTACTTCTTGAATGCTGAAAACATTGCAAAAGGAGATCTTGGACTTAGACTTCACAAATATTCTTTAAGTTTTGCTCGACCAGTTTAGAGACTGCTAAAGAATATTTCCTGTATCAAATGGCATTTCCATTGCATGATGCTCACTGCATGTTAAAAGATGAGTTTATGCACTACAAGTCAATAAATGCAGACTCTAATCAAAAGTTTTGCTTGCATAGGAAAAAAAAATCTGCTGCATGTAATAGAACCTTCTCTAAAAGATATTGAAATGTGATGAACCACAACCATTTTTTGATTAAGTGAGGTTTTTTCAATTTGATACTTAAAAAGAGCTATGAATATAATTCGGTCATACTTTCCTATCAATGCCTTCCAACTGGCTGCCAAAATTGAGATTACCTATTTTCTAGAATATTAGAACCAAAAAAAATCATTTCTCAAGTGATGCAGAAAGATTATAATCTTCAGCTAGCACTTATGCAAAACCGTTTTCCTGTAAGGTGTGAAATTAAGAAATAAAATCTTGTCTGTCACTGTCGTATATGATTTTATGGACGTTGCTTCTGAACATTCAACATCCTGGAGTTGTTATTTAAATACTCATGGTCACATACTGTCCTGGACCACTATATTTATATTTTGAAATCCTTCCCTTGGATTGTTTGTCTTCACATTTTAAGGTCTCTAAGACAGTATTTGCTCTGTCTTCCTACCAGTGGACATTTTTTAATTTAAAGGGCACTTTCTTAGTCCAACAGAATCAAGGTTGCAGAGAATGTCCCATCTTCCCATATTTCTTTGTTTTTACTCTTGTTGCCCGTTGGACAGAGATTTGCAGACTTCTCCACTTCTTCCATCTGGTTTTGCTTAAATTCTGCCTCAAATCTGATTCCCAGAATTTACTCAGGCTGCTGCTTTGTTCTTGAAAAGGGCTTTTAGCTTCACAGATTTTTTTTTAATTTTTTTTTTTTTGCTCTCAAGCCTCTGTCTTTAACAGCAAGCCTTTTGGAAATGCTGGCATGGCCTTGCAAGATGTACTATGCTTTATCTTTGCTGTGTTCTAGTCTGTCTCTGGCTGTGGATCTAATCTGAGTGTTTCTAGTACATCCTCATCCCCATGGCAACCAGATGTCAGATCCAGGCTACGTGGAAATGTGAAGTATTTCCTCTAGAAAGCCCTGCTCTCTCCCACCCCTGATCCAGCAGCTGTTGCTTGGTTACTCAGAGCTGGCTTTGCCTTTTGACAGATGTGAGCCAGTGAATGTTTGTTCCTGAACACCATCTCAGGTACAATATTAAGAGGCTTTTTGACCTGACGCACCTCTGTCAATCATGATGCCACCCCTGCTTCCTTGTTGCTTTTAAGGACAAGAAAGTGACAATAATCCTGGGTTTCTGAAAACCTTTAGGAGTGAATATGCATTCATCAAATGGTTATCTGGCAAAGTAGAAACTGTAACTTTGCTATGTAGTGAAGAAGATCGACATTTGACAAAGAATAAAAATAGTTTATCGAAGTATACATATTCATTTTGTCTACTGTTTTAGAATACTGTAATACTTTGTTTCTCCATGCTGCTACATTACACAGACCCTTTGATTTTTCTAGGGATGTGTTGTGTGAAGAGAAAGGCAGCTTGCTCTTCTGGTTAAACATTGGTATGCTTGGTTAGAATATAAGAATATAAACTGTTTCAAAATATTGTTTGGCTAAAAGTGTACAAAGACATTTTTTAACTATACTTTGTTTATTTAGGTGTCTCACAGCTTTTATTTGGCACATTCCTGAAGAAGTAAATAGTGTTTAAGAATACATAACAGATTTTTTAATGTACTCATCCCAGGATACATTTGTACATCTGCTCAGTGTTTTTAATACTATCTTCAGAGGCTTTTGAACCAGCTGAACATTTTCATATCTTGTATGAGTTAAACTTCCATTTTACTCAAACTATGCAAGCAGTCTTTTGTGCAAGGAGGTGCTACACAAGGATTATAAAAGCACAAGAGAAGTAAGGTCCTGTGTTGATTTGAGAGGATAAGAGATGGTGACTTGCCATGGTAGTAGATAAGTGTGCTGTTATGTCCAATACTTGCACATTCTTGCTCTGTTGGTGCTCCCAGGAATGGAGCAGTAGAGGTTTACTTTATTACATACAACTGTAATGCATTTTACCTGCTAAAACATTTCTCCCTGAAGGTCTTCATACCTTCATATGCAGTATGCAAGAAGCATGATATGTTGATAAACACAGGTTGACTTTGGAACCTCCTTCAAAGCATTATTTGTTGCTCCCAGCTGCACGGTGCTGTGCTGTTAAGTCAGCCTGCTTCTGTAACTCCGTGTCTATGAATATCTGGGCAATAGGATTGGGACATTTCTTGTGAAGTGCTAGTTAACAGGTTTGCATGGTTTTGTGTTTCAAATGGCTTTTGGCTGGTGGATAGATCTGTCCCTGAGAAATTTCTGTAGGATGACTTCTATTTCCAAGGCTGTGCCTTGCCTTTGTCATACATCACTTTGACAATAGCTCTGATAAAATTGTCCCTTTTGGTATGTTGTGCATTAAATATTTTACAGCACAGTTGGCTGGATTTAGCAGCAGTCACATTTGCTTTCTTTTCCCCTGATTTGCAGTGTGTTCCACTGGCTTCCTCTGTTGCTTGTGTCAGTTTTCCTGGTCTGCCACTTGCCAGAGGTTTGAATTTCTTGGTTGCTGATAGTTACTCTTCCATCAGACTATGCGACAATTTCTTCTTGCTATGTGTTAGACCTGGCTCCTTTTTTTGCAGTATTCATGACTAATTTTGCTTCTGTGATGAAAATGTAATGCATATAAGGACTCTGTTCAGTTTACTTAAATCCTGCGTTCTCAGAATTTGTTTTCTCTTTTTCACTTGGAAAACCATTTCTATCAGTGGTTTTCCATGTTCACCCTTTCTGCTTGCATCATGGCATCTTAGACTTTTGTGGTGTGGTATTTGCTTACTATCCTTTCATTTTTCACAGTCCTCAGTTTGTATCATGCAGAAGGGTGGAAATGAGTATGTTTCACTGAAAATACAGAAATATCCTATCTGCAGTAACATGCATTCATTTATCTGTCATGATTATTGGGTTTTGACTTTAGCTCTCAGCTCAAAGCAATTGCTGGGTGAGCAATCCCATCTATTAGGAGCATGTTAGAGACAGGTCTAACTGCCCCATATATCTGGTTCCTGGGACAGCATCTTTCTACTTCGTCCTGGGATGCCCCTGGCTTCTGCTCTGAGTTTCTCCTTTAATTTAAAACAGAAGATAATACTCTGTTTTCATAGATGCTGCCTACATGCTGTTACCAGAGCTTTGCTCTAACCAGCCCACTGGTCAGCCCCCACGCTGACTGCTTTTAGCTCTTACATCTAAGAAGTTAAGCCAAGTCCAGCCAGGCCAATACCAAATGGATGAAGTGGGCTCAGATCTCCACTGATTTGCTGCAGGACATTTTCTATAACACATGAGAAGGCAAGCCCTTAGGAGACAGAAATTAATCTCTGTCTCAGAATGCTGTTAGTGAGGACTTTGCAGCTATAATTCTGGCTTTCAAATGAGCTAAAGTTGAATCTCAGTCCACCTCATTAGTTTGAAAAAAATTGCATACCCCCTCCCCCAAACAAAAAGAGAACATTATCCCCCCCACACCATAAACCAATACAAAGCATCACCCAAATGCACTCATGAAACTCAGCATAAAAATAAACACATCTGGCCGTACTCCAGTTCTTCTGCTGCCACTTCAAAGGAGAAGGGTAAAGTTATTAGGGAAATGTTGGAAGATGAAGGCACTAAATGCCTACTGCTATGCCTTTATACAGTCAGTACTTCAAGTCTTTACCATCTCATATTCTTGCAAGGAGGGAACGTGATTTCTGACATTAGTGAACAGTTCCCAGCACATGAAGCAAAATGGACAAACACCTTCTTTTATGTCTGCAGATGGCCAGATGCTTTGATCTGTGAGCTGATGCATCCACATTACCCTGGAGTCAGAGAGAGAGGAAGAGAGAGAGAAAAGTGAAGGCAGTTGCCAAAACTGGCATCCAGCCCCAGCTCTTGAATATGCTGGACCACCCTGAAAAGCATTCGTATTAGTGTTGAGTAGTGTAATTATTAGATTGTTGGTATATGTCCCAGCAAAGTATGTGATTTTGTTATTCTTTAAAATATGACCAGACTAAATATGTTGTCAGTGTCATAAAAACTAAGCTAATATTGTTGCTATCTCTGAGCCAGAAAGAGTGCTGCATTTTGCATTCCTTTTTCAGTGCTTGGGCCCATAGGCTGTGCTTGTATTGCTCTGTGGTGTGACAGAACTGCTCTGCAGTTTGGGGCTGCCCTCGAGGCTGTCACATATTACAGGAGGGAAGATCATTTTCAATGCCAGCATCTTTGACAGCTTTCCAAGAGAAGGCAATGATTATATCAGAAAAAGAATAGGGGGAAAAAGACTAAGGATCATTAGTAACTTTTTTTTTCTTGATAATAAAGCAGAGTATGGCAAGAAAGAGACATATTCCACACTTCCTTCATAGTTACTGAGTTCCTCAGTGGTTTCCCTTATTTTCTGTAAAATGTGCTGCAATAATTGAAATGTAAAATGGATTGTGTAGGTATTAGTTTTGTTCTGTAGACTTAGCATACTCTAGATACTTTTATGGATTCTGTGAACATAAAAAAAAGTCATTACCTTTGGCTATTGCACATCTTTCAGTCTGTGCACCTTGCTTGCCTTTGTTGAGACTTCAGGCCTTTTCAGGCCAGCAGGATCTGTGACAGCCACTTAATTGCTACATGCATTTGTACTGTTCCTTAGCAATCTCATTTCAGTTTCATGTCACTGTACCTATTTTCCTGGAGGTTGGTTTTATGATAAATGTCAGTAAAAACAGGTAACAGCTACACAAACAATGGTGGAGCAAAATCCCACATAATTGCAAACCAGCTCATCTTAAAAGACAAGGGAAAGGGAATATTTTAATTACATTTTATCTGCCAGGAAGCAAAAAGAGAAATTCTATTTCAAAAACTGTGGTGAAAGATATTTACATTTATTATCTTTGAGCCTCATAACATCACAGTAATGATTTTGCATTTATATTAAGCTTTACATTTTCTTTTTCTCCCTCACCAAATTTCTGAATATTCACACAGATTAATTTATCACTATTGACATTTAACTGTCTGGGGGATGCAGATGATGTTCACCAGTAATTGAAAAACTTAAGAATACTGTTTCTAAATGAAGTACTGAGGGAATTTAAACAGTTCAGTGTAATTACTAAAATTGGAAATTGCCCAGAACAAGTTTAACCTACAGATCATTAGATGATGAGAGTGTAAAATTTTAATGAGAACATATGGTCGGAAATGCAGTTGTATTTGGGATGGTGCATGTGGACAGAGATGCACCCACATAGCAGCGTTAAAAAGTTCAGAACAAAGAGCTCCAGTGTGAAATCCTTCTGCCTGAAGGTACAGCAGCCAGCAGAGACTCAAGATTTCCAGCTTTGCTGTTTTGTGCTGGGCTGCATTTGTCCCTACACCACTGCTCCTTGTATTACAAGGATTAAACTGATTGTAGCCCTGTTTGCTTCTTTTATTAAAGGGGTTGAACGTAACTTGATATATTGTAAAAAGAACAGTCAGCATAGCACACATGCAGGGTGTGGGAAGGCAGGGAATGGTCACCAGCTTTTGATTAGAAGGAACAGATGAGCATAGGTCACATTTTAATTGTGCCCTCTTATTTAAAATGCCTGCTTTTATGCTCCTTCCAGCTAAAAAAATAAATCTATTTGTTTCAGAGTTACTGGATTAATGTTTAGAGTGATCTGCAGTAGGATGATAAGTGTTGTCAGCCTAATGCAGAATATAGACTTCCAGCAGTCTCATTCAGGGAAAATTTCCTGATTTTTTTTTTTCCATAGAGTTCTCTAATCTGTAATACGGATATATAAACGTGTTAAGTAGCTCTTCACAGATGATTAAAAAAAGTAATCCAAAATATCCATGGATATTTCAATATGATTTTTAAAAAGTAATTTATACTTGTATTTTTTATATGCAAATATATTTTTATATGCTACTGGAAGGACTTCAATTCAGAACTTAAGAGTTGAATGACTAAAGTTGTGCCATGACCTTATGGAACTGTAATGCATATAGAATTCAAAGAAAATTGTCATTGGGTTGGGAGGCAGAGGGTTCTGCTCACGAGTGGCATTAGAGCTCAGATTCATTAGGAAAGGACATTAAAAATTAGGCCCTGATGAATCCAAGATAGGAGACATCCAATGAATTGATAAAACTGTAAAATATTAAGGTAAAATGGGCAATCTTGGAATGACATCCAAACATAAGTTGCTAACAAGCACTGCAGGTTATTTTAAATATAAACTAATACAGAATTGTTCTGTTTGATTTGTTTGGCTTTCCATTAATCCTGATGACTGAAGGGCATGTAAAGAGCCTATAGCTCTCTAGAGCCTTGAGAAATGATGCCTTTTCTTTTCCTCTAAACAGACTTTTCTAGCAACAACAGGAAAAGTAAAAGAGCAAAACCCAAACTCAACCCTCTGAACTGGTGGTTCTTTTCAAAGATGAATTAAACTTATTGCCTTATCTCAGGATTGTGATGCTGAGTCAACAAAGCCACTGCAATTTTTAGTGATTTGGATACTCCATTAGAAATGAAGTGTAAGAGCAGAATCAGAATATCAGTGTTTGAGCTGGCACTGTGACATTCCTATGGGCTGAGGAATAGAATTCTCATTTTAGTGCTTCACATCTCAGGTAATGTCTAAATGCTGAACAATGGGCTGATACTTCAGAATGCTGACACAGGAGCATATTTTTACAAACCAATTATAGATCTCAGTTTTGAGAGCTGATTTGTGATGTTTTGGTCACAGCTCATTATTGGGGTAACTACAAATTGGGAAACAGCGGGACAGTGGGTTTTGCCAGCTAGGCAGGACTGAAGCAGTGCCCTTGGACCAGTGGCATCAGTTTGATATGTGTCTGGTGTGGCAGATTTTAAGTGTATATTTCATCCTCTAGAGAAACAAGTAACTACACTCCAAGTGTTTTTAAAAACAACATCTATTTTGTTGACCTTGCTTTTCAGCATTTTATCTGTATAAGCCTAAATATTTAGGTGAAAGCAACATGCAAAGTTGTGTAGCTGAGACATTTCCATTTTTCTGCTGTTTGTCTTGATGAATGCAGGGGAAGATAACAATTTGCCTTTTTTCCACTCCATTAAAATCACATTTGAAGCAGTCTTCTGAAATCAGTACAGTGACATTATTTTGCAAGCTAATGGCTGCTTTATTTCAAATGCTTGAGCAAATGTTACTGTGTATTCATGTATGCACACTTTTTCAAATTAAATAATACATCTGTGATTTCAGTTCTGTTTTTTCCTTTCTATTCTGACTTCAAATAAGATTGAATTGGGAATATCCTGTGTCTTAATTGTTTCTTACCTTTCAAAATTCCCAGTTTAAAATCCAGTAACTTTCTGAGACATGTTCATTGATTTCTCATTTCCCACTATTGAACCAAATCTGCAGCTTAAGAACATACTTGGGCAGCTTTAGGGATTGATAGATGGGGATGTCTTACACAGTTTCAGCATCAAAGATTAGCTTTGTAGTTCTCTTTCTGTGGAAATAAAAACTAATTGGGTAATTGTTGTGGAATGTGGGTTCAATGTTTTCCAAATAACAACCAGTGGTATTTATCATGAGGTGTTGTGTTTTTATGCATATCATAATTCAAGTGCAAAATAAAAGCTATTTTACTTTCTGTTCCAATATGAACAACTTTCAAACACTACCAAATTTAATGTTTAAAAACATAAAGTGTTGCCATGAGACATTCCATGCATTTAGGGAAGGTACATTGAGTAAATAATCTAAATTATATTTATGTTATTTATGTTCTCCAAAACAAGCAAAGTGGTGGTTCAAGATAGATGCTCTAAAGAGCAATTTTAAGTTATCTAAAGAGTAGTACCAGGTTTGTCTGCTCTATTTGAGCCATATTTCTGTTCTTTAAGTGAATTATTTATTTTGGATCACTTACTTGACAAAGGAAGCTAAAACCATTTGGCAACAGTTTTCAGTCAATAGATTTTTGGGTATTGAATAAGCTGAAGATGGTAGAGTTCATGGGATTCTACTTAGATAAAATCACTTTTCATTGTTTGTGTGTTCTTTATTTTTTTTTCCAGATCCAGCCATTGTAAATGGGGTTTATTGGTCAGAATCTTTAAATAAGGTGTTTGTTGATAACTTTGATCGTGACCCTTCTCTCATCTGGCAGTACTTCGGAAGTGCAAAAGGGTTTTTCAGGCAATATCCAGGTAGGAAGAAGAGAAGTTCTTAAAATAAATAAAGAATGCTGTGGCTGCATTGAGTATTGTCACAAATCCTGACTGCCACAGATACTTGAAAGTTTGATTTTACTTCATCTACTTCTCAGAGAGATTTCTAATCAACTTTTTGAAAATTTAGAGGTTTTTCTACCAATTCCTATTTGGAGGTGAAAATCTCATGATAACTCATGTACTCATAAAAATTTTCTTCAGATAGACGTATACACAAGTGAAAAATTAAAAAGGGTGTGAGGAAGGAGAGCAAAAGGATTAGAGCATTCATATACTAAGTACTAAGCTTAAATTATGTGCTCTATCAATGCACAAAGTATGACTTCATCATTATTTGTTGTTCTGTTTTTAAATTTCCACTTAACCTGACCGATTTACATTTAAAGATTTAAAAAACTTGTTGAAACTTTTTTTCACACCAGTTGTAATAAAATGCAGTCACATCACTTGTTTTATTTCTATAGAATAGGTTAAAACCTATATTGTTGCCTATTAAGTTTTATGTTTATTCCTATGTAAAATTTACCACATTATAATAAACTCTGAAGTTAAATAAACTGATTTTCAGCTTCTGTAGCTTTGAACCAGGCTCATCGTGGGTGTTGTTCCTTTGGCTGACATGGTTTAGCAACCCATGTTTCTCTAAGTCTTGAATTTAAGCTAGTTCACTATAAGCCTGTATGTCTGAAAGTGGCTGAGACTAATGTTTACTACATCTGTGTTAGTTTTAGATTATATTTCAGTTCCCAAGCTCTGTGATATTTCAAATGTTAGTCTTTATTTTCAAGGCTATTTCTTGTTTTGTGCTAGAAAATGAGTGTAAAAAGCAGGAAGAATTCCCCTGTCATTTTTTTTCCTTGGAGATATTACCTCCTCATAGTGATGTGAGTGAAAATTCAGTATGACCTGTGAGGGAAGCAGGCAGTGTAACGGGAGCTGCTGGAGTCTGCCATGGGTAGGAAGAGCTCAAGGTCTGCAAAGGACTTGGCAAGATGTGATAAAGCTTGCCAGTACCAAAGACTAAGAATAGCAAGAATTTTGTGAAAATAGTGCATGCACATAGTAGGCTTTAAGAGGTTTCACCTTACAGTTGACTAAACAGGAGTGAGAAAAAAAAATTCTGGTTGCCCTATTTTAGGAGCTTTTTTCACCCCAGTATTTCCTATGTTATGATGGCACTGCCTGTTAGATTAAAATATGAAACTCAATTAACTGCAACTTAGCCACAATACCACAGATACGTTTTGAACAGGTTCTGTGAAATTTTAATTTAATATTTTTTTCTCTATTTTTTTGAACAGGAATCAAATGGGAACCCGATGAGAATGGAGTCATTGCATTCGACTGCAGAAACAGAAAGTGGTAGGCAATTGATGACTGGCGGTGTTTAAGAAATTTGAAATTATGAAAAAGAAAGTGTTTTTAAAGAAATTTTGTCTTTCATCTCAGGTACATCCAGGCAGCAACTTCTCCAAAAGATGTGGTAATTTTAGTGGATGTCAGTGGCAGTATGAAAGGGCTTCGCTTGACTATTGCAAAACAGACAGTTTCATCTATTTTGGATACCCTTGGAGATGATGACTTCTTCAATATAATTGCTGTGAGTGTCTCAGGATTTGTTTTTTACTATTTTTCTTCCATCATTTCTTACTATCTGTCATGTTTTACTTCACTGAAACCACTTGAAAAATGGTGTAGACAGGTGATGGATAAGATGACATCTGAACCCATTGGACAGACACTGTTTTTTCACTGTGAGATTGTTCAAGTGTCAGAGATTTTGGACTGTTTGTCTATGACTTCCAATCTGAAACCATTTAAAGAAGTAGTCTTCAGTCTGGTGTTGCAGAGTAGTCTTTTTTTTTTTTTTTTAGTTTGCTTGAACTTTTTATATTATTTTAACTTTGGGCTGTGTCTGCCTTCCCCCTTAGCTTTTGCTAAGGCTTGCATGGCATGATAAAATGCCAACATAACTCCTCAATGTTCATGTTCTGGTCTGGAATGTATATATATGTAAGTTGTGTAAGCTGCTGATGTTTACTAAAAGTGAGAAATCAGATCCTCAGTGGCTCCTCTGGTGTCTGGCAGTGAGTTTTCCATGGTACAGGTACAAATTTTAAAGCTATGACAAGAGGCTGGTTTTACTGTACTTAAGAGTAATGGGATTAATCTTGTGGGTAAGGATGAGTTCAACAAATCCAAAACTGACATCAGAACTATGATTTGCAGGAGAGGGAAGGGAGGAGGAATTGGTTGTTAAATAAATTTTCTTTTGCTGATATTCTCTTGCTAATACTTTATAAATAAATGGTTTTTCTCCAATATGTAAATGTCTTCACCTTCTTGAGTATAAGGAAGATTTTGGTCTTTTTTGTTTTTGCTACAAGGGAAAAATGTTCTTTGTGTACTAAATTAAATGACCCCAGAGACACAAGTGTAAATCATTGAGATTGTATAGAAAATTAAGTATATGTGCATGAAGTACATATACTGTATTTTTAATGTATAGCAAACAGTTCAGGCTCTTTTCATATTAATCTGTGTGCTTTTTTGCATAATTAGCAGAAACTCATGTTGTATAAAGATATAATTACATACTTTACCAAAAAAATATTTACTGTCCTTAAAAAAATGTGATTAACTGTAATCTAAATGACTTCTGTAAGTTGAAAGAATGTTTCAACTAGAGTAATTACTAAGATGCCTGACCAGTCATTTTTTGGTGCATAATCTCTGTTTATTAGTAGTTGTAACAGTCACTGGGAATTATCTAGGAAGAAAAAAGAAAAATTGGTTTTTTAAGCAAAACTTTTACTTTGAGAAATTCAAAAGGCTCATCTATAACAAAAAAAAAAGTAAAAACATGCATAGCTTGAATCCAAACTAATGATTTTGCCCAAGCAGTACAGTGGAAATACTGTGCAAATACTATTTTAAAAAGTATGAAAAACCAATCATTAGTTTTTCCAATTTAAAGCTTATTTGAAAATGAACTGAGCTGCGTGTAAAACACCATGGAGTCACGGAATTTTCTATATAACTTACTGTCAAGTTACCCAAGCTTCTGTTCACTGAATTAATATTGAGGAAAGGGAGGAATCACCCAGCTGAGCCCTTCCTCCCCGCTGCCCAGGCTGAAATCGCTTCCAGCAGCTCCCCGGGCCGGTCCCAGCGCCTTTGCTCCCTTCCAGTGTCTCCTCCCAGGTGAGGAGAGGAGCCCCCGAGGCAGCTGAGCCAAGGCTTGGCTTCCAGCAGCACTTTTGTCACTGTCACAGCTCCTGCCTGTCCCTCCTGGCTGTGTCCTCCCTGCTCGCTGCTGTCCCCTTTAGCTGGGTCACCCGTGGCCACGGCCCCACACCAGGGACCTCACTGAGGTGTCCAGCAGCACACCCCTTTCACCATGGCATTCTCCCAGCTGTGTTCCCAGATGTTTCCAGCTGCTGATGGCTCTTTCCAGGCACTGCAGCCCCCAGCCTGCTGTGCCTCCATTTGGGCACCTTGCAGTGTCTCCAGCCACAGCTGCTGCTGGTGGGAACTGGCTAAGAGGGCACTTCGTGGCTCTCTCCCTCCTGCAGCGCTTGGCTAGTACCAGAAATTCTGAATTTTTAGAAAGAAACCTAATTACTGTGCTAATTTGTCTGAGGTAATTTTTTTCTGTCGGTTCTCTCCTCTCTGGAACCTCTTTTAGGATGGATGTGCGTGTGTTTGTTTAAAGAAGTAGAAATAGCAAAGGAGAATGTGTTTTTATGCTTATGAGCTCAGCTCTTTAATTTCATTAGGACATTGACGTGCAAATATGAACCTGAAGGTATTCACTGCACTGAAAGAGGCACTACAGAAATGTAGGGGGAACAAGGAGAGCATGACAAGAATGGCAGCAAGGGGGTAAAGCCCTCTCCTGTTGCCTTGGGCTTCTGCAGGAAGAGTTTGCAGGGAGTTGTTTTGTACTAAGTCATGGAACATGGAATATGCTGAGTTAGAAGGGATCCATCACCAGTCCAACTCCTGGCCCTGCACAGAATGCCCCAGGAATCCCACCCTGTACCTGAGAGCCTTGTCCAAACATTCCTTGAGCTCTGTCAGGCTTGGCGCTGTGACCACTCCCCTGGGGAGTGTGTTCCACTCTTCAGCCACCCTCTGGGTAAAAATCCTTTTCCTGGTATATAATCTAAACCTCCCCTGACTCAGCTTCCTCTTGCTGTCTCACAAGCAAAAAAAATAACAGTGTAAACAAACAAAAAAATTTGTTTGCATGAAAATGGAACAACCTAGCAAGAGAGACCTGTGCTGTGGAGAAGGGAGTGGGTCTTTCAATGAGGAATGGCACAACTGGGCTGGGGCTGAGCCATGAGCTGCTTTCAGAATGTGGTGGGTGAGAGACACGGTGAGGGGACACAGTAAAGCCAGTCACTGTGATTTATGTTATCTGCAGAAATTGCTTCCAAAGCATTGCTTTGACCAAGTGCCAGCAGGGCAAATGAAATTTGTCAAGAACAGAGATGTTTCAGTGATCAAAACAGGACACAACAAGGCCCACACAAGAGGCTGCTGGTGTGAAAGCACTGGAAATCCCATAGAGCTTTTATCTATAGACAATTGTTTGAGTGAGATTATATCTTACTCTTTGTAATTCAGGCACAACCCGCTGATGTGACAGCAGTTTCATTTGAAGGATACACAGATGTCAGCCCCAGAAATCCCCTCTCCAGGAGCAGATTGCCTCTGCCTCCAGAGCTGTGCAGGGTGTGCAGAAATAGATCTGCCCAGATGTGCCCAGATGTGTGGAGCCTGAACCTCCATGCAGCACAGGGCTGGTCCTTGCTCACACTGACTGCTCTGAAGGCCACTCCAAATTGCTGCTCTGTGAGGGCTCCTGGGCAGCTGCAAGTCTCAGACAATGGCCAAGTACCTCCCTCTCTCCCCAGAGGTGGAATAAGAGCTTTATTAATGTGGGAAGTCTGGACCAACAATGTGTACTTACTGGTTGAAGCAAAATTTTGAACTTGAATGACTGTGAGTGTCAGGATGGCTTTATTATGCACCATGATTAACAAAATGAACACTTGCATGTATTTCTGCATATCTATCCATATGTATAGATACAAATGCATATATATCAGAAAGCAGAATTCACTGCAGGTCTTTCCAGAGAATAAGCATAAAAGGATAATGTTAAAGATCATTTTAGCTTTCATGGGTAGGTTGTTGCAATATCCATCTGAAATTGATGGACTAGATGATTGAATTGCAAAAAAAATTATTGAAATACAAAAGCGATTCTGTGCTGCCTATGTTAAAATTTAAGGTCAGTTCACTGGTGCATGAACAAAAATATCTGCAGCAACAAGAGAAAAGGCGTATTTTTCCAATTCACTTTGAAGTATAATTCCAAGTCAAGCATTAAATTAACAATATTATCATAAAACGAGTACTAATTTTGTCAAATGATAAAATTTTTAAAATGCTTTTGTACAAACTCTACATTGATTTAGCAAAATATTAACCGAGCCAAGATTGTTAAATTAGTTTTACTGCTTTAGACACACCCTTTTAGCAAAATTGATTAGAATAAAAGTATTTTTTTAATTCCAAGCGCAGTCATATAGCTCCCACTATTAATATGTAGAATTCTCCAATATAAATAGTCTCCTTTTTTTTTTTTTTTTTTTTTTTT
>VXBI01002672.1:1025626-1103791 GCA_013397375.1 Toxostoma redivivum
TTTTTCTTTTTTTTTTTTTTTTTTTTTTTTTAATTCCTACAGAATAGACCATGGATAAATTTACTTTTCAGCTTGCCTGAATAATTAGATTCTGTAGAGCTGATGTGTGAGCAGGCTGACAAAGAGAGGCAGCCAAAATGAAGCTCCATATGAAGTCTCCAAGCAGTGGGCTGTGCTTGTGTGCCACACGTTTGGCACAGTAAACTATGGAAACACCAATTCCTTTGGTTCCTTTTCTGTATTGGCTTCTTAGGCTGGGCTGAATTGGATATCTGAATATGCTTTAATATAATGTTTAATCTTTTATCTGTGTATTGTTGCGCAACAAAATGGAAATTTAATTTATTTCTGTGCGCCTTGCACCAGGGAGCTTAAATGTGACAAAGAAGAAATACGGAAAACGCTAAGGAAAATGTATTCTACTTGTGTAGGTGTGCTAAAACCCTGTATTTGTCATTTTCAGAATATGAATAGTCTCTTATTATAGAATATAGGCCAGCAGCTCTCTAAATAACTGTATGGTTTCTCTTAGTTCACATTTTAGCCCACTTACATTTTTATGCCTGTTGTGCTAAGAAATAAAAACACAAAATAATGTGAAGTAATAAGACAGATAACTATAACTATGTAAATAAAATAATAAATATCACTGTAATTATATGTTTAAATTACAAGGGTAAACTGGGGTTTGCAAAGAGGAGCTCAGGAAGGAAGGTAATTAATTTTTATCTCCTTCCTCTCAGCAAAACTGAGGCTGTTCCCAGCTATTGTGCAGGTATCAGCTCTCCCAGCTGCTGCTGTCACTGCTGTCACGTGCAAAGATGTCACATCACGTGCCAGGGTATGGAGGAATGGGATATGTAGCACTAGGAAAGGGGAGAAAACAGCATAATGCAAGAACTCTTGAAAAGCTAAATGCAGGCTTTCACTGAGGTAAATTAACAAGACATCTATACTGGGCATTGCTGGTGAAGTTAATTGGTGGAGCAGTTGTTAATCAGCTCAGGAAGTTATTTCACTAAATACAAAATTTTAAATGTCAGAAGAAATGTAGGACTAAGTCCAAATTACTGATGAGGTAGTGGGGAGGTGGAGGAAGGGAGAATTTCTCCACTTTTTGCACATTAAAGATTTGGCACAGTTAAAAGAAACCATCACCCATATCACAGTAAGACACCCTATGTCAAGGGCAAAGAAATCAAATATATGCTATGAAGAACAAGTTAGGTGTTTTACTAGAACTGTATTAAGGATCTTATCAAGTGGATATGTAAGTTTAAGGATAAAACACTGCTTGAATGCTTTCACATGTTCCATCAGAATTCCAGTTTTGTGGACTTAGGCAGATACTCTTTTGGGAATTTTATTAGGAACTGAAATCATTCTATCCAGTGACTTTTTTGCATCTACTTATATTTGAGATCTTTTTAAAAAATATTGGAAAGTGTATTAGTAGAGAGCTAAAAATTAAACTAGGTCATTAAAATGCACCCTTGCAAAAATTCAAACAATGAGAAGCTTCTACACCTTTTTATATAAAGATTTTTCTTAATGTGCTTTCATTTATATCTCTATAGTAGATGCACAACACAGAGAACGCTTCCAAGTTATGCTTGTAATCTTAGAACACAATTACATAAAATATTCCTTTTCACATGTTGGCACCATTCAGCTACTTCTGCCATGTATACTACATTGCTTAATATATTGTTTGGTAGGAATAATCTCAAGGTGAATTAGAGGCCACAACTGAAAATAGTGATACAATTTTCCTGGGTTTTGAAGGATCAATATCTAGGCGATTGTGTTCTCTGTGTGAGAATGAAAGATTTTAATTACCCATTTCTGAAGCAGGTTGCTTCTATGAAAGAGGGCTGTGAAGGGACTTGAAGAACATCCTCTGCAAAGACATTGAACATGCTTTATCCTGCACAACTGAGGAACATGAAGGCTTAGTGGGAAACTACTGAGCATCTCTCTGGGTTGTGGTGCAGCTACAATCTCTGTGCATAGCCTGAAGGGAGGAGTTACCCAAAATAGTAGCTAAAGCTAATAGAAATCTAGTGGACAGAAATTAAAACTATTTAGATGCAAGGCCTGATAGAGTAGGAAGTTGTTTCACTTATTTGCTGGTGGTTATAGATCTTAAAAAAATGTGGTGTTACTACAATATTAGCAAACCTTGAGTTTACTTACATGCAGGTGTTTGAGCCTTTAGCATTTTATTGCATGTTGGCCAGTTGCAGACACTATGCCTGGTATGATATAAATGTATGCTCTTGTAGTTTCTAATGACAGCTACAGAGATAACACTAAGAACAGGCTTAACTGGAAAGTGTCTTGATTAAAGAACATAGTGATAAAAACCTGTATATGACCAGAAAAAAGCTTGGGAGTAGGGACTGGTGTACCACGGTCTGTCACAGATTTTCAGTATTTTATTTTTTAAAATAGATTGTAATACGGTCTTGACTTTGGACTCTAATAAGAGATGGTGTGTAGATTTGGCATTATTATTTTGCAATGACTGCCAGGAGATAGATTGGAAAGCAGACTGAAGAGAGAAACTACAGGGGAAAGTACATCATTTATCAGATCAATAAACTGTTATGAGGCTGAGATGTACAAGGGATACTCTCAGTGACTCTAAACTGCTCTGGAAACCTTTGCCTTGTACTTTGTAGGGACTTTTGTATTGTTCATAGGTAATACACTCTCACACATTGAAATAGCATTGATGGCAATAAAACAATTAGGGAAACATGCAAATCTGCTGCAGCAATTATGTTTATACACCTTTCAAGTATTTTTTGCTTGTTTCTATATAGCCAGTTCCTATGCTAATACTAATATAAATCATCTGAATATCCAGCAACAGCAAGTGACTCTGGGTTTATATTCCCTTATAGCTGAGGACTGTGTCTGGCACAGTGCCTTCATGCAGTTCAAATTAAATACTCTTCCCTATGCAAGAGTGATTATGTGCTGATGAATGTGGTGAGTAGTGCAGTGCTGGAATGAATGGTGACGACAGGTGTCCAGAGGGGATCAGGTTCCAGGGGTCTGTGCTGTAGAGACAGGAGTGGTGCTAAACTGAAGGGACTACAGCAAATTTGGAGCCCCAGGCAGAGAGAGGCAGTGAGAATTCACAGTGACAGAGACCCCTGTCTACACAGCTTTTTGTTACAAGTCATTCAGGGAGGGCTTTCTTTATCCCCACTGATGTGGAGGAAGAAGGGAGTAAATGCTTACATTAAGCTAGTGAAATAATTTCCCTGATCATTTTTGTGTTTACTGTGGATGTCCTGATTCACTTAATCCTTTATGAAAGGATGAAACCACCTAAAACCTAGATGCAATGTCCTTACAGTTTGAATTGTAATAATTTATAAAGTTACCTACTTCTAAAGGAGAGTAGATTAACAGGAGAAAGAGTTCAGTTAAGGCTCTATCTAGAAAATATTTGTTGAAGGTACTGCTTTATTAATCTGACCTGTGTTGAAAGGTTTAAATAATTGAAACAAATCCAAATTTCAAATTTTAATCAATCATCCATTTCAAGTTCTACTGACTGCAGATGAGATTTCATTTTTTAATGCTTAGGATGCTTCTGAATGTAGGACTAGGCTATCTAATTTACCTACACCTTGTGAGAAAAAACAGATAATTCCTTCAAGATCTGTCACATTCATTACTTTGTGTATAATAAGCCACTCTGCTTGACTGAAATTTTGAAAATTGTCAGTCATTTATAGAATTGATTCAATTTACAGATTTTTTTGGTGTAGTTGTTCCAGTATTAACCTTTGAAAATGTTAGACAGTGCCACAAATATTTTTCAGGACTTTTCTTATATGTAGAAAAGAATTGTGAGTTCAGTTTGAGGTATCAAACATGATCTCTTAATATTATCCAGATTTCAATTTGAGGGATATTTTTGCCAGCTAGTGGTATGTAGTACCCTTAAGTCCACCTGAGTTTTGGCATCCATTCAATGCTCCTTTAGAAGTATAAGCCTCTGAAAAATTAAGAATCATGTAAAAGGAAAAGAAATACCACAGCTGTTTTTTAAAAATGAACAAAATCCTTTTGTTCTTGCTTTCTGTGCCTATTTCATTCACTGTAGTTCTAAGTCATTAAATTGACTTGTATCTTCCAAGCTTTTAATTAAATTTTTCATCATACTTTGTATTTCCCTCTGTAGTATAATGAAGAACTCCACTATGTAGAGCCGTGTCTGAATGGAACATTAGTTCAAGCAGACAGAGCCAACAAAGAGGTAAGGAATGAAAGTAACAAAACAATGGAGAGCTGGGATGCAGTGGGTAACAATGTGCTATAATGATCTTTTCCTAGTACAATGCATTCCATTATTAAAATTTATTAATTATTCTACTCATGCCATTTTAAAGGAGTTTTATGTGACTCAATAGAAAGAAAGAAATAATCTCCTAGTCAATTTGGTTGAATAAACTTAATGGAAAATTGCAGGAGTCACTAAAAATAAGCTGTTAATAAAGTTTGGTAATTATTTTAAGTAAAATATTTCAACCATTTTAAATTGAACTATCATTCTGTTAACAAAAATTACTGAGGAAGAGATTGCCTCCTTAACTCAAAGTAACACTAAAGTTGAATTAAAATCTACAAACAAATGTAATACTATAAGAGTAAAAGAATTTAACATTCCAAACAGGTCTGTCAATATAATAATGTACTCATTCAAGAATGTTCTGTGAAAACGTTCAGATTAATTTAAATCCTGCTAGAATGTTTTTTGTGAAAAAAAAAACCAATATGGTGACTACAGTACAAATTTTATTTGAAGAGAGATTGCAGTATGAATCTGTAGCTTGAAGTTTAGTTTACTGCCTGACAGTTTTCTGCAGTGGTTCTGTGCAGGCACACTTTAGGAGCTGAGGTAAGATTGTTTATGCATGTGAAATTATAAAATAAGATGGTTGAAAAGCCCTGTGATTCTTATAGAGGGAAAGGACTGCTAAAATGAGCCGTGTCTGTTGTTATAGAGATTCTTCCTTCTTGGGCTTCCTCTTCTTCAAGTGGTTTGTCCATCTGTGTCTTGCCAATGGCTGGAGGGGACAGCAGTCATAAGTCTTTAACTAGTTTCTATTTTCACTAAAAGAGAGTAAACAGAAACGTTTCAGCTCCACACTGAATTCTGCTCAACACCCAATGTGGAAATTCATTTGTGCTCATGCTGTCATCGATCTGTCACAGGAGTAGAGCACACAGCTCTGAAAACATCCTTTCAAGGGTGTCAGTGCTGGGTCTATATGTTTAACAAGACAAAATGATTTTTGGTATTGTTATGCTGATCTTTATTCCACTGCATTACTCCCAAGAGTTCTTTGCATTTTATCTATGTCCTACAGAAATTATTCTTCATGGGCTTCTTTTTATATATTTGATATTTACCACTGTAGGTATCTAAATATTTGGTTGTTATGTGGGCATGAATTGTTTCTAAGAATTTAATGTTGAAGTTCCTTATTTGTGAATTATGATGCAGCTTTCTAAATGACCACTTTATTGTGGGTGCATCAGATGAGCCATATGAAATCTGTGCAAGTTCTAGATGCAGACCTAAAGATTCGAATGTATTGCCCAGATGTCCTGTCTGGAATTATTCCTACAGTTAACCTTTCCATCATTCTGCAACTGATCAAAATACCAATTACCCCACACCTATATGTTACTTAATGTCATTTTTATTTTAATTTAATTGATCAAAAAACTTTTCTGTCTCCCAGATGATAATATTTTTTTTTCAGAGTAAGCGTTGATATATTTTCTGATTAGCAAAATTATTTATTTATTTATTTACGGAAAAACTTTGTCCTTTGTCTATAAACTGAATCATATATACAAGGTTTCAGTAAATAATGAAATATAATCTTTTTTCTAGTTGGTTATATTACTGAGGTAGTTCATGTTCTGTCCTTGAAAGGCCAGAACTGGAGTAAAAAACTGAGATAGGTAGCATATAATAGTTTGGTGCATTTGTATATACCATGACTTTGCCAATCTTCATTTCTTTCTTAAATGTGAGCTTATATGTTCTTATATAATTTTTCTAGACACTATAATGAAGTTAAAATTTTATTTTCCTAAACACTAGAAGGCACAAAAGTTCCATTGTCCCTAGTATAGCTCAGAGCACAAAGTAAAGATTATCCAAGGAGGTGGACAGCCACTTAATCCTACAGGAGTAATTCAGTTATCATGCTCCTGAACCCAGCTAAAACCAGCTTTCTGAAATATCTGATACTGTTGTAAGACGTGATCCTGTGTGATTTGACTGTACTGAGACAGCAAATTTACCTGGGGCCTCATCAAAAACTCACTGAACTAACTGGGAAGGTTTCTCTCAATTCATAGCTCTTCGGTCAGGCCCATTGAAAAAAGATGTCCTAAAATGTTGTTCATGTGCACATTCCAAAACTGGTCCAGAGCTATCAGAATATTTAGCTGTGTTTTGGAACTCATCAAAAGTATTCAACTGTAATTGGGTTGTAAGTTTTATTTCTGTGAGTCTCATGGATACACCAGGCTACTCCTGTAGGTTTCTTTTTTTTTGTGCGTGTGTAATTGCCATTGGTCAATTGTAATATCAAAAAAAAAAGTAGATAAAATTACATTTTCTCAACCAGACTTACAAGGTAAATACTCCTTTGCAAGTTCACTGGTAATAATAACAGCTCTTTCTTTTCCTTTGTTTATGAAATGATAAAAAACCCAAGAAAAATATCAAGACAAGCACTGTGTTTTGTAGCTTTTCCAAGCAGTCATTATCAGCATGTGACCATGTTTCTGTACTGGCAAAGTAGAGCAGGAGATTGACAGGCAATGTTTTGATACGATCTATTGTTTCAGTTTACATATGTCTACATGTGCCTGATTTTTTTGAATTCAAACCTAGGTCTGAAAATGTAGCTATATATTTGGCTCAAAACTTTCTGTCCTTCATTTTTGTGTCAAATATTCAAAATTGAGTGAATGCAAGGATGATCACATCTAAGAGTATAAGCCTTACTAGCACCAAAAGAAATACAAGTATTTAAATTTTTTCTTTAGCTGGCAAATATCTATTCTCAAATGATAGCTTTAAATAGAAACAATTAAAATTTGCTGTAATGGTATTTCATACAGCTATAGTTTTCTTTTATGTGGAAAGAGGAGATCTATGATGCTGATGATTGCAGGGACTGAATTTTTTACAGTTCACTCTATCACTCTTTCATGCTGCTATTCAGAGTCCTGACCTGTCTTAAGACACATATCACTTAATGCAGCACTGTGGCTGGAAACATGCATGGAAACAAATCGTTTTATCAAACTATTTTTACTATGCTGAATAAACTTCAATTTCTACCATTTTGGCAGTATATTTCTCTCTCTCTCTCTCTCTCTCTCGTGTTTTGTTTTTTTTCTCCCATAATACACGAGTTTCAATATTAGAAATTCCCATTAAGTGACCCTTAAGGAAGCAGTCTTCCTGTGGCATACATGGATGCTCACCCCAGTTCTTGCTGACTGCATCTTGCTGGGTTCCTCTGACATCACTTGTGCCAAATACAGACAGTTCTTAGAAGCAGAGATAAGAAATTACCCTGAGATGTTTGGAGCTTTTAATCTCATGAGGAAAGCAGCTGTCTCAATAACTCCAAATAAAAATTGCACTCCTAGGATTAGTACCCCAGTCTATATTTGTCTTGAAATTATTTATTGAAGAGCTACTTAGCTGTCTGCAAGACTCAGATGTTTTCAAATCGAATCTTTCCACTCTGAGGACATCACTTAAACATGTTGAATGGCATTCTTTGAATCGTGTTTAATCTCTCAACTTTAGCAAAACAAACAAACAGAATATAGAAGAATAGCTGTCCTTATCACTTGCACTTCATTTGTAGAGAGAGAGCTAAAGGGCAAACCAGGTTTCTCAGCAGAAGAAATAGGATTAAATTATACTGATTTGGGGCAGCCAGGCCAGGGCTGGGTGTGGGCAGAGACCAAATCTCCTATCTGGGAGAGCCCAGTGTGATGTTTGCTCTGCTGGGAGGGTTCTGTGGTGCCACCACACTCAGCCCTGCCCATGCCAAGCCCTTGCCCAGCCCCAGCCTTGGCTCTGCAAGGTTCAGGCATCAGTGGATCCTGAATTTGGCACCTGCAGCATCCTCCTGTAGACAGCTGGGCTACAGCCAGAGCCTCTCCTGTTCCCAGGCACAGCCTCGGTAAAATGAGACCTGGGAGCATCTTCAGGCAATGGAAGGATTTTTTTGGAGGCTGCAGGAAACAGCTTCAGCCTCAGGGCTTACAGCAGCCTAGGAAATGAGTGCTTAGTGGCGTTAGTGCTGAATATTCAGTGGGATTACGGATAAGCAAATAACATGCTCTTTCCCATTCAGGGTTGGGTTGCAGGAATTCTTATCCACGATGTTCAGGGGATGCAACAGGCCTCCACAGAGCCAGACTTCAGAAAATTCAATTAGTCTTAGAAAAGAAAAAAAAATAGAAAAAAAAAAAGCTGTCTGGTTTATACATTTTCTCATTGAAACACTGTCACTCTCTAACCCCGCCCCATCTCTTCTGTTTTTGGGACAGCAACAGTACTGTAAACACAGTGTTAATTCCACACATTGGCTCTAGAACACTTAGGATTATTTTCTGGATCACAGTAGTAAGGGAACTACTTACCAGAAAGAAGAAAGTCCACTTTCGTTAAGGTATGAAAAAGCATTTAAAGCATTGTAGCTCTCTTATATCCACTCTGTGATGACACTCTCCCTTCAGTAATGTATTTTAGTTTCCTGTTGCAAGCACCAGGAAAGAGAATATAAAGCCAACTTCAGTTCCATCCCCCCCCTTTCATTTTTTTCTGTCTTTCAGGTAAGAACGTATAGCTGACATTAGAGTAAATCTGTAGAAAGTGCACACAGAGGAAGGAAGCTGCATTTCTCTTTGAATAATATCCCAGCTATTATTGATGAAGCATTCTTTTCCTCCAGAGTATTCAGTCTTTATTCCATTTGCATCTTTACTTAAATTAGAGTTAAGATTCAACTGGAATATCAGAACTGAACTCTCTTCTCACATCTATATTAGTGAGTTAGCCAAAGATCCTTGATCATGCATTGATTTGTTAAGTAAAGAGAGCAGTCACACAGAAAAGAAAATACAGCATGAGTGCTTTTACCTTTGCAGTGCTCAGCCTTGTTCAATGAATGTTTTGAAGACTGGTACAGATTTCATAGTGACTGGTGTAGCAAAAAACATGAGTGTATTTTGATTAAGCCAAACCACTAATGAGTTAGGGGTTACTTGATCAAGACCACTCCTTTGTTAAAGCATTAATAAATGGCTGGTGTATTGCAGTAGATTTTTGAGGGACATCAAAGACATTATCATTAAGCATTTTAACGTTTGACACATCCATGCATTTTTTTGATGGGAAAGGAACAAAGGTTGGAGAAAACACGTTTTCAGTCCTGAATCTCCAGCATGTAACTCACTTTTCTTTAAGAAAGTGTGAAGATACTTTGAAAGAAGCAATGGTTTTAAGCATCTAGACCTCTTCCCTGCCACCTTAAAGAACAGCCAAGTAATGCAGAACTTGAGTTGTAAATCTTTATTTAACTTTAGGTTTGGTTTTTTTTACTGCTAATAACAACCTACAAGCAGGAGATGCCAGTATAATTTGTATAATCTGTTTAGAAACTTGCCCAGGTTTTGAGCAATTCATTCTATTACTTTTCTGCAAAGCTGCTGGTTCTGTAAGTGCTTGTTGTGTGTAGCTTTCAGAGCCATGAGGATCTAATTAAACCTTGAATTTCTCAGGTACACTTCAGTAAGCATTCTTCTTTCCAGAAACCTTATTGAATGGAGTTTGCTTGATGTATTTGGAAAAGACAAAAATTCCAACTTCAATTATGACAGTGATGTGAGTGGTGCTAATATGTGTGCCACCAGTTTTCCTAAGATACATGTAGACATCCCAGAACTAGAATTCTTACAAGACAGAGTGTTTCAACTTTCATTTTACAATAGGAGAGTAAAGTAATTTGTTTTTGGAATAATTATAATGTCAGGTGATACGGCAGGTGTCACTGTGTCTCCAGTTACTTCTAAAAGTTTTCACAGCCTAGTAAGTATCATAAATTTTCGTATTGGCACATACCAACAGTGAAGTTCAGTTTAGGTATGTGGATATTGTAAGCTATCCCTAATTTGCAAAACTTGCTGTAAATTTAGTTTATCACAAAAATTAAATCTGTAATTACATTGGGTGGCATAACTGAGGTTGAAATTAATCTGCGATCCTAAATGTGGTTTAGCAATATAAAATATGCAAGGTATATTTGAATTTTACCAGACTATTTTATAATTTGGCATTAGTGTTAAACAGCTGCTACCTTGAAGTGTATCAATTTGCTATACACAAATTTAAAAAAGAGTGGGAAATAGTTCAGACACTATTCTGTCACCGTCTGCACTTTCTCCACAAATTACAAACATGTGGAACTGCCTATTTTAATACTAGTTTTCTTGGGCCAAGAGGTTTTCATCTTTGAGAAACTCCATGTTACAATTTACCTACCCCAAAGGAATCGGATGACAATCTGATTTAATGTAACTTCAGATTTGAAGTAACAATATTACAATATACATTCCTCTTTTATATGTGTTTTTAATGTACTATATATGGGTTGAGGACATTTCTCTGTAAATGTTTCCAGATGAAATATATCATCTTCTAGATGCACCGATAGGCACAGTAACTCCAAACTAAATCAAGAACTTACCCCAGCGTAAATTCGAATGACAGAAATAGACAGATGTAATGTGTAACTTCCAAGAAACTATTTTTCTATGCAATTACCAGAAATTAAATAACCAGAAGACTGATTCAGCAAAGAAGCTGAGTGAAATTGCCAATAAGAGGTTGGTAAATACAAATTTTGCATATTGAATTTTATTTAAGCAAATTACTTTTGCGTATTTATCTATCCATCTCTGTCAGATCTCAAAAAAAAAAAAAATCAACTGCATTGCTTAGCTGTTAAAAACCCCCAAATAGCAAAGTCTCACTGAAGTGCACTCTTATTTTAAAACTGTCAAGCTGTTATAGACCCTCAAAACTTTCAGTACCCTCCTGACCACTGAAATTTGGTCTGATATTTTCTATTGCAGTGACTAATTTACTTTAGAAGAATTTGGTTTTAATACAAGTATATTGAATCTTGAGCTCTTTGTTCAGCATTGTTTTTATGATTATTTTTTCCGAAAACCCCTCTTATTTTCCAACACAATATGTTAGGAAACAGAAGGGATTGGGTAACCATGACAGTGAGGTAACCTGTAACTGCCCTGACAAAGGATTTGGAATGGGGTGATGCCTAAATGCATTTTACACATGTGATGCACATTTATCTGTCAGTCCATGTGGGTGAACCTCCCTGTGACACTCAAGTGAACATCGCTCTCCCACCTCACACTGGCCTGCTGATTGTTTTTATTTTCTTTCTGGTTTATGTGCTGATGTAGTCCATCTTCACAAACCTGATAAATCTTTGCCAAATATGGCCCAGGACCATTTGGAGTTGGAGCATGTGTGGATAAGCATGGGAAGCAATTCTAGAAGTAGCAAAGACTTGCAGTGAAGCTGACAAGGAAACCTGGAGGAATGCTGGACCTGTTAATGATGCTTTTCTGTAGAAAACTCAACCTTAGCAGACAGTTAATAGCAAATATCACACTTTTCCAGTGTAACTGTATAACCTCTGTGCCTGTATTAGTTGTGAACTGTTCCTTTTAGGAATCAGTGAAAAATGCTTTATTCATTGGCTTGAATCCATGGTCCTGTACCCAATCTAATTTGGGTTTTCCTACTCATCATAAGTGGTACCTGATTTTTGGTAAACATAAGTAGGCTCTGATAAAAATTTGTGCAAGATACTGGAACTCCTGTGCAGCTTATTGGCTTAACAATGAAGAAATCAAAACTTTAGTGGTTGTAGTAAAAATTAAACTCAATTAATTAATTCTGAAGCCCTAAAGTAAATAAAAATAATTTTTTAAATGCTTTTTTTTCTAGATAAGAGGGAAGAGTAGAGATGGGGACGTGGTCAGTTTATGAGAGTAAACTTGCTGTTGGTTTTCTTCCATTTTGTCAGTGCCAGAGAGAGATCATATAAAGGGAAACAGGTTTCCAGGACTTCCAGGAGAGGGATCTGCTGTAAGCCATAGCAAGCTCAACTTAGTGAGTGATGTATCTCTGTGTGAGGCTTTAGGCAGTGTTCTCATGTTAAAGTGCATTAAAGCAACCTGTGAGGTCTTGTAATCTGTGTGCCAATTAAAAGGTGGGCCAGGCTCACCTTGTGACAAGCTTTGTCATGATGCTGGGGAACAAAAAAAGTGTATAATTCTGCAGATGTTTGCTACAGTGAACATGAATGCTGGGAATTTGGGATTGCCTCAGCTGGCATCTTCTGTGCTTTTTTGTGTGTGTCTGAAATGGGCTGGTTGTCACAGCTCTTGCCTGGAACTGGAGAATTGGAACGTGGCTCTCTGTGTTAAAGTGTCATTACCTGCTTTCAGATGTGTTTGTTTCCTCAGATGTCAAATGAACATGGCTGTAGTTTGTTCTTTTCCTTTGATTCTTGTTTGGAAAGGACAAAATTTTGAAGATTATGGAGTATTCTTATATTGTTTTGATGGAGGCCAAAGAATTTTCCCAATGGTTGTGTGGACACTGGACTCTGTTGTTTGCTTGGAGGGTGACCACTTCCCCATTTACTTCCAGAATATAAAAATGTGTCCTCTTCTTGTGATCACAGATACCAGTCAGCTTGCCTAATCTCACTAAACCTTGTGAGGCCATTAGAACAGCCTGTAAGATAAGAGACAAGTAAAAGGAGATACCTTGGAGTTTCCTGAGAGTTGCCACCAAATTAACAAATTATTCTTCAGGTTTTGTATGGGTTGGATAAATCACTGTCTCATTTTGGCTACAAGTTTGACAGCTTCTGCCATGAAGGAAAAATTCAGTTTCTGGCCTTCATCCCAGAAGAGTTTCTAAATTGCCTGCAATGATCTGGAATTGGGGAAAAGAAAATCAAATTCTTGCCTGTATTCAGACTGTCCCCTCCACCTCCCTAACTTTGCCTGTGTTCTGAATCATGAAAAGCACTCTGAATATGTGTCAACTCCCAAGCACAGATTTGCTGAAATAAATTGCTTAACTTGAATTATTTGAATTCATTAACTCTTAAATCCTAGTAAATCAAAAGTAGGAGACTAAGAAAAGAAGTAACAAAAATGCAAGTTGCTATCATATTCTGACAGAAAATTATACCTAATCCCCAAAGAATCAAAACTTAATGTAATCATCTAACCAAATATGATCCCAAATCCCTACAGTTGTTCATTTAACTGTGAGGCTTAAAAAGAGGAATACACCAGGGTGTACCAAAAAAATGCTTTCAACAGCCTCATTATAAGAGAAATTCCAAGTTCAGTCATAGTAATTGGTTTTGAATTTGTCCTCTTTTTCAGTTATGCCAAAGCCACATGCAGCAGTTGTGTGATTTTAATGTTCTGTGTAACTGTCCCATGACACAGAATATAAAGGGCATTAAAACCACCCTGGGTCTCTTCTTATTTATGTTCTGGAAGATTTCATCCTGATTTACCTGCACATGTGGATTTGTAGCCTCATTCTCTTCAGCTCATGTCTTTCAGACACTTCTGGATGATCACAGGCACCTCCCTAGCTGAACACTTCTGTGCTTCCTCACACAATTTCTGTGGAGCTCTGACCCTATAATTGTGTAATCAGACATCAATGTCTGATTGTCATAATTGTCTGCCTAATCTGCATTCAGAATTACCAAGATTATGCATGTCAATTAGGTATATGAGTCTACAATTAGATATTGCACATTCTGGTATTTGCACATGGAAATTAAACATGCAGTTGCCTGGGAGTGTGTGCACACAGTTGGACAGACACCCCAGTCAAACAAGGGATCCAAAATTACAGCAAAAAGAGACTGACATAAACCAGTTTGTTATTGAAAAGAGTTCTTTAAGTTGTAAAGTCGTAGTATACTTTTTGTCTCATTAATAGGTGGGGATTCCAACTTTCTGAGATCTGTTGGGTTTCTGAAAGTTATAGAAAGTGGAGTGAAGGTGGTTTTTATGTCATTCTGAAATCACATATTCTTTTTCTTTAAACTGATATTTCAGTGGTGTGTGTCTTGCCCTGTCATTTTTTCTCTCCTAGTTGGGTTGAAATAACCTTTTCTGTTTTTCATTTCTTTTGTATTTTTTAGCCAGTTGTGAAGGCTGAAATAGCACTTCACAAAAGCATTGCCTCCCCTGCTATTTCCCACTATACAGGTCTTCATTTTCCTCTTACAAATTTATAGCTTTTTCTTCTTGTGTAGAACAGTTTTTAATAAGTCTATTAATATTGACACTGATAAACTGCATTTACACTTCAATGACCTAATGATTAGAATCTACCATCTTTTAGAGCTATGTACTCAAAGCTAAATTACAGAAATAATTATTTTTATTAAGTATCAGATTCCAAAAACCTAGAGGGAAAATAGTTAGAAATATACAAAATTATTATACAAAGTGAAAAGAAAATATGAAGATCTCTAAATAGAAACCCAAAAATTCAAAACAAAATTATTTGATTGCATAAGTAGCCAAAAATGTAATTGCCTTTGCTTTATTATTGTAGTAACACATCCTTAGTTTAGTGATAAAAAAAGTGGCAAAAAGGATGAACTTGGAATTATTTTGTTAATTAGTGTCTGTACTCATTTAAGCCTAAGAAGTAGATCTAAAGTATTCAGAAATTCTTGATCGTCAACAGGTCTGTTGTAACAACGTTCTGACAAGTGAAATCTTCTTGTTCATATTTCAGCATTTCAGGGAACACCTTGACAAACTTTTTGCAAAGGGAATTGGAATGCTGGACATTGCTTTAAATGAAGCTTTCAACATGCTCAATGAAGTAAGTTCATACTTTTTAGAACCTTTTTCATTTTCACCTTCTTGCTTTCCCTTTTTTTCAACTGAGTTTATTTTTGTGAAAATGTTTTAAAATGTTTCCTGGAGTATAATCTTGTATTTTGTGGAAAAAATACTAAAGTGTGTTAGTCTGCTGGAAAATGAAAAAAACTCTTCTAAACTAAGTAGTAAAATGTCTTTTGATTGAAGGATGTACCTTAGAAATAAGAGCTCAAACCCAAATAGTCTCCAAAAAAGTTTGACTTGACAAGTGTGCCTGCCTTTATGCTATGTGATCCTAGATTAATTAATGGTTCTAATTCCTGTGTATTCATCTTGAAGGGCAATATTGATTGATTCTTTTCCAGGCATAAAATCCTAAAATGAAAAAAGGAGTATCTTCTTCCACCCACTGCTCAAGTGTTCAGTTAGACAGTGTGGAACTAATGCCTTCATGTGGTGCATGCCAAAAATGACAATGGGAAAAGGTACACGAAGTAAAGGACACTGTAGTCTGTTTTTAGAGGTTTTATTGAGAATTGTGGGCACCAAATAGAGTCTTGGGAACCAGAAAAACAGTATGAGTGCCTCAGTGCAAGAGATGTTCTATGCTAGTCCTCCAAATCTGTGTAAATCTGAAAAAAAATCCCATTGCAGGGAGTGAAGGAGAAGACCTGGAACAAGATCTGCTTTGCTTTGGTTTAAAATCTGTGAGGTAACTGTAGTTAAAATGATGTATGTGGTATAAAAATCTCATTAGATATTCTGATAGTTCTGAGAATAAAAGGATCTGAAATCCCATGTGCTGAATTGTACCCATGATGAGAGATCTGTAAGATCATGATGGACTATACTACATTTATGTTCAGCTCTCTTCAAGGGGCTGTATTGATTGCTTCTATTTATACTTTAAAAGGAAGTATAATAGGTTCAATCCTTACTGTGTGTAAACTTCCAGAAATACCAGCATGAAAATCTCTTCCATTTTATACAGGCGTATCTGCAGTCTCTGGCAGATTCAATTATAGTCCAGGCCAGAGGAAAAGCTACCAAATCTCCCCTTAGCAGAGTACAGCCAACCATTTTCCACTTTGTCTGCAGGATGTGACCTTTATGTGCCAGAAGCCTATTCTTTGAATTATAGGTTAACTAAGGATGTCTTTTCTTCATTAAAAAAAATAAAAAAAGTGGGTGAATGAGGAGGGGGAAGGAGTCAGTGTTGGTGTAGGAAAGAAAAAAAATAGAGAAAGCTTTGTGTTACACAAATAAAGATCTGATTGGATTTTAAAATGGTTCAGGGGTTACACTAATTAAACTCAGTCAATTTTGCCTTGCAATTACCTTTCAGTATTTGCTATGGTTGTCAAGACTTGAAGACGTTTGCTACTGATATCTTTGAAAAGCATGTTTAAAAATCCACTTCCAAATTCTTCCCAATTGTCAATTTATGCAGTGTACATTATACAGGGTAAGAATACAGAAGTGCTTGGTACAGTAGTTAGACACCTACTATGTCATGTGACAACTGCAATTATCTCTTTTGGTGACAAATGTGCTCTTTGCAGTGATTACCTTTAAAAAAAAATCATAGCCAATTAAATAAAATTCTGTGACATTTCAAAGACTGTTAATCACAACCAAATGCTGTAAATGTCAGGATGCATTGAAATTTTTGCTGCTAACTGATGAATCACTGAGTTAATTGTAGTTCATCATAAGCCCCTTGTCATTGTTATTATTATGGAAAACACTTTCATCACTCTTGCTATTCAATAAAATTAAAAGTTTTAGACAAATATGAGAAGATATTACTCATCAAAGTATTTGAATTTAATCTCATTCTTCAAATCCCATTCTTCTACTGTGTAGAATAATGCAGATGCATACAGAGTGGTGTTTCAAAATAAATGTAGAAAGGCATCTCCCCTTCATTAATTTCTCTTTTAAGATACCTTGCCTCTTTTAAAATATATTGTCCATGTGAGGAAGATATCCCTAGACAAAGTAACTTCACCTTTATGAGAAAATAATGGCTTTAAGATCATGAAGAAATTCGACTTTAATAATTCTGGTTCTGGTTAAGACTAGAAAACCCACCACGATGAGAGAATTTTAAGGAGTGACTGCCTCACAAATTCCACAGAGAAGAGTTTTCACCCAGGCAGTGATCACAATACTGTTACCTCTGTAAATCCACATTAGCTGCCCTTTAAGGCAGAGTGTTTCTATTTGATGAAAAGGAAGCTGATCTTGAAAGAGATGCAGGGGATAGAAATTGTTGATGAATGTGGGTGTGGTTACTCAGATACAAAAATGTAAAGGCAGAAAACACAGAAGACTTGTGGTACCCACCACCCACCCTTTTCTACTGCAAGCATTTCTACAAAGATGAAATTTTTAGGAGAACTTTTATAGAAAAAGTGGGTTTTAAGAGTTTGGAAAAACAGTGACTATTTAAGGGCGAGTAGATTGTGGATAGCTTAAAAGACAGAGCTGTTGGTAGTGCAAAACTAACCAGAATACACAGAATAATTTTTCATGACTGCAGAAGCAGTCTGTAAGGCAATTCACCTGTGAACATAGATACTTATTTTTAAATGGGGCTACCCTGTTCTGGATCACAGCAAGGCTGGTGAGGTGGGACAAGGTGATTCTTGCTTGGATTTCTCGGCATCAAGAGAGGGGTGATAGGATGAGGCCTTGCCTCAAATGTGATAAAGTAATTGTAATATCCCATTTATTGATATTTGCATCGTTTTTTTTAAATGTTCATATAGAGCAATTAAAAATCAAATAATTTTACAACTTGGCTTTTTAATTTTTTTTTTGCTAAAAGATGGATGTTTCCCCAAAGTTCCTTGACTACATAAGGTAATACAAAGACAAATAAGAACCTGTTCTGCAGCCAAAGCTAATGGAAGCACATGGATTCAAAGTCAGAGCACCAACTCCAGAATGAAGAGATCAAAGCTCATATTATGACTCAGTCCAATGTGTTTGCTCTTTGACAGGAGAAAATCCCATCTGTATAATGATGAAGCTTCCTTTGCATATGCCAGAGGATTGCTGATTGCTGTCTGAGTACCTGTGCTCAAGTACTGCTCTTCAGCAGCCTGAATTACTTATATGTATTCATCTTGGGTAATAGGAGAATCTCAGAATATATAAATATGAACTGGGTTTTCCCAGATAAATATTTTAAAGAAAATAGCATATGGAATGCAATCCTGAGTGAATATGAATGAATGCCATATGAATAGTCATATGTCTCTCTATGAGTTGTGTTCCTCTTGTACTTCACAGAAAAATCATCATTCATGACTTCTTTTTGTGTAACATGTTCTTTTAAAATTATATTTAAATCAAAGCAAAACCTGTAGATGCAACAATACTTATCTATCAAAACCAGGGGTATGCCATTTTAATTTTGGTTAGTGCTTTATTTATGTATGTTTCTTATTTTTCAATTCACCAAGAATATAAAATATATGATAAAATGTTTTCAGCTTGAATATTTCTGACTTCTAAGAATACTAGAGATTTGACAAAATCCATGTTTATCCAGTGTGATTCTATCTACCCTCACATAACAGGACATATATAACTGTGTCCTTTTTGTGTCCTTTTGCAGTTCAATCACACAGGACAAGGAAGCATTTGCAGCCAAGCCATAATGTTGATCACTGATGGAGCTGTGGACACATATGATACAATATTTGCAAAATACAATTGGCCAGACAGAAAAGTGAGTATGTTACCACCTTTGCTGAATGGAAACCCAAAGCTTCATATCCAATCTACAGCATATGTCTATTGAAAAGTCAGTAACAGTCTTTCTAATGATCTATAAATGATTTTGGATCTCTAATAAGAAAAAAAAAAAAAAGAAGATGCTTATATGGTGTTGCCTGAGGATAGAGAGGGCCTTTTACTGTGGTAATGAACTTAGGTTAATAGGATATAAAGGCACTATTTCCCTCCAGGTTACATTTTTGAGCATTACATAATCCTTCTCCTGAGACACATCATTAAGCATGAAAAAGATTTTCTTATTTCTCCCAAAATACACATTAATAATTCAATGCTTTTTCAAGTTAAAGGTGGCTATGTACTGTGGACAGTGAGTGGCTATGACACAAGACAGAGCAGATGTAGTACTCAGTATTTAATTTCTTCATTTGGCAGAGTGAGGGATAGAGATGACTGTTGGTAAGATTTTATTAAAAAATGTGTTTAGCTCTATTGATCTGTATAAAGAAATTTGCCCAGAGTAAAATTACCTTGTTATAACGTGGAAATTTCACAGTAGGGCAGAAATGCCTTGAATTTAGCTGATGAGGAAGCTCCAGTGGGCCTTGTGTCTCTAGTGCCCCTATGTGAAACAGTTTTTGTCTACATTTTATCTTCTGCTAAAGCAACTTTTTGGGACTATTTTAGGAAGTTTTTGTAGTTCTTTGCCATGTTGTATGCCTGTGGAAGCAACAACCACACATTTTGGAGTGCAGTTTGAGCAAGTAATTGATTTATATGACTGTGCTGCATGGGGTTCTGTAATCTATGGGAAAAAAATTACTTGTTTTAATTTTCAACTTTTAGTCATGTTTCTCTTTTATAGAATTTTGTTTATTTTCTGAGTGACTTCTCTAGCTCTGTTTTATGCAAACATAATATCGTTCCCCTGGAAAGAAGGTGTAAAAGCTAAAAGTTTTGTGGCAGTCCTTCCTCTCTTACTCGGAGAAATTCCATCTAAGTCCTCAAATACTCCATGAGAACATTTTACTTTAGCAAAAACAGGTGTTGAAGGAGTTTCACAGGGTCTCTCAGAAGGATGTGCCTCTGATGCCCTGTGTTTTCTTATTCTTTGGAGTTAGCTCCTCTCTTAAGAAGAAGAGACTGGAGGGAAACTTATCATAAGGAATCAGCAAGGCAAGAATTCTCTGAAAGGGTCAGCTAAGTATTTTCAGGAAAACATGTGTTGTACATCTTTCATGTGCTAATCCACAGCTCTATCTGAGATAACAACGCTCAGCACAGCTGTTGCAAAAAGCAGCAGGAGAGGTTTCCATTGGGAATTCTGCAAAAGCCTAGACTGAAGAGTCCTGCCTTGTTTAGCAAGGACGTGGTGTCTGGGGAGCAGCTTTTAGTTAATATGCAATATTCTCCTCAGCTCCTCTAAAAATATTTAATGTATTAATACAGCCTTGAAAATTGCATTTTAAGAAACATACAGAGGGAAAATGTCGGTTTTTCCTCTTTTCAGCCTGAAATGTTTCAGTATGAAAAACGTAAAAGATTTCCATATGTACACTTTAATGCATTAGATCTTTGAATGTCTTTGTTGGATTTGTTAATCTTGAAAGGAAGGCTTATTGAAAATGCAATATCCTACATATTTGCAGTGTCAGTGTGCCTAGAAATTATGCATGCCATGCACTTGAAATTCATTGCCTTTGCATTACATCCTCTTTATTATCTCTAAAGCTGGTTTTTATATTTACAAATCACACCTTTGAACTGCTTGATAGCTTTTTTCATGTACGTTTTTTCCCCTATTATCTATGTATTAGCCTGCCAGCATTCTTATAATTTATGTTTTCCCTGCATTTGGATACTGGGGTGGACAGTGGTGGAAAAGGCAATAACTCTAATTGAGGTAAATTCTGAAGTTTTTGTTTACCTCAATTACCTGGTCAGCAAAGTACCAATTTCAGTTATAATTGATCTAATGTTAGATAATAGTAAATAGTTTATAATTAGTTGCAACATAATCATCATGTTCGCTTATAGAAAGGAAAAAAAATCTTTATACAATTGTGAAGACTTTAAAAATTTATCAGTGAGAATCTCTAAAGATGGAGAGTGAATACAAACTTCCAGGATGTAAACAATTCATATTTTTTTCCTTTTTCCAAACTATTTATATATTTGCAAAAGATAGTTATAAAAATATATACATATATATATACACCATGTAAACAGGGAAAAGAGAACTTTATTACATGTTATTGGAGATACATTTTGCCTAACAACTGATTAAAAATCATCTTCCTTCTGATAATGCATTAAAATAAAATTGTGTTGCAATGATTAGGAAAGGGAATAAAATGGCTCCAGTTAAATCCCCAAAGTAGCTTAAATTAGGCAATTGAGGTTTTTGAAGGAAATCAGCCTGATATTTTGTATGAACTAAGAAATTATGACCATCAAAAGACTACTAAAAATTATCTTCTGGACTGTTTCCTTGAAATGCTTTAATTTTATTGGGTTTTTTATGAGTCTGTCTCCCTCAGCAAAAGAAAAAAAAACTGAAAATATTTCCCCATGTTTACTTAGTATCTTCTGCTACTTTAAATGTAAATCTAGGAGATGCTATTTTTATAAAATGCTATATTTTATTTATATAACTAGTTGTTAACATCTATTTCCTTTTTTTTTATGAGGCCATACGTGAAATCTTAAGGAGCTGGTTCTCAAGCATTAGAAATGAGTTTGTGCTATATACATAATTTTTCTCATTCATGAAACTTACATTCAGTACTTTCAAATTTCTGTGATTCATTCAAGCCAACCCTGCCATGTGAAGTACCAAAAAAGGAATAATTAATCCACAAGAGTAAATAGATCCACACATCTCATATAAAAGCCCAGCTTTTCATCATGTAGCAGAAATAAGTATTTAAAAGGAATAGTGGCAAGGAAGTGTTTGTTTACAATGAGACCTATAATATAGTTGCAATAATTTTATTTTTTTAAGATGTCCTATTAAGTCTCAGAATATCTTTTTGATGTCAGTTGTACCAGAACGATGCTTTTGTTCTATGTTGTTACTCCTACTATGAGATCCAAATGCATTATCAGAAACCAAGCAAAATACTGCACTTAGGTATTTCTCCAGGTCCCTTATTCTAATTTAAAAGGCTGAAAGGCCATGGGTAGGGAGGGGAGGCAGGCAGATAGATGGAAAGATAATGCTTCATCTCTGCTCCCAGAAGATAGTACCAGTAATGATCTTCTCTTAAATGAAACTGTCCTACTTCCTTTCTGGAAAATTCCAACAATAACTAACAGAAAATTCCATGAAGATTACTCTTGTAAATGTTGCTGAAATGCCTTAGCACTTCAAAAAGGAATTATGATGAGATTATAGATATTAACAGAGTTTCAAGCTTTGTCAGGTTCTCAGCTGAAAGCCATTTAAATCACTAATTGAAAATTAGTAAACTTGGAACAGGAAGTATCTACTTAAATATTATTCAACATATTTTGGAATTTTACATATAGCAGGACTCTGAATGTTGTGTTATTGCAAAGGAAAATAATGCAGTAAATTCTCTTCATGAATGTGTGAGGGAACAATTTTAAACCCTGTTAACACACCGGGAACTCCATGAAGTCTCGTGATGCTTTTTCTCCACTGCCTAAAATGACCCATAATTGAGGACTTTCTCTCTCCTCCATTTCCCCATTGTTTTTACATGGTTGTCAAGTTCTGTACTTCTACAAAACCCATCTATTCTTTGTTTTGGAGAAACCCAAAAGCATTTCTTCCCTAACCACGATTGAGAGCAGAGTCTAAAATCCCATTGAGATCAAGGGGGAGTCAGTATTTCAGTTTGGGTACAGACTTTTAGTATTCTTTTCTGGTGCTGGTCAATGCAGCACTCAGGGGCTCAAGGGAGATGTCACCTTTGTGACCTCTAATGACAGCCAGACAGAGATGTTCTGCTCCCTTGGCCTGAGATGTCTTTGCTTGATGGTGCTGTACCAAATGTAAAATCTGAGAAGGAAAGCAAAAGAATCATTGAATCATTTGAAGCCTATCCTCCCCTTTGGGTGTGCCTGAGTCTGAAAAGCATTTGCTTTCATAATTATGTGAAATAGCTCTATGCTATGGTAGATACATGCAAAACCAGAAGCACTAATTCCTCACTAAGTCAAGTCAAATGGAAACCAAAATCCCGCCTAAAGTTTCCTCATTTTCTAGAATCAAATCCAGCAAGAGAATCTGGGATAAAAATACCTCTGTATCCAGTTACCTTGTTTGTTATCCTGCAGCCTTTCTTTTTCTGGGCAAGTAACAGGGAATGGAACTTCATCTGTCTGTCTCCTATTATTCTGAGGGCTCTGGGTAGAATTAATTTTGTATGGCACAGAAATATTTTCTTTATGCTTATGAACCATTACACCAAGGCAGAGATTTAAGATGGTTTCTATCATTGCTGAGACTTCAAGTAGGGTGAATATAAAGCATAAGTTCAATAACATCTTTATTCCCACTGCTAAATGATTATGGTGTAGAAAGACGTAACAGCCAATGCTGCCTGTGTCTGAATAGTGCTGTTGAAATTAAAATATAAATAGTTCCATGACTTTTAAGTGTTTATACCTACTCTTACATCTGCTTTATAAGAAAAATGTCACAGTCTGGCAGGTCTCTGGATCTATATACAGTACTTAAAATTATAATTGAATCCAGTGAGCAACACCTTAAAATTTGCTGGATTTAGATTTCATAATAGAATACTAAATTTGCAGGCAATAATAATCAGTTAATAGCTAATAGCTCCTTAATTATGTGGGACTTTTGTGCATACTTTTAGAGGATCAGTATTTATAGTACATTTAATAATATATGGCTTTCTTAAATATTTGGTCATTCCTGGTGAGAACTGGTCACTTGGTCACTAAAGCTCTTAATTTCAATCCGCTCATTTATATTAGATATCTATGAAATAAATATTTACGTTTAATTTTTTTGCTTCCTAATTATTTTTTTTAACTTATTTAGTGAATTTATTTAGTGATCCACAATCTCTTGGCTTCAACTGCTATATATATATATATATATATATATATGAAATAAATGTCTGAGCTTTGGGTATATGTAAAATCCCCCAAACATTGAGATTCTGCCGTAGGACAGGAAAGGAGGCTTTCCTTACTTTCCTTTAGCAAAGGAAGATGAAACCACAGCATGAAAATGGTCCCAAAGGAATTAAAGAGTGATGTGAAAACAGACTACAAGGGAAGGGTGGCTGGGTTGTGGCACTGCAGTGGTGGCAAATCACATTTCCCTTCCTGTGTCCATGCACAGGGTTAGAAACCTTTCTGCAGAGCTTTAACCAAGCCTGCAGCTCAGGAGCGAGGCAGTGTTGGCAGCATGGGACATTCATACAGCAAACTGAGTGTCTCATGTGCAGTCCTGTCTGGATGTTATTAAACTGATTTTCTTTCTGAGGAGTCTGACGTACTTGGGAGGGGGATGCCATTGCTGCTGCACAAACCTGGTGCTTTATTGCTGCTTATCTCAAGAACAAAAGAAGGGCCAGACATTTCGTAGGCCTTTCAAGCTATGATGTAACTTATATTAATTACTTATCTTTTTAGGCACTCCTTTAGTGTGATGAAAGATGGGGTATGAGATGAAACAGAAGTTTTTGATTTCAGGATAAAGAGAAACAACTCCTCTCAGCTAGATTCCTGCTTCAAGTGTGATTTCATTTTGAAAAAAAAAAGGTTTAAAAAAGAATTTATTTTGCCTTATTACTTCTCCTCTTATAGAGAAAAATAGGCTGGTTGATCCTGTTTCAGTGAATACTTTTTTTGGTCAAGATGACCATAATGATTTCTACAAATTTGTCACTAGTATTTTTACTTAAATTCTTTTATATGACACTCAGAGTAGTTAAGACTTCTTTTTCAGTCACCTATCAATTTAATTTGCCATGAAGAAACTTATCCTGCAGTGTTTAAATTGAAAAAATGGAGAGATGTTTTTTGTGAAGGTAATGGTAATTAAATATTATCCTCAGGTTATATATGGATTGCCAGAGGAACTGTATACAGTCACTTGTTGGCTAGAATCATGGAGGGGCTAATGCTTTCTGAATATTTGAAGAATTTTAGATTAAATTATAATTTATACCCAATGAAAATGCATATTAGAAGTGCCTTTACCATGCTAATGTTTATGCTATAATCAGAAATAGATACAAAAGTGAATCAGCCATTAGTCATACAGAACACTTTACAAGTAAGGGACAATCTAAATGGAGAATAATCCACAATTTGAAATAGATTATCCAAAGTACTCTTTGGGAACTCATGATTATCAAAAAAATAATTCCTTTTCCTTGTAAAAAAGAAGTTAACTTTTATGTAATGTGTAGACATAGAGAGATCCAAAATTTGAGATAAAATAGGTGTCCATAAAAGATGCCTACATTACTACAACTAATCATCATTTGCCTCTGGCATAAAACTCCTTGTTGCTGAAATGTTTGGCTGATGGCCATTATTAATAAGAGAGAGCAAAACATAATAAGCAAATATCATAATAAGAAGCTGATATATTATGGATTCTGTTTGCTAAAAAAACCCCAGACAACCAAACCTTATCCTGATATTTTATGTGCTGTAAGGCCTTAGTTTTTAAAAATGAAGTTATTCCAGAAGCAATACAGTTAAAGTGGGCAATTGCACAAATATTCCAATTCTGTTCTGTGGACTATGTCTATTTTTGAGGTAATGTTTTTTTTTTTTTTTTGTGAAGAATTGTGTCATCTGCTTAAGGAAATGGTGAGATCATTTATTCCTTGAAGTTCTTTAATAACATAATAAAAACTGTATTTTAGTTTCTGTGGTTTGAACTGTGAAATGCTGCAGTTATCCTAAAAGCCAGGATTCAGTTTATAGACTGGTTTTAATTCTCTTTATAATGTATGCATCTTCCTGAACATTACAGAGAGAAAAGAGATGTTGAAGTTTGTCAGAGCTGTTCTATTTTAGATGAGAATCAACAGTGTCTGTAAAATATCAAGAATGTATATTGTTAATTGTGAGTGACCCACCACCAAAAAGGTGACCATAGCTGCATATATAAAACCTATTTGGTTGCATTGGACAATAAAGGCATAATACTCCAAACAATTATTTTGGATTACTATAATTTTAAAAAGTAACTATAGATAGTAAAAAAAGAGTTAAGGTTATGTTGGATTGAATGTCTTGTTAAATTTCCTGTTTAAAGTTTGCCTTTTAGATAGAATTGAAATAATGTGATTTTATATTAAATGTTACATTACAGCCAAGAGTCATGGTGAAAACCAAGTTGGTGCAAGAGATAAAATAAGGATTATTTTCACTCATCTCTGGGTCCTCCACCAATAGCCTGAAGTTAGGATATGATATATCTGCAGGCTTGGTTAATAGGTATTTTCTGATCTGTAGAGCACAAGTTACCAAGTGAAAACTTTTCACCGACTTTACAAACAGGGAAGAGTGAAAAATTCACAAGTATTTTCGAGTAAGTTTTAGAAAACTGTACTTATGATGTCCTGCTATAACTCTTTCTTTTTTAAATTAAAGATTAAACTTGAATCATAACCAGTATTGTGTAGTGGACAAGCACTTTAATAGGATTAAAGATTTTTTTGTGACTGAGAGGAATGGCCTCGGTTTGATGCAGGAGTACAAGTAGAGGAGACACTGCAATTGTGAGGATTACACAGGAAAATGGGTTATTGCATCTTTTCCTAATCTTTAGGTCAGATTCCTTGCTAGTTCTTGTGAGGTATGGCAGTTCCAGCAGCCTGTAAGCACTTGGCAAGTACCCTGGAAAACTGTGGACCACACAAAAAATATCTGTTTTCAGACATTTTGATCTGAGTTCTGAACTATATTTCTACCTTGTTTGTATGATCCATTCTTAGTTCATTCCTGTATCATTTTTCCCTTAATGAAATCTTCATACACTCCCATTTTCTGTAACTCTCACTGTATTTAAATAAGCCATAGTGTGTTGTTTCATTACGCAGGGAAACTTTAACTTCTGTTGGATATTTGCATTAAGTTGAGAAGGTTGGTAAATTGCATGTTTAAATATCAAATCTCAGGAGATGTTTGGAAAGGGAATGTTACAAAGAGAGGAAGTTAAATGTTTGGTATAGTATTCTCTTGTTGGCATCCCATTACATACAGCAAATGGTATTTCTTGCTCATTTTACTCTGAGAGGCCAAATTCTGCTGGTTTGGAAGTACAACAGACGTTGTTTATATGAAATTATTATTCATATATACCATTTTCCCAGAGTACCTCTGTTATCCTTCGTGGTGTCTGGCTGTAGAACAATCCCTCAATGCATGCACATATATCAAGGCAGTAGAAAGATTCATTCCATGCAGGGGCTCATATATGTCTAGTTTAGGATTCATTTCAGGGAAATGCTTACATATGTGAGTTATTACATCCCTGCTAACCAAAGCAACGGATTCAGGCATACATTAAAGCGCTTTACTGAATTAAGAACTAAACAAGTTATCCAAACAATCCCATCTTTAGAACTCTGTTGTGGGTCTGCTGATTCTTTCTGAGTGGTTGAATCTTTAACTTTGTTAGTGGTTATGTATTTTATAGAATACCCATTTAAAGAGCACTGTTTGTTTATCTCACTGTATTTATACCTATTTTTTCTAAACTGGCATGACAGTATTAACTGCATTCTGAGACTTCTGCAGAACATGGCAGCCTCTGTAGACTTAACTTTTGTCTTCTGTTCCCATGTGCAGACATCTGCTGCAAAACTGATAAAAACCTATTCTTTTCTATGAGGTTCTAAATTCCATCATCCCATAATCCTCTCTACTACCCTTGCCATAATTGTGTCTGCGCAGAGCTGGCAGAATGGGATTTGCACATCTGAATAAACACGTTCTTTTTCTGTGGGATATAATTTGTGCACTGGGTTCTGTTAAGATTTCAGTTCAGTCACAGAGGTTTCCCCTTACAAGTTCTTGGATGCTTTTTGCTGGATCTTAACATTGAAGCTGAGTTTAGTGCATTGTTAGAAGACAGAAGTCTTTATTCTGTCATTTTAGTCATTAGACATATCTTGAAAAACATGAAGAATTTTGAATCATCCACAACTTGCTATTGAGGAAGGCTTTAAAATCCATCATAGTAGTAAAGTGTATATGCCAATGACTGGTGTTTGGCATGTTATTATGAAAATAGGAACAGCTATAAATATTTATAAAACATTTTGAAATATGTGTTATATGGAGGTTCATAAAATAGAACACCTACAGAGCCTGGACAATTCAAAACAGAAGCCACTTAAGTGTTTGTTTTTCTGGAAAATTGTTTCTTTCTCAAATTGTACAATCAAGTTCCTTAGCTCTCATGCTTCAGTAGGATCTGGAAATATTCAGGAACTTCTGGTAACATTTTTATGTTCACATCACCTATTTTAAAAATAAGTAGAAACAAGCTATCCCTGTGTGAGAAAAAATGCCTCAAACACCCTTAGAAAGATGACTGTTCTCTGTTGTCATGATGCCTAAAGGAAAATGTGGAAGTTTGCATGAATGGAGATAACAGACAAATCTAGGCAAGCTGGACAATCCTCTTGGCAAGAATAAAATATGATGGTGTTTTAAAATAAAGTAATTTTTCTAAGAGTTAATCAAGTGGTTCAATATTTCAGCCTCTGATGAAGGAGAATTTTTTGGGGTTTTAATAATGTCTAAGGCAGCATTGGATATTGTCTGTTTCTGTGCTTTCACCTAATTTAATAATACAAGATAGTGCAACCACGCAGAAGGTTTCCTAAGAATAAACAGCAAAAGATAGAATAATACTGGCCTTTCACTGAATCATATTTCAGTCTAAATCTTTAACTATTGCTAAAAAAACCCAAACTAGGCATCTTGTCTATTCTATTAACTTAATCTGCAAGAGTGAAATTAACTGAGTATACATTTATTGAGTTTGCTCATCTTATGAGAAAGAAATAGCTGAATTTTTCATAAAATGAGAGTTTTGTCCAAATACTGAAACATCTGTTGTAGGGATGGGTGAAAACTGTAAACATTTGCTTTGGCTAAGTTTGCATCACGTTAGGGGGTGAGTTTTCATAAAATACTCATGCTACCAAGTTTTATAGGCACAAAAAAATCATGGAAGATGAATTTCATCCTGTGTGCAAAAGTGACTCTGGTTAGACTGTCTTTCTGTCCACCCATTTCTTGTCACTTGCAATTGAAAAGCAGTCCCTCATCAGTCCCCAGTCTGTGGGACCATCACCTTTTTGCAGTTGTACTGTTGGCAATTTAAAGTGGGAACCAAGAATTTGTTTAGGGAATACAGTGAGTCTGAGATTCCCATTGTTTTCTGGTGTAGAATTTGAATAATGATCTTATGGTTTGAGTTGTGCTGGAAAGGTATAAGCACCACCTTTCAGAAATTATTCTGGACTTTTAGTGAGACCAAGTTCTGTTCTCCTCATTGTCCCACAGCCCCTGTTCCTGTGCTGTGGGGTCAGCACTGCTTGCATTTGTTGTGTGCTGTGTAGGGAACAGCAGCAGGGTCAGATCGAGGCAGGGAATCAGCAGGGTATCAACGTGTCTCCTCAAGCTTAGGTGGGCTCTGCTCATCAGAGGCATTCAGAGTACTGTCAGTGCAGGGTGTGTCCCTGCTGGGCCGTATTTGGGACAGCCAGTGGCCGAGCTGTACCAGCACATCTGTGCTCTGGGCTGAGCTGTCCTGGGAGGTGGCACATGGGCAGCACAGCCTGCCTGAGGCTGGATCAATACATCAACACCTGTGCTCAGCTCTCCTGGAAGAATTTCTTTAGAACACAGCTTTAGGTAGAGATCAATAGTAGTCTTCTTTTCTCTTTGTCTCTCACACAGGGGCAATATTTGCCAAGACAAAAGGTCCTGTTAGCTGCCTTGCAAAATAACTTTTCCTTTTCTTTGCTGGAGGTAGTTTGTAGTAGTGTCTTGTGTGTTATTCAGTATAATCCTGTCAAAAGGGGAGTTATGTTCTATTCTGGGGCTAAGTCCCTGACTTACCACTGATTCCATGATGAGTAGTACCCACAGTATTTATATAGCCAATGGAACTGTTTAGAATTTTTTTAAAAAGGGTGACAGAACTCAGTCTATATAGAAACTTAGCTTACGAATGTTTTAACAAAAAATATATCAGCATAATTCTGACAACTATGACAGTAATTTTTAAAAAAATATTTTGATACGTTTAAGAAACCAAATGCAAATTTTTAGAAAATATTCAAATGTGTACGCAAACAGCATGAGAAAACTGTGAATACAGAGATTTTAGTACCATATCTGAAAATACTGAATTTTTGGCTAAAAATTTTACTGGCTGACTAAGTGCATTTTGACATATGGCATCGCATTTTGAAACAAACTGTTTTATTTTGGCTGGCCTAAATTCTCCTTAAAAGGCCATGTATGGAAACTAGAGATGAGCCAGACATCTGAGGATGCCTTTTTGGAACATCATGTTTGTGCCATTTCAGACAGAATAATGCATTTGGCTCTGAATCTGTGTGTAGCAAGCAATAATTAATAAGCCATCGGACCATCAATATAATTGATGAGTGCTTCCCTATGGTTTTAACAATGTTATATGCAATAATCAGTTGTATGCAAAGGTGAATATCAAAATGAAGTCTTTGATTGTAATTCTGCTTGCATTAGCAATAGGAAATAATAAATAAAATTTTCAAAATCATAGTTCGGTTCATGATAAAATCCTCACATACCTTGCCCAAGTTAGTAGACATGGCTAGACTGAGGTCAGGCCATTTTTGGTCACATAGCAGCAAGGATTGATGGAATGTCTTTTCATCCCCCTGCCCCTTCACAAAATAGCTCAAAATACTCTCTTGTCCCAGGCAAGCAGATGACAGTCATTAATCATTGGCAACCAGTCAGAGCATACTTCTCAGCTGACAAATACTGAACCTTTAAGGGCATTAGCAAATTCCTCTCCTGAATCCCTCCATCAAGCTCCTGAATCCATGGAGAGTACTCTGGTAAGAATTGTGCCACTCTGTACTAGAGCAACTTTCAGACATGCTCTTCCAGAGACTCACTTCCATAACTACTAAGAATTATCTTTAAGGATAACTGGTTAGTGGGGATGGACAGGGTCTGTGCACAATCTAAAGCACAGGGACTCTCAGGAAAAGGAGAGGAATTCAGCACAAAAAATGCTCATGTTGTGTAAATAACCACAGCTGCTTTTGGTGAGGAGGGGAAAAATAGTTGAACTTGAGCTCAGTTCTAAGGATTATAATGTTGCCATATTCCATGCATTTTCAAACTTCATAATTCATTAGAAAACTGTCCATCATTTTGTGAGAAATAGATGAGTAAACACCTGGTTTAGTTATGGTTTAGTGTGCTGCTTTTTAAATATTGGAACATTTAATAGCCATGAGGGAATATTAATGTAAAGGAAGCCACACAGGTATGTTATGAATACCTGTAATGAATTTTATGTTCATTTCTATACATGGAAATACTACTAAACTTTATTTTTTCTACTAATGTACAGATCTAGCCTTTCCAAAAGATAGTGGCTCAACAAAAGAGGTATATTTTCATCCTTTCTCAAAAGTGACTTTTTAATGGGTTGTTGAGTGGAAAAAGAGCCTGGTGTTCACTCCCACATTAATATTTAATCAGGTGTTAACAGCACTACAGTATCTGCATGATCCAGAGCTGGTCACAGGATTTGTGCCAGTACAAAGTGTAATTGCCCTTTGAGTAAGGCTGGATTATGAAATTAGAAGCATGGGCAAGATTATCATGCCATCATAAGCAGATATCTTTGTACTTCTATTTTTCTCCATTAATTTTGCTGATTTATTTGTAAAAAGCTCTATGTAGGTTAAATTGTCTATGTAGGAATGCTCAGATTGTGATACATTTCCCACTAGAGAAGTCTCTTTTGTGGCATAGCTTCTTGCAAAAACTTTTGTGAAACAGCATTCTGAAAAGAGACTTCTGAAAATCATTCTACACTGTGCATGTACATCTCTAAGTTTTGGAAGAGGTGCATGGAAAATTAATAATATTTTAGAAGGAACTTTTGTACAACAGTGTAATTTTATAGCTGGATGTTTTCATTTATTCTCCAATGTGTTGACTGAATGTAAACATAACACATTACATTCTTCCTGAATGTGCAGAAGACTCTTTACCACGGGTGCAGATTTGGACCCAGTTTTAAGTTGTGCCTGTTTTTGCCATTTTGGTTTGTGTTATTTGGGTTTTGTTATTGTTGTTATGGGTTTTTTGTTTTGGTTGTTGTTTGCTTCATCCATTTAACTAGCTGATGAATCTGTTACTGATGAAACAGAATCCTAGGGGCTGGAGACTGTGAAAGCCTCTCCAACTTCTCTTGCCCATGTTATAAAACCTTTTTCAGTGGAATATTAAATTATTCCTGCATGGTTGAAGTGCTCTTTACATGCTCTCAGAGTGGACGAAGTAGCTGATGTATTCTGTTCAAATAATGCCTCTACTTCATGGCAGACACAAACAAGCAATTCTAGTGTTTCTTTGACACTTGTTTGTTGTCATGAATTGTTGTAATATTTTAGGAATGTTGTACTGTGCTAATTACAAAAGTAGGCAAGATCCTATGACACAAATAAGAATGTAAGAGAATGTGGGCTGCCTCACAAAATGTAGGGCTTAAAAAATCTAGAACACTGAAGCTGGACAGAGAACTGTGTCCCTTCAAGATAACTTGAGTCTTAAGCTTCCTTATCCTATGATTTATAAGTCTGGATCATAATCTCAACATTAAATAGAATCTGAGAGATGCTAATATTTTATCATATTTATCAATTCCACTGCATTTCACCTGTCAGCACTGAACAAATTTCAAGAAAAAATAGAAGAGATTCTTTTATGTAAACATGTCATTGGCAAATCTCTTATATTTTTTTTTCTCATGACTGCCACAGTCAGTGCTGCTTGTATGACAGAAGCTGTTAATAAATTAGGCCCCAAGCCTCTTGATGGCAGTGTATTTCCTTCTTGAGTTCATAGGCTTTACAGAACATTTATGTCTCATTACAGCCAGTACAGCAGTTTATGCCCTAATAAATCAAGGGAGCTTTGCAGAGATGATCTTGACAGTAATGAATCTTTCTGTTGGCATTTCCACTTCACAGACACAAATAATGAAGCAAAACTGCCCCATCTGGCCACTCAGTACAAGTCAGATCCCAGCGGGAAGCTGTTTTCTCAGGCATGACAAAGGTCATTGTGTGCACAGGAGTGAGCGATAGCAGGTTGTGCTGTGAGTGACAGTGTAGAATGAAGCCATTTGTGAGCTTTTATCATTATAATTACATTTATTAGCCGTGCTGCCAAGACTCAACCCGCCCTTCTACCAAGTCCGTGTGCTCTTGCATCAAAAGCTGCCTTGGCTGATTCCTGCAGCTGCTTTGGAGAGCTGTGGGTTGGTTATTGCACAGCAATTGATTTCATCTGCTCCATCAGCCGCTGGAGTGCTGTTATTGAAGTCTCTTGCTGTAATAATTTTTTAAAAATTTCTGAACATGTACTGCCTTGAAAGAGCAGGACCTGGCCAAATGTGCTGTGTGCTAGTTGTAAATGAGCAGGTATAGCAGATCAGTGCTTTAGGAGCATGTGGGAGGAATGCAGGCTGTGCCATCTCAGGTTGGCTGGTGAGCCTCCCGTGTAGCCTTTGGCAGAATGTGAGCAGGTGATCTTCCCACCTGTTCTAAAATCCTCCCTTCTTGGGCTGACATTATTGTTAACTGTTCATTTGTTAATGAAGTCCTTGCAGCACAGAGCTTGGATATACACCAAGAATCCTTGAAGGTTTTTTCCAGATCCCTTCACAGAGCATCTTCCCCATTTTGGTTTTCCACAGCTCAACATTAAACAGTATCCCCCAGCATCTCTATTTTAAAGCATATTTTTCTCATTTTGATCTTTTCCTGCTTGATAAGATGGTTGGGTTGGATTTCTTCCTTTGGTAAGATAAAGTACTTTCTCCTCGCTTAGTTCGTGGTTTTACACTGCAACAAACAACAGAATTGAAAATAGAGTCTTCTGTCAGATGGGAGTTTGAGGCTGCTTTAATTTAACTTTCTCTTTTTATTTCCCCTCCTTCTATTTCATGCCCTCTTCCTCCCTTTCCAGCAGCGTGTTAGCCCTGCACTCGTGGTGCGTGGCTGTGTCTTGCTGACATTCCAAACAGAGCCACCACGTGTCACTGAGGAGATGTCACCCAGCTCTGCAGGGCTCAGGACTCCTCATGCTTTGGGTTTGCACACAGAATAATTCAAGTGTCTGTAGTGTCAAGTGTCTGCATACAGTCGTTGTTCTGCCTTGAATTTTTTTGAGTTCTGAAATGCTGTTTTTGTAAGCATAATTTGATTTTGATTTACATGTGGCAATTCTCCTTTCTCCTACAGTACACATTTGTACTGTAAAGTACAGGTGTACCTACATATTTAGGGATGTCTCATCCTTCTCAGCAGTGCAGGTATCTATTCTGTATTAGCAGTATGGCACAACAAGGATTTTTTATTTGGGAAGTCTAAAAGTTATTTTCTCCAGTTGATATTTTACAGGGGCTATGTTGTACTGTGAGAATGCAATTGACTGAGTACAAACCTGTTGAGAATACAGATACAGTCACAGGCTTGTGGAAAACACCAAGTTTTTAATGAATATAGATTCAGTAGGGACTCACTTTTATTTTAAAGAATATCAATAATAAGCTGAAGGAAGAAATATATTTCAATGAGATTGAGGAGCCACGTAGATGAGATCTGTCAACAATAAAGTCTAAGAATGAGAAGGTTAGGTTTATATCTACAGTTCAGACAGGAAATGCCAAATTCCCATACAGAAGAAACCAAAAATATAAAATAATTTTTTTTTCAGTTGAGAGTAAATGTAGATGTGAATGAACATACAACAGCAAGTGCTGTAATACTCACATGTGCTAAGACTCCTGATGCAGATGGTGAAATCAGTAATCTCTTTTGTAAAAGAGGGGCTGGTGTTCCAAAAAAATTCTGGAGGAGGCACACTTGGTGTTACAGACTGAATAAGGTGCTGCACCAGTATTAATGTTGGAGATCTTGATCCTTTCCAAATTTTGCAAACTTTGCTTTGTCTTCCTCACCTCTGTCCTGGCTCATTGATTGCCCTTTCATCCTGTTCTACCCCTGAACTCCCCAATGCCTGGGATACTTCTCTTCCTGCTGCTTCCTGTTGGAATCTTGTTTCTACCTGGCCCAATTGCAATTGATATTTCTCCCTGTCTCTCCACATACTGGGAAGTCTTTTCTAATTCAGGCCATTTTTTTGTTTGTTTGGGTTTTTTTTGGGTTTTTTTGTTTTTTTTTTCTTTTTTTGGTTTTTTTTTGGCTAAAACTCTTGTCTGTTATTTGTTTTTCTTTTTCCCAAAGACCTGCAACAATCATATCTGTATTCGGATTTATACAAATTTATTCCAAAGCAAAGTATTTTTTTTTTTTCTTTCAGGACAGAGGAAAATTAAGTGCCGAAGTTTCTTTTAGTAGCACCATACAAATTTCCCCAATTGATACAAGGATTGAAAAGCTCCAGGCAACTTCTTGCCCTTTAACAACAAGAATCAAATGTATAAATCCTAGGCTATTCGTATGCTTTTCCTGTTCTAGCCTTTCTGTTTTTCCTTTTCATACATGGAGACTGACAAGTTAAAAGATTATACCTTTCAACTGCAATCTTGACAGATATTTATCTGTGGCTTTTATTTTGTCTGTCTTGTGATGGGACTCACTACAAAATTTCAATACCTTGCCAGCATCTGTGAGATGGAGGGAAGGAAAAATACTGCTGCAGTTTTTGTGTCATAACAACAGTTTTGATTGCTGATATCCAAGCTACCTTTTGTAGTACAGCATCACTTCAGTCTGCTTTTCCTTACATTCAAGAGTTTTTATCCAGTGAGTGCTAATGTGCTGGCCTGTGGGAAATGCATGGAGTTGGTGCTGCTTGTTTCATGAGCTGTGATGGTTATGAAGTTTCTATATAAATTCAGTTATTCTTCTTTTTAATTCCTTCAGCTTCACAATTGAAAGGAAGGGTCAAAGAAAGTTTATAAAATCAATATTGCATCAATTCCTTTGGTTTATATATTTTCTGGCTTTCACCAATGTACTGCCATTTGTTGACTCCAATTCTGAGTGAGAAATGCATTTCTTTAAAAAATGATGGTCTGGTGCCTTAGAGAAAGACCATATTTTAAAATACAGCTTTTAAATTTTACTCTCCCAAAAAGTATTTCAAATCAAAGCACTTCTCCTTTTTATGCTTTTCTTCATGACGTATTGTATCTTATATTCAGCATAGGTGTGGCTCAGCTGATCTGTCTCCTAGAATCACTGGGCTTGCATCAGAGGTGAACAGATTCTGCTTTCTCAGGTGTGAAGTAGCAAGAATAAATTTGACCTCTGGAGATTTTACATTTAAACTCTACACTTTTTAGGTTAAAGGGTTTTGCCACATGCTTGTGACTCAGATATAATAAAGTTCTCTTCAGCTACCATTCCATTAGTAGGTTAAAACAATCTAAGACTATGGTCATTAATATATGTGATAGCACAAAAAAATGTTCAAATAATGCAGAATACTGAGTTTAAGATATAATAGGTGCCCCTTATCTTTAGTATGTTGTAACTCATGGCACTCTATGGTTTTGAAAAGAAAAAATGTCTGCTGGTAAAGTTAATCATGTCCATGTTTGATGTAAGAAAATGTTACATATTGTAGTTGTATTAAGGTGGTTTATGCTGTAAAACCTAAAAGTAAAAATCAAATGCTGAATTTTTTTTGTTACCAGGAGATATATTTTCAGCTATATTAAAAGGACTGTGTGGGAATTGCCTAGTGAAGTTAACTAAGAAATGGTAGAGTAAAATTATCCAAAGCTGCAAGTGTTTGCAATGAAAAGTTATTGTGTGAGAGAGACTCACTGAATTTAGATTATTTGCAGTTGAGACCAGTTTCTGTCATGTTTTCGGTTGAAAGTCTCTGATTCTAAACCAGGTATAATGTGGATCAGGTATAATCACAGGAGATGTATCCCTAGAAACACCCAGGTGCATTCCAGAACAATTGTGAGTGTGCAAGTGTAGTGCTTTCAGATGTTGGGCTAATGAGACACTCAAACCTGAATGTCCTGGGCTGTATCTCTTTGGTACCATGCCTCAAACCATGCTGAGCATTAGCAGTAAATGCTGCACTAAATTTACATGCTAACTGGAGTGCATAATGGTTGCACAAGCCAAATTGTTTTTCAGTTCAAAGGTAATATTTCCATTTAAATTAGTAGGATTTGTACAATGTGACCTTTGGAAAGAGATTTATATCATACTAATCTTTGTTATGAAATGTTAGTCTTAATATTTTAGTTGTTTTAAATATGCATTGGTTTAAATGGGTTTTTATTAGCAGTATTTATTCCAAGTTAGAAAGTGGATGATATCTAACAAAACTCTCACTGTAAGAATGTTTGGAAATGTATGCAGAGGTTTTCACAACAGCACTGTGGTTTTGTATATCCTATTTAAAGTGCCTGCTGGCAGGAGAAGCATTCCACTCATCTTCAGGAGATCAGGAAGTCAGTATTCCTTCCCTTCTAACACACATTCTGAACATGGTTTGTGAGTATTAGGTTAATCACACCGGATCTTGGAGAAATTTCTGTGTTCAGAGCTCTTTTAAATAGATATTTGTGATGTTTTCTTTGTTATGGTGTACTTAAGACATCTAAAAAACCACAGTAGCTTCAATCAATTTTACTTTCCAGATGGCAGGAAAATTAGTATTAGGAAAAGCAGTAATTGCAATTAAGCTAAGATCAAATTATGACTAATTTGAAATATTGGCAACCTAAAAATATTTCTTCCTTTCCCTGCTTAAATCTCATGATAACTAAATTATTTTCTCTCACTACAGTTCAGTAATTTGTATTTGCTTGCAAAAAACCTAAATTTGTTTGCTTCTACTTTTTTTAGGATAGAGAAACTATGATGTTTCCTCACTATCTTCCAATACATACTTCCTGAAAAAACATACAGAATCCTTGAGACATGTGTAGATTTGGCAGCCTTGAAATGCAGCAATGTTCCATTTAATTTGTAAATTGTGTTTAGGCTATGAAATACTTCTAAATAATCAAGTATTAGTATACAATGCTTCTATTATAATTTCTCTGAAGAAGGATATACATTATTTGGGATTTTTTTCTCTTTTTTACTGAATTTTTTTAAATTCTTTTATATATTTTGTCAAGTCAAGGAGATGCCGTATGACTTTTAAGAATCCTTTTATCCCAAAAGAATTTTTTGAAAAATGCTGAAAACCTTTCCAAATGCACAGAATATTAAATAAATCCCTTACTATTAGAAGTTATGAACAATTGAGTAAGATGTTAGAGGTAGGAGGCTTTTGCTTCCTTTATGCTAGGTCCCATCTCTCTGTGGGTGTTTTAAGGTGTTCTGCTTGCTAGTTGGAGCAGATGGGCTACTCTGCTGGTTTAGTTTTTCATCTTACCACCCTACTTCAGCAAATTTCCAAAGTATCCAAATTCTTTATTTCCCATTTCTGACTGGCCCTGTATTCTCTGAGCTGTCACTGGAATATGGCCTCAGAGAGGTGAAGGTTTTTTGGATAAATTTCCTGATCAGTAGAACAATTCTATAAATGCCTGAAATAAAAAGGAAAATGGTGCATGTCTGGTACTGTGGTATTCAGCTGGAAAAGCTTCCTTGGTGTTTACCATAGCATTCCTGAAAGCAAACTTCCTGCAGAACTGATGCTCATAATCTCTGGTTCAAAGCATGTATTAAAATAACATTAATAGAAGTTAATACACTAAGGCAAATGCACTGCTTGCATATCAGAGGGTTTGCTGCTGCATCTAATTAGAACAGCTTTAAAAAATTTTAATCTATTAATAAATTACTTTGCATGCACATTAAGACGTTAATATTCGTATTTGATTTTCTGTTGTTAACACTCATAAAGCTTTTTTTTTTAAAATTGATTGAAGGAGATGACTATGTCTGCATCTCACCATATTTAATTAAAGCATTAGTTTAATTAATAGAAGTAAAATTGCTTGTTACCTATACACTAATACTTTCAGTGGGTTTTTTTTGCACTCTTTTCTTGCATGTTTTTTCAGACCCAACACTTTTGTTCCAGACTTTTTTTTTCCAGATGAATTTTGTTTGCTTTTCATTTATACACCTACATGATCATCAAGAGGGATGCATGCTAAAGGGAAAAATTAAACTGAGCAGTAAATAAGGCAGTGTGTACATTAGAGGATCACATTAGTGTATAAAGTTTGTTAGCCTTTCTTTTATGTGTCCTGGAGATGGGTAATACTTCCCATGTTTCATGGAAACATGATTGGATTATCGTATTAACTGAAGATGGAGACTTGCCCTCTCCTTTACCTGTTAGCTCAGGTGAGCACTTGTGAAGTCACTGCACTTTGCAGAGAGCAAGGCTCTTAAGGCATTCTTTTGATACTTCTATTTTTAAAAGCTACTTTCTCATCTTACACAAGTTTAGAGAAAGTTCTACTCACAAAAGATTTTTCACCTTAGTCTGCTTTTGCTATAAATTGATGTGGCTGCAATTTCTTTTGGATTACATCCTTTTCAAGAGAGAGAATTTTAACACTGGAACTATCTGCAGTCATAAAACAAAATAAAGGAGGAACCAGTGCCAGCTGTGAAATAACACATGAATACAGCATCCTTCGTATATTAGATCTTTTCACATACAAGCATTATCTTTTATCTTTCATCTCTAAAGCTCATGAAGCAATGCCTAAACAGGGAAGTCCTCAAGCCCTTCCCATTTTCCTCAGGTTTTGGACCCAAGGGTGCATACAGAAGCAGTAACACTCATGAATGGGTGCATACAGAAGCAGTAACACTCATGAATGTCAGCATGGCTCTGAGCACTGCTGTGCAGCACAAGTCAAGTCTGGCAATGAGATGACAGGCTGCTGCTTCTTTGTGTGCAGTCTTATCTTATGTATTGAGCTGATTTCTACTGTGCTTGGCTGCTTTGGAATACAGAGCACAGAGTTACCCATAAAGTGTGTTCCCAGTGTGCAAGGAAGGTCTTGGAAGGAAGTGACTGACTGTGGAGGATGAAGGCTTCAGTCCATGCTGTGTGGTGTCACTGCAGTGTAACACATCAACAGCTGCACCTTAGTGCTTGAAGGTTTGCTCAGCTTTTCAAAATGGTTTAGGTATCTCTGCATCTGCTTGGGAATCAAAAGCCATAAGAACACCAGTTAATGCTGTGACACACTGCTGACTTACCCCTATTCCTTTTTGCTAGAAAACTCAATTCCCTCTGCTGCATCAGAGGAGTGCAGGAGTGTTCCTCACTGACCTGCTGGAGCCTGGGCTAACATCAGCCCCTTCCCAGCTGTCCTGTGTGGAGCAGTTATGATGGTGGTTAGGAATTACAAATGCTTAATATGTTCACAGCTCTGCACAGTGGCTAATTAGTCCTTTTATGTGCATTTAGTGGCATTTTTAAAAGCTCTCAGGAATTTTGCACAGTGGATGCTGTTTTAGAGGGTCACAATGCCATTTATGTGTACCTTCAGGTACTCTTGAAAAGCAGTTCTTAATTCAGAGTGGGAAATCATACTCTTCCATCTTTTTCTTGTTAGTCAAATGGAAAGAAAACCCTTCTTTTCATAGCATATAATTATGATACTGATGCATTTTTAACTGCATGTTTTGAGTGTCTACAGCTTCACAATTTCTCTGTACTTTAGAACTTTTTAGAACACAATTGACAGTGGTATATTTTCTATTCTTTTTGCAAAAGCATCGAACTTTAGAGAAAACTCCTGCACCTTATCAGATGCTGTTTTAATAATACACATGTATTTGAATATTCCAGTTTCTTTGTCTTATGGTCTGGTTTGAAGTTTATCTCCATCTACTGTGTAGGAAGCTATATATAAAAGATAATAGCAAATATATGCGTGCCATTAGATGTGCTAGAAATTGACAGTAGTGGCTGTACAAAAGTTGAAAGGGAAGTGTTGAAATGTGGAAAAAGGGAGAGAATAATCCAAAAAAGGGAATAAGAAAGTCATCATGACTATTAGGATAGAATTGAACATTCAGTCATTGCTTTGTTGACAATGAGAGATCCAGGAAGGAATTCTAAACAAGCTATCCCATCTGTGCCGCATTAACAAGAGAAAAAGCAAGAAAAATAAAGGAAAATACATTTTTAAAAGGGACTTTTATTTTTACTTAGATGCTTGTGTTTCTTGGAAAATCAGTGCACTACATGCTCTCTGTGCACTGCCACTGCACTGAGTCCAGAAGGCAAAAGTGGTGCTTAAAAATGACTTTTTTGTCACTTTCCATGTGAAACAAAGTATAAGCAAAAAGAAATGAGTGATACCATAAAGTTTTGATAGTTTGCTGAGAAGGATGTGATAGGATACAGCTCCTTTTCATGTTTCTTAATAAGCATGAGGTTTACAACAATAATATTATCAGTGCCAACCACTTCGAAGAGCTCCCTTCAGTCTATTCTCCATTTTACTATGGCCAGACTTCATTTCATCCTGATGGGGAGCAAGCCAAAGTGTCTGTTTTTTAATCTGTAAACTGGAGAATTATTTAAAGAAAATAGCACTAGCTGGCCATTACCAAGATACTACTTGTAGGAATTTATTAGAAATTGCCATTAGTAATTGTATTGCTAATAATTAGGTGATATTTTTAAAGAAATTTGAGCAGTGAAAAGATTGATAAGATGTAAAGGACTTATTCTGTGAGGCAGCATAAATTGGTAGTTCTTGAAGGAAAACCCACTTGAATATTTCCCTTTGTCTCACAGTTAGCTGGAGCATAGAATGGAAAGGTTTTTTACAGCTCAGCTCCTCCCTTTGGCAATAGAGGAGGTTAGATTCATGTATTTTGTATTTGTATATTCACATATTTTCACATTCTCAACTGCAATTTTTCTTAGTAGGAACAAAATTGAGCTTAAGTGAATAGGGGAAAAATGTTTTCCTGTGTTAGCAAACAATATTTCTTCATTTATAAAGTAAGAAAATATTTATGTAATGCTATAGATTTAATAGCTTAATTTTCCATGTCATGCTGTACTGTGGCAAAGAAACAGAATTTGGTAACTTATATTGCATTTACTTTGACATTGTCATGTTTCATTGAGTAATTTCTATAGAAACTGTTACATCCATAATGTATTAATGCAAACTTTGCCATCTACTGAAAATGAGAATTTATTACTCTCTTCATTCTAGTCTTGCTGGAGCCTGAGGTGGGTATAAGCAAAATAGAAATAAGGTATCAGGAACTCAATAAATGGAGCACCAGAGGAATATATAAATTATTTTCAATAATTTTATATTACAAGTTCAAGAAGGGAGAAGTTAAATTTTGACACACACAGGTTCTGAGGACTTGGGATGGACTTAAGGATGAGCTAGAACTCATCTTGCCTTTGGGGATATTAATGGCAATGGCTATCTTATTTTAAAAGAATAGAATGCAGCAGTATTTATCTGTTTTCATAATCTTACTACTCACTTCTATTTTCTGGTAAAAAGTTTGTTAAGAATCCCCAGTCTTTCTAGCAATTTTTTGAAGATTCTACTTATAATTTTTAATATAGATGAAAATTGAAATCTATAGATCTATATAAGATATTAAAAAATTATTTAGGAAATGCAAACCTTTTCAAGTTCTCCACTGTAGGCAAAACCACCGACTTGTTTCTCCAATACTTTTGTGTTTTTCCAAAGTTAAAAGAATGCTTTTAGTTCGTGTGGTAGATTTTGTCTTATTTTCATATACAGCAAAAGGATACAAGGTTTACAGCCATCCAAAAGCAGTATATCCTTGTCAGTAGCCTGATTTGAAGTGTCACAATGGAGCTGTTCCTGCATTAACCTAAATTTACTCAGTTTCATGAGTGAGGTGCTCAGAGCTGAAAGGACAGGCTGCTCGTTGCCTGTGGATGCAGAATTCCACTGTTCTGTACAACACTTGGAGCACTGCTCACTGTCAAAGAATTTTTCAATTTGTATTTGTTCTTCACTAGTTTACAATGTTACAATTATATTCAGGACAAACACATGTTTTATTTGGCTTACCATCATTCTTTCTCATGTTTCTGATTTTGTCTGTTTGATATATATGCGGCCTTAAAAAGAGAAACATATTTATACTGATGGTAAAAATCAAATGCTTCAAATTTTAATAGGGATGTCAAAATTAAAACTAGAATGAAATGCTCTGGTTCTGAATGTCACACAGAAAATCTTTAAAAGAGCACTGGAATTCATCAGTTAAAAATGATATTCTCTGTACAACTGAAGTTTTGTGCACAATATAAATTTTTATTAGAAGCGTTTTTCTCTTGAGGCTTTTATGATAAACTTAATAAACTACATCTTCTAAATGTTCTAAAATGTCTTCTAAATGTTTTGATCACTGTTGAAATTTTCACAGTTGATCAGATCATAGTGACAGTAATGAATGACTGTTCAGTTTTATGGAATGTTTGTATCTGAAGTTCTCAAAATACTTTTTAAAAAAATTTCTGGCTCATGTATAGAGAAAATGCATTGCAGAGAGTTAGAAATTCGTAATGCTTAAAATTCATGAAGTGGCAATAGTGCCAGGATCATATTCCATTATTACACAATAATAATAACAGAGGTGGAGGTGCAACAAACTGCAGCTTTGATTGCAGAGCTAAGAGAACTCTCCAGAAGACAGTGTGGCTGTTCAAGTGCATTACTCACATGTTCTTCTTGGAACTCCTTGTACTTAAGTGGTTTTGATCTCAAAGTTTGCTGAAGGCTGCAGCCTGATGGACCCACTTTAGCAGTGGCAATCTCCCTGCAGTGCCAAGGGATCAGGCAGTCCAAAGGTGATTCTCTGGTGTCCACAGCCCCAGCAGAGAGAAGAGACAATGCTCAGGAGGGACAGCATTTTTATGGTTTAGGAGGGGACTCTGGGTGCTCTCTGAGGGCACAAGCAGTGGCAGCAGTGCAGGCAGCAGTGCAGGGCAGGCTGAGAGGCTCCAGTGCTGCAGCAGGTGCCCAGAGCTGGTGCAGAGCCCCTGGGGAGCCGGGGCTGGCTCTCACAGCTGCTCTGCATTGCTGCTTCTGCAGCATCTCTGCTGCTGCTGTGCCTTCACCTTGCTAGGTTACAGAGTACTGGACTATTTCTGTTTACATGCAGCTCCTTCTACTCTGCCTGAAGCATAAACCTGCTCCTCTTTTGACTGCTACATTGACTTTTTTTGGAGCAGAAGGCAGCTCCAGTGGGTGGATGACAGGGGGAGAGGTGCCTTTCTGTTGACTTCTCAAAACCCAGCAATAGGTTCTGATTGAGCCCAAAGACTTTAAGAGGGTATTCCTGTTAGTTTTTAACTTTGAATTTTCTGCAAAGCTTGATTTATTTTTATTCAATTGTTTAGATTTTGAGGGTTTATGTATTTTATTAATTTATAGCAGTAATGGGGGAGCCCAGAGCAGACACATCTCACTCCTTTGGCATGGAGTGTGGCACTGGGGTTTTCCCTGCCCCAGCCCCATGCTGCTGCTCTCTCCAGCTGATTGATTACCCCTTCCTCTGCATTGTCTCAGCCCAGTCTGAGCCCATGTTCATGTACAGAGTAAACTCGAGCAGCCAGGCTTGTGAGGACACTGGGCGGCATTTGCTGATCAACTCAGAGCACCTTGCAGTGCTCTCTGTTCAGCACCTTGTGCTCCCTCAGCAGCCCTGAGCCTGTTCAGCTGCCAGGGTATTGATTGAGCAGTTTCCACTGGCTGCTGCAAGTGCTGTGATACTGTAATTTCCAGCTTCTGTTTTTCTGCTGTCATTTAGAAAACTGTGCACAGTCCAGATTGGGATTTTATGGTCTGCTGCCCTCTTGGACAGTTTTTTTTCTGTTTTGATGGAGAAAACCTTTGAAAATGCCTGTAATCTAGAAACTATATAGTTGGTGCATGGCAGTGATGCTATCACAGTAAGTGAAAAATTGATAAGGGTCATTGCTCCCTTGATAATGGATGAAAAGAATGCAAACTTGCACAGGGCAGAGGAAAAGCAAATAGACCAAATGCATATAACAGATCAGAAGTTTTCACTGGTATGTTGTATGTTAACGTAGAGCTCGAGTTTTACATTGCATGCTTGACATTTGGAAGGAGTAAAAGGGCAGAAGGGAGTGCCTGAGTTAGAATTTATCTTATTTATTTATTGCTGATGGGGAGCCTCATCCTGCAGGAACTTTGCTCATAAAGGGTAGAGGAAGAACTCTGTTTTTCTAGTGGTTCCATGAAATACATGAACAGGAGCCTGTTTAAAAGGTTTATGTGATAATACAAAAATAGTAGGAGATTTTCAAACCCAGTGTTCTTGTGATGGATGCAAAGTAATTTTGGCTAATTCATTAAGCTGTAAATTGGTCACCAGGTAAATACTTGTCACTGAAACAAGCAGTGTTTTGTCACATTGGGAAGGTAGGATAAGTGAAGGGGGTTTGCAGAGTAGTAGGAATTTCTAGGCTGTAAAGGCAGGTAATCAGGTAATTTTCAACATTTGTGGCTTTGATTCATTCTGGTATGTACTAAGCCTTTACTCAGCCTTCAAATTATGTTTTCTTTTTTTTTTTTTTTTTTCTTTTGTGTACTTCAAACTGTTTCTTCTGTAAAGTTACGAAAAAAGAGGAAAAATAGTGCCTCTTTATCTTTCACGTGACTTTTACATATTTTAAAATTTCTTTTTCATATTACTTATAGGTTTTACTTAAATAGTTATTAAATAATTACAAATGTTTTTTGCTTAAAAGGCATTATTCAGAAATTAAGAGCCCTTTATAGTAGATGTCATTAAAAAATTGTGGCTCACTAATCCAAAATGAGGTGAAGATAAATCTTAAAAGATACTGCTGCATTGCTGCAGTCAATGGAAGATTACCCAATGTTCACATATTAATGTCCACTGTAAATTCAATTAATTAGCAAGTAATTTGGAGAGAAATGCAATTACTGTTCATTAATTACTCATGATTATGAAGCATACATTAAATACAAAACCAAGTGCAGTTGATTCAGTTTTAACTTTCTTTTTATTTATCTTTTGACATTGTTTCTGTTTTATGTCAGGATGCAGCTGTGATCCTGAAAAGGCTTAAGGATGTGCTTAGCTTTGTGCACTGGGAATATTCTGAGTCTTCTGTGAAAAGCATTTTAATTTGCGACCTTGTCTGTTTACTTGTGTTTGAGTTTGCTGCTTCCACAAGTAATTTCACTAAGTCCTGACTCCTTTTAGCCTTACTGTCCTTATGAACTGCCTAAATTTTATTTGAGCTCAGGGTACCTAGAAATCAAATCTGGCACCACATACTCACGATGGAAGGATAGTGATAGGGGAAACCATTTGAATCTTCCACATTACATAATTTTTAGCAATAGTATTGTGGCATTAGCAAACCTTTAGGACAAAATTGCGTGTCAGGAGACTGAATTTCTCATTAGCTCATGTATCATGAGCAGTTTGAGCTCATGATGGGATGTATCCCCTCAGGATGCAGAGATTGCATCAGAAAGTGATGCAGGATCTGGGATCTTTTTGTGCTTCACCAGCTGCCCAGCATATGGAGTATCTGAGGCCAGCTTAAGGCCCTGCTCTGCTCGTTCTTTGCAGGGAAAAATAAAATCAGGAAGAACATGTCACATTTCTGTCTAAATTTTTGAGAGAAGGTGAAAAAACAGGTACATAGCAGGGATATATAGCTCAGTGGCCATAAAATGTGGCTGAAAAACTTCTTGGATGAACAGACAAGGAAGGACTGGGTGGAGAATTCGGGTTTGCAGTGTGTTTGTGAAAAAAATTCCAGATATTGAATGGAATATTTGTCTATATCTGTGTAAAATCTCAGGACTCAGGTTTGTGAATTCTAGTATAAAGACCTTGTCCCCCTGTCTCTGAAGCAAGCAGCACTGTTGGTCAATATTTGGAATAATTTGATATAATGCAAATAGTTGCCAACTAGAAAAGAGGTTTCTACTTTGCAGAAAGCTTCCAAACTTTCTCTTTTAATGATCTGTTTCCTGCAAAAAATTCTGTGGATATCTGTCTATATTTTTACCTAAGTTTATTTGGGAGCCTGATACCACCACCTATAGATTTTTAGAGGAATTTCTCATTCAGGTTGCCCTGTGATACATTGTCACTGTAATCTCCCTTGTAAAGTCCAATAGAAATTTATCAGGAGAGTTTGTGGTGAGGAACTTTGTTCCTAAACAACTTCACATCATTCCCTTTATGTGTTCTGCTCCTTGGCTTCACCCAACTATTGTGTTTTGTGAATTTTGTGGATTGCAAACTCTCTATATATGAAATCTGCTTCACACTTAAAGCACAGAGTATTTGAACAAATAAAAGGCATTGAAGATCCTGGCTTAGAAATGAGATCTTCTGAATTCTATTCCTGCCTTGTTTTCAGGGCAACACGCTGCTTAGAGCCTTTGAGCTTTTGCATATCTTGGCTTTCTCTTAAATGAAGGGATGAATAAACCAACCAAATTTGCACATTTTTTGCAGTTCCCTGCATAAGTTAATTTTATTTAACTTCTTGGTACCCCAGGTGAATGGGCAACATCTGGGGTGTCTGACCTGTTGCAAATGAAATGGTACAAGGCTGTGTCAGTGGAGCCAAAGTTTTGCATACGAGTTTTATTATACTATGGAAATGCATAAATAGTTGGCTGTAGAGTTTAGATTAGTGGCCCATTTGATTCTGAGATCTCTACAGCTACCAGAGACAAAAATCACCGTAAAAAATAACAAAAATAAACCTGACACTTAATGGATAAACCTGAACAAAATGTCTTTGATTGGAGCATTTGGGATAGCTGCCAGGCTGGACTTTGAGATGTTTATAATGGGTTATGTGTTGATTGAGGAGAGGAGCATGAAAGGTGCAGTTTTAGCACCCCCAGCCTATGCCAAAGTATGCAAGAAGGTGGGGACTGCTGTTTGGACAGGGGACAGATCAATTAAATCTTTTAGGGCAGGATGCTTTAAAATGCATGTTTGTAAGTTAAGACATAACCTAAACATTTTATTCACAGGAGATTCTGAAGTTTTATCCAGATGGTGAGATCTTGGTGGGGAACCAACATTGAAACAGACTCTCCCAGGTCTTCAGAAATTAATTTATTTTCAACGTTGTAGCTTTTGAATTGGTTGAGGATTTAAAATTCTTTCCCCCCTGCTAATTAGAGACTGTAAGGAGATGTGGTGATGCAGCTTTTCTTTCAGTTTCAGATCAGACACAGTTTAAGTTTGATTTATTTAAACACATTTTGAGTCCTTTTAAAGAAATAAATAAATCCTGTCAAAATGTCATGGTTGAATTGTAATCTTAACTAGAAATACAGTTTTAACATACTGATTCTCAAACTCCTAAACAAAATCAAAGGTTAAAAAGGCCTTATTATTTAAAGAAAGAGATAGACACTGGCAAAGCAAAAACCAAGAGTTAGATACATTATTTTCTCTAGCCCTTAGAGATAAACAATTCACCTGTTTCAGTAGTTTTATCAAACAATGAAACCTGGACTAAAAATCAGCTGTTAACTATTTTGTTTGTAAAGTGGCTCTGGAGTTAGTAAATTTCAGCAGCTGGTAAGTTAAAGTTTTGATCAATGGCTATTTTTATGTTGAAATAATCTATGGTTTGCTAGGAGTTAGAAACGGCATGGAATAGCAGTGGTGATTTTAACCCTAAAGAAAGAAAGTAAAATTTGACATGAAATATTGGACATGAAATGTACATGTGAAAAATTTCTTATTTTGCTTTATACTATCAGCATAATTTAAATCCTGATTATCTGGCTTTGGGTTGTCTTTTGGAAACTAAATTTCTTTTTTTTTTAGAATTGTAATTTTGTCTGAATTTTATTCCTAAAAGATCTTAGTATATTTGTGTAGTTTTCTAATGTGAGACATTGTTCTGTTGTGATTTTCCTGTTTAGAGGTTTGGTTTTTTGTGAAGTTTTCTGTTGTGCCATCCAGGTCAGCACAGCAAGATAAATAATTCTACTGAGTACTCAAGGGCAGAAATATCATGAGTGCCAACAGAGAGTTACCTCAGTGGGAACAAAGGGCTTTAGCAAGGTGAGACAATAGAGCTCATGCAAAACATGAAGAAAATCTCTGTCCTGATAGGAATAAATCCAAGTACAGCAATTGCAATTTTTTGTTGGTAAAATCAGAGCTAATAATTTCAGTAGAATGGACTGGACAGAAACAAAGTTTTAAAGCAATGAGCAGGATGAGGTTGAAGAGTCTGCTTTGAGATCCTGGAACTAAACATAATAAGACTGAAGAGTGGGTGAAAAGTCAATAGAATTAAGGATTTCTTCTTAAGAGTTTGGAAGAATATGCTGCATATTCATACAATCAGATGGTAAGCTCAGCTCTGCTTTATTAGACAGTTTAAAGTAGCCCTAGAAAATTCAATGGAAATAAAATTTACCAGATCAATTATTATTGCTGAAAACAAATTTCAGTAAGACAGTAACATGAATCCATGACTGCTTGCTTCAAATAGCTGTCAAAACAATAGAACACACAAGAACTGAATTTTTTATAGCAAATTCACGTGTAGGTTCACTGGTCAGTACTGAGTACCAGTACCTAGGCATAGGTCAGACTAAAATTCAAACACTGAAATACTTTTCTCTTTTGCTGCTTTCCTTTGCCTAAATCCTTTCAAGTGGAACTGTAGTTTTTAATTGTTCTGTGAAGAATGTTGGCATCTTAATTTTAAAATAATGGCTATTTTAAAAAGCCATTAGTTATTATTTTGGTTTTATTTAGCATGCATGGAAGCAGATCAATGTTAGCATGATGTAAGCCAGAAATAGCACCAACTACTTAAAATATATCTCTCTCTTGTAGTGTCACACTGGTTAATGTTCATACCCACACGCTGCTCTGATAGTCACAAATGTTCCTGGTAGACATAAATTCTGTTTTTTTCATGCCATTCTTTGTTTCTGTGATGTTTAGTAATAATGTGTAATCATACAGAAATGCAGCCCCAAATGGGAAAATTTTCATTTACTGAGTCACTGTGAATAGAATGTTAGACAGACCTGTGCAGACACTTTCTGTACATTACTAGCAGGAAAAAGAACAGATTTTCGGCCTTTGAATCCAGATCCATGCATTATTCTTTATTGTCTGCATGTCAGTTTTCTGAGTGGTGGAAAATTCAAGCAGTATCTCCTGAGGCAAAATGTCAATGAATTCACCTGCCCAATTATTGAGCCTTCTATAAATTTGTTATTACATTTTTATTATACAGGTAATAGTAAAATGCCTTGGGCATCCTTGCATAAAATAGCTAAACCAATATTAAGTTGCCAGCAGAACAGCAAACTCTTCCTGCCTGTGTGTGTTTGAGGGACTCTGTGCACAAAGTCTCCATAATAAGATGGCTCTTCTGTGATGTTTTTATGAAGGTCATTGGTTCTGGACAATTTCAGGCAGGTGGTGGAAGGAGAGTTTCTAATGTAAAATGCTCCATTGGAAACCTCTTTTGAATTGAGGTCAGGCAGCTTCAACACTTTCACAAGTGGAGTAATCCTAAAGAGGCTCTCAAATAGACATTGTTCAAATTATTGGGATTGAAAGATTAAACTTTCATTTTTAATTTAATGTAGGAATTATATTCTGTATTGTCCTGTAGTGTTGAACTGAGTCAAGACACTTTGCTGGGTGGAATATGTTGCCATAACCTGATTTTGAGAAAATGAGTGGTGGTGGAAAGGGTAACATCTGAAACAAATGGATGCAATTCCCTGTTGAGGTGCCCGTGCAGAAAGCTTTCTCTGGGCTCAGCTGCTGTTCCAGGGCAGCTCCCGTGTCAGGGATGGCTCTGACAAATGTAGGAATACAGGCTGCTCAGAAAGGCAGGAGATCCTTTTCAGTGCATGAGCTGACTTCTTCCTTGAAGTGTGCTGGCATCACGTGAGTTTTCTCCTGATTCAACATCAGCCAGCAGACTGTCAGCCTTGTCCTGATGCCCCTGTGACGGGGCCCAGATAATCAATAGCACTGCCTGGCTGGGGAGAGAGTTGAGACCACTGACTGGGGCTAATGGCTCCATGTGCACAATCACAACAAATACAGGAAAGTGCTTTAGTGGCCCATGTGCAGCTCCCCTGCAGTACTAACATTTTTGGGCTGTTTAGAGACCTCTTGTACATCTCTCGTCTAAGGAATGCATTGAATTTCGTTTTATGCTTATATACTTAATCTATTTCTAGTGATGCTTTCAGAAAAAATGTTACTTGAGGAAATTTGCTGTTATGCAAAATTACAGAATTCTAGGGACATACCTCATCTTAGAAAATGTCTGACAGTGAACAACTACCCTGAAAGGTGATGTTAAGAGTTAGGAACAGGAACACTGCAGGAAAAGGCACTTGGCCACCAAAGCTCTTCAATAGCTTTCCAGGAAAAAAAAGGGTTTTGGAAAGGGCATGCAGATTGGTGTGTGGCTTGTATTTGCAGTAAGTGTTACCTGAATATGGTGAGTGCTTCGTGTCCTCTCTAAACTGCATCATTAGTGCCATTGGTTGATCTGAAAATGAAATCTGAAGTGTCAAAGTTGGCAGCTGTCAACTGAAGGATGACAGTATCTGTGTGCTGTCTCAAATGAATGCTCTGTTATTTGAAAGTTGTATTTATTCTTCTGTGAGATTCCTGTACTTGAGAGAGCTTTACAAGTGTTGTGGTTCAGTAAAACACTGGGCCTCTATGTCATTCATTGGATTTCAACATGGTGAAGCTTAAAAATATGTGAAGTTTTATTAAAGTGGGTAATCTTCAAGTAAGTTTGTTTGTTTGTTTGTTTTACTTTGAAAAAAGAAATAAAAATTAGTTGTCCAGAAAAATCTGAGAAAACAAATTCTGATTTCAGTGAGTATAATGGTAACATAATTGTGTGCTTCATTTCCACAATATGTCTGACATCAGAGTAAAGGTTACAAGGACTAAATAATAAAGGTGCTTCTCTATCTGCAGCCCCCTCTTCATTCCTCTTTCTTCCAGGGAACATCTGGGGGATTTACAAGTGTATGTTGTGTCTTTGTAGCACAGAGAACCACAGCCTAAGTGTGGCAATATTGAGAAGTGTCTATTAATAAGAATTTGAATGAGTTTTTTTGGAATTTCTCATGCAGGTATCCTTATCCTCATACCTTCCAAGGAGATTAAACTGATAAGATCAGAATTTGTACTCTGAATTAAGTTTCCATGTATGGGTTTATATAAGAATAGCTGTTGTTTTCAGTTCAGTTATCTTTATTTCAGATCAGTGTTTAAATATAGCAGTCCTTAAATGCTGTGCGTGATGGTGACAGGGAACAGTACAGACACCAAATGTTTTTCCTGTGGAGGGAAAGGCAGTGGCCAACCCAAAGGAATTGTGGAGTTGAACACAAGAGCAGGAAGGGGATGATGGACAGATTGGCAAGCAATTTTAGTGGAGCTACATTTGTTTTCTTGTTCTGGCATCTGCCAGGGTTCCTGGAGTTTCATTGCCCCCAGCTGGCCATTCCTTTTCCTCTGGTCCCCACCTGCATTTCTCATCTCTCCAGGCCAGGGTGAAGCATCCATCCTGGGGGATCCACCCTCCCTCTGTGCCAGCTGTCCCTACTGCAGAGCCCCTGGCACTGCTGGACCCTCAGGTTCAGCTGGGCAGAGATTTAATTCCATGTGTTCAATGTTGTCTGGCTTAATTAACCTAATTCTACCTTTGATTGAATAACGCTTTTCTCTCTTTTGACTGTTTCATTAAAAGGTTGAATAAAATCTCTGTCTTAATTTGTTGCTCACTAGTTCTCCCTTTCCCCAGGCACGCTTTTTAGAGAATGCTTGCATGCCCACATGTACTGTTCTCTCTTCTGTCTTTTTGTGTTCGCTTGTTGCTCTCATTTTATATGAAGTCATGTGTAGATATATATATATTATGTCGTATATATACATATAAAACACAGGGAATAAGATATAATTTTAGGCTCATATCTTGACTTCCTAATCTTTTCTATTATTGCATTTTGTTTGTGTCTCACTTGGGCCCTGTGTCCCTGTGTTGCCTGACATTGCATGTTTATTCTTTTCATCACACTAAGAGCTCTCAATGTCTCTTTTTCAGTGCAGTTTGCAATTTTTATAACTCTGCCCTTTACAGTTCTCAGAAGTACTGTCTTCCTTCTGCTGTAAGCTATTTTATTCTTTAATCCTGTCTTTGTCTTGTTTTCCAACTTTGACTTTTTTCTCTTGTCTTCTTGGCACTGAGGGTATTACTCTGTTGTCTTTACATTCCTACTCCAAGAGTCTCTTACTTTTTCTGCAGCATTAAGCAACTGCATAAAAAAGTTACAGAATGATTAGAGAGATTTTAGATATTTAAAATTACTCCATGTGTTACAAATGTTCTAGAGTTTGGAACTGCTGATTTGATTTTAGATCTTGTAATGGGCATTGTGAGGAGGCAGTAAAATGTTAGAAAAGGGTACTTTTTTAATAGATTCAGTTTTATTCTCCAGAATAGATTGCTCAAAGGAAAAATAAATACAATGATATAGCAGGAAGATTTTTAAGAAATCAGTTGCTCAGTGTTGAAAATCTTCCTGCAAAATGAATTATTTTTATCCTTTAAATTCGGAGTTCCCCATTTTTTTCCCCTAACTTAACTTTCCTGTATTTCCTAATGTCAAATGCAACTTCAGTGTAAGTGTGCTGGTGCTCAATATCCTCTTTGGTTCTCAGTTCTCCTTCTCTCCATGTTTCTCTAAAAGAAGGAGGAGGAAGCCCTTTGTTTAGGCTACATGTTCTAAGAACGAAGAGTGTTTATATTCATCTGTTTTTTTCTTCTCCATGATACATATGGTGACATCACTGCATACTTTTAGATGGTTTGGACAATGCGAAACCAGCAGTGAAAATGGAGAGAGCAAACAGAACATGTTTTTATAATTAACTACAGGATTTAGAGCATAGTTAGTGAGTTATGTTAGAGGAAAAAAAACTTAGTTCTGAGCTCAGAGGATGGACCTCTCTAGGTTGTCTTTCATATTTATTGTCCACAGTAGTTCAGGTCTTCATTCTTTGTTCTCTCTAGCATCAGGTTTAAAGGCCAAAATATTTCTTTACAAACATCTCAACTGCTGTTGTTGATGTTTAGCAAGCAAATATCAGAACATGGATGAATTCAAACTGACAGGTGAAACCCCTCAATGTTTTGTTAACATTCTAAAAGGGTAAACCACAGCACCTGGAGTCGCCCACAGGTAAAATCCTTAAATGAGTTGTTCAGAATGCAGTCAGAGAAGAATGATGAAGCAAACCTGTTTTGTTGGTTTTTAATTTATTTAACTAAGATGACCATTATATTACAATGTCTGTAGCCTTATGTAAAATGCATTTTACTGTTGGATGGCATTCTCAGTTATAGTGCTTTTAAAATCACCTAGGATAGCTGATGGTAAGTAAAGAGCCCCCACTTCTTGTGTACATGCAGGTTTCCTCCTTTATCACAGACCTTTCTAACTGTCTCAGGCCCTGCTGTACACACCAAGTCCAGCTGAAGCTTTTTGGCATTTCTCGTTTGCACAGGTAGAGCTGAATAACCACTTCCTTTAGCTTGCATTCATGTCAAGTATGTATTACCTTTTGTTTTAGCTACATCCAGCAAGTGTTTGATATTTGCTTTTATTGCAGTGGTTTGCCATTTTGACCCAAAATGGATTTATTTCAGAAATCTAGATCTATTTCTGGTGCTCTACTAAATTCTTCCTCATCTTTCATCCATGAATTGGAACTTTCCCTCCTAATGATATACTTATTTGACACAGATTTAATCCTGCTAATTTCAGACTGTTTCTTTTGCTCCCAAATACTATTTTGAATTCTCACAGAATCATTAGCTTGGAAGAGACCTTCAAGATCATTGAGTCCAACCCATGCCCTAACACCTCAACTAAACCATGGCACTGAGTGCCACATCCAATCTTTTTTTAAACACATCCAGGGATGGTGACTCCAACACCTCCCTAGGCAGATCATTCCAGTACTTTATCACTCTTTCCATAGAAATTTTTTTTCCTAATACCCAACCTAAATTTCCCTTGGTGCAGCTTAAGACTGTGTCCTCTGGTTCTGTCAGTGCTGCCTGGAGAAAGAGACCAACCCCACCTGACCACAACCACCTTTCAGGGAATTGTAGAGAGTGATAAGGTCACCTCTGAGTCTCCTTTTCTCCAGGATAAATAACCCCAGCTCCCTCAGCCCCTCACCAGCCTTGTTCCCTCCTCTGGACATGCTCAAGTGTCTCATCCTTAACTGAGGGGCCCAGAACTGGACACAGCACTTGAGGTATGACCTCACCAGTGCCAAGTACAGGGGAAGAATGACCTCCCTGCTCCTGCTGGCCACACCATTCCTGGCACCATTCCTGAAGGCCATGGGCCTTCTATATTCCAAAGGGCACAGAATGCCTTCCAGCTTCATGTCATTTGACAAATTTTAAGGGTTCTCTTCATCTAAATAATCAAACTATTAAATTGCACTAGGTACTGGCCAGATCTTTCCCTGATCTTCCAAATTCTCTTCCTAACATAACAATAATAAATCCACTTTGAGAGCACATCTGTCTGAGAAGTGCATTCACCTTATGTTCATTTCATTAGGCTTGGAGTCCTTAGAGGGGAGCAGCATCACTGAGCACATAATATGCTGTGCCTTACTTTTGTCAGGCCCTGTTGGAAGCTCTCATGGGTGACATGCTGTCCATGAGTCCAGAATTGGTGAGGATGGCCATACTTCTCCTAAAAATATTTAGAGATTTTAATCAGGGTATCTTTCTCCTCCTCTTTTCACCTGTGTAGTACAAAAGACACTTGTTATGAGAGGAAATAAGATTGGTTAAACAGAAACACTCTTAGATTGATGTTGGCTGTTTCTTCCCATATTATTGTGTTGTATATGATTGTGAATTAATTATTTAATCACTTTTGCTAGTGTCTTTTTGGGTTTTAAAATCTAGGAAGTGATTGTACAGTTTTTTTTCCTTGGTTTTGAAAATATTTAAAAATAAGTTTCCCTTTTCTTGTCCTTGGCATTTAATTTTGCTACCCACAGTTCTTAAAAATATTCACTAATATTTTAAAGGTTATTTGATTAGTTTCTCCAACAATACGTGGGAAATTTTATCAGGCTTCACTGATTGAAACATATTACTTATCTACAGTTTTTTCTAAACATGACCTCAGCTCCTAATCCCATAGTTAGAAATGCTTGTGTCATGGTAACTATTCAAATTAAACTGTCTGATGAAGGCTGAAATAAATAAACCTTTGACTAATTGAACTTTCTCTGCAGTTGGGTTCTGTACAATTCTTGTTAGGATTTGCTTACATACACATTTTGTTACAGCTTGGGCCTTACATTACTTGCTGAACAAAGCAAATGTTTTGACTGTAAAAACTTGTATTTGGATTATGGTCCTAGATCCAAGGTGTCCTCTAGCCAAGTATTCCTCATTAGTAAAGGGAAACTGCATTGGCCTCTATTATTCCAGGGTATATATTCAACTGGCACGGTGCTGTTCAGGTCAGGTGGGTTACAGTCATGGTTTATAGAACATTTTAAAATGTGGCCTATGAATCACAGCATCCAAGAGTTTTTTAGAGTACAGTTAACTCTCACAGAACAGAGTTCTTACACTGTTCAGTGTTTTAAAGATGATACCTCATATCCTTAGTTTCATGTGGAAGTGAGTTGGCAGCCTGTGCAGGCTAAGCCAAAAGAAATGTAATAGTCTCTTTTTGATTCCACAAGCCTGTGTGAATTCTCTGCAAGTATCATTTTCCATTCTGCTGCCTCAAAGATCATGCTTATTGTCACACTGCATATGTTTGGAGAGCAGGAGATGGAGTTAAACTTCCTGTATTTTTCTCAGGTAGGGTTGTTTTGAAAAATCAGCTGTCCTTTCTGTCATGTTAATTATGCTCTTAAATGTGATTCCTCTGAATTTACCTGTTTTGCAGAAGAAAATCAGATTTTTTCCAAGATTAGACAAATTGGAAGAAATAAATCATAAGGTCAAAAGACCATGCACTTACCTTGAGCTTGTAAATGATGCTGCAAATTTTGGTGACCTGGTTAAATTCAAGGGTTAAACAAAGTGCTGTACACTGTTTCTGTCTTTAGACATTTGTTCTGTATCCACGGACTTACTTTAATGTAAATAGTCACCTCGACAGCTGTGTCCCCTTAAGCACATTTTATTTAGCAGCTGGGTTGTACACGTCACTTGGTAGCCATGGATTTTCAGTTTTTCCCCGTGCCAAGGGGGCAGCTGGAATAATTTGAGTGCTCATTAATTTGGGAGAAATGTGAGCTGCTAGTCAGACAACATGAGTCTTCTGTACGGTGCTGTACAAGGATAAGTGGATCAGGGTAGAAGCAATTTGCCCTGTCCCAAGGGGGTCTTCGTTTTTTAATAAGCTGGTTATGAAAATTCTATTTCTTTGCAGTTTAAAGAGTCTAATTAGAGCCTGTAATTTCTCTCATATAACTGGAATGGATGAAGGTTAACATTAGGCCTCCAGAGTCTTTTCACATTCATTTACAGACTTAAATCAGGTAATAGTTTGTAGCTAATTAGAATGGTGTATTAAATATTTAGTTTGACTTCACTTAATTGTGAGAACACATGGATGCTGTAGGGCTACAAAAATTATAAAGAAGAAGTACATTTAATTTTTAATCAAAGATAAACTTAAAGGCATAGCAATTTTAATACTGACTGGTATACTGTGACAGTCTGAGCAGCAATTGCCTTCAGTTGGTTAAAATGTCAAGATAAAGGAATTTCATGTCTATTTTATGTTCTTGCTGTAGCACTTTGAAGGTTCAAACAATTCATGGGTGTATATATATAGTGTCTGAAGGATTAAATATTTTTTGGCATAGCAGACAGTTTTTGTGTAAAATCTCATTCATTTTTTTATCCACCAACTCAGCATTTTCAGAAAGATTTTCTTAAAGAAGTTGTAGTGTTTGTACTCACAGGAAATCCAACAATAAACACACATTCCTACCAGAGCTGCCAAACAGTGGATCTGCTGTTCCATCAGAGCAGCATCTGCATTTACAGCTTCTTCTGCTTTGGCTGATTTTATATTTCAATGAACAAGTAATCCTAAAATTCTATGCACAAACTTTTTCCTGTTCTTGTAAATCTTCAGTTTTATTCTCAGGGACATGGTGTGATTCCTGGGGCTGTCCTGTGCAGGCCCAGGCCTTGGACTCTGAGAACCCTTGTGAATCCCTTCCAACTCACATTCTGTGATTCTGTTGCATCTACAATTCACAAAATTCTTTGCATTCTCTGAGAAGACCTCATACAGCTTTCTGTGCTACATTATGAAAAGCTTCCTGTTGCAAGGTGGATTCTTAGAACCTGAACCTTTTGCTGCTGAACTCAGTATAAAACCCATAAAATTCAGCTGTACTGAACCAAACATAGCCTTACAAAGTGGAGATCAGCACTACATTGACTTTTACCTAAAATGGTTGGTTCAAAGCACAGGCCAGGGGAATTGACAGCTCCTTGCACTGAAGGAAAGCTTGCTCACTTCAAGCCTGCATGAAAAAAGACAGGTATCCTGAGCTATGAAATACAGAACTTTGCTTCAAAACAATTCTGCAAATGGATCATATTTTATTAAACTGGACATTTTAGTAATGCCTCTTGGTCAGAGCAGGAGTGGCTATGGATTGAATTTCTCTGGCTTTATTTGAATGATTTTTTTGGTGTGAAATTTATTCTACAAAGCAATTTTTTTTATTAAATACAGAGCATCCAACTATTGCTACACATCTGCATGATACAAAATGACATTGCACAGGTGTAGCTGTGATGTGCCAGAGAGCCCAAAAGCAGTTTACACCTTTTATAATTATCCTTTTACAGTCTGATGTGCAGCAAACAAGAATTACATTCTGTTTACGTATCTAGTGAAATTTTTGATGCCTTTTTACCACTCTGCAGGACCCATACTTATTTCCAGTGGGATCTGTGTGTTCTAATTCCCTTGACTATGAGTACCTTGGTACTGTTGCCTGTTTGCTTGCATGTTAATGCCATTTTAGTTTAGACTGGATCCTCAGCTGCTCATCTTCCCAAGCTTTCCCACAGTTTCAGTGAGCTGATTTCTTGTCCCATAAACTGAGTGCAGCTCCCCTTTGTCTTGTCTCATGAGTCACTCATGTCCTCATGATTGGTCTGGATAGCAGTGAAATCCCTTGTTCATTTGTGAACAAAGCTGTGGGTCTAAAACTGGAGTACCAAAAGTGGTGAAATTCTTCAAATTGAAAAGGGAAAAATCCTGATCAGGTGAAGAGGTCAAAAAATAATTGAGACAAAATAAAGAAGAAATATACTGTATATTTGACAGAGAAAAAAAAAACACAAAAAAAAAAAAAGACAAAAGGTGTCTGTAACCTCAAAATAGTAAAATCTTTCTGACTGTCAGCTTGTTCAGGCCTCAGATTCTTGGCTCACAGTCTTTAGCTTTAATCTTTAGTTTCCTCTCCAGCATTTTTTGGATGCTAGAAACTCCATTATAGATTGGTAGAAAATCAGTGATAAAACTTCTAAATATCACCTTATTTTCTTACACTGCTTTCCCAGTTGCCAATTTTTATAAAATGGTTTATGACTGCAATAATCCCCTCAAAATCAGCTGTTATGGGAGATAATAGCCAGTTGTCAGAGCATTAACCACCCTTGACTTCACTTTGGGCCATTATGTAACAAAAGAATGAACTGGTGGTAAAGTTGCCAGGTGTATTAAATTATATGATGAATTATAGAGACTGTGTAGTGGGGATTAGTGTCCAAAGGAGACTAGTGGAGATTGCCAAACCCATTATCTGATAGGACTGTAGGCTGGACAAAATCCCAAGGGTGAAAGGCCAGTGCTTTATCCATTATGTCATCCTCTAATCTGTGTCTGCACCATGCACAGTGAAGCACACTGTAAATGAGTTACCATTGTTCTGTCTTACATCCTGGAACTGTGGAATAGTTAGTGGGGACATTGGCAGTATTTAGTTACTTAGAATTTAGTCTGATTTTGATCTTTTCTCATGGATTCTTGCAAAAAAAATTAGTTGATATACAAGAAAGTTGAGTAGAGTAGTAGCAGAAATTGTATGAGCCTGCTTTTTCCACAGGAGCTTCAGTTAGGTCCAAGAAAGTTGGTTATGTCACAGCTTCTGCTCTAATCCCTTCCCCTTCTCTCCATTCAAACAAATTAATTTGTTTAGGCTGCTGTTTTGCACTTAAGGAAGAAAATATATCTTCTACATTTCAGCAAATCCTCCAGGATTTTGAGGAATGTCAATATTAGGTATGGTTGAGTTATGCTCATATGTTGAGTAGTTCATTTAGGCTTGATTTGTTAATGGTTTGTAATGACTGACCTGGAATATTGGAAATCAAGAATGGAATCAAAAATTTCCTTTGCTTTTCAGGTGATAGCATAGAGTTTGTTCGTAGCTCAAATAAATCTATTTCATTTTACTTTGAAATAGTAACATTGTTATTATAGAAAACTGATGTCAGGTAACATTTGAAAGTTTGAAAAGTGAGTTAAAATTTTCCTTTCCCTCTTATACCCCATGTAATTGAAGTCATTGTACCATGGTTGAATGATAAAAAAAGCAGAATAAATAATTAAAAAAAAAAAAACTCAGGAAAATATTTCTAAAATACTTCTTCAGTACTAATTTGTAGTGCTTACACAATATTTGAAGGTGCTGTATAAAGATTTTATTCACACTCTCTATATATCCGAAATATTTATAACACAATCCATTGGGCTCAAAGTAATTTGTTGCAGTTATAGCTCATGCTGAAAATAGAATTTACATTGAAGGTAACAAGTTGGTTTGGGGTAATCTCAGGTTTTTGGGTTTTTTGAAGAGTAGTCTTGCGATGTCATTTCCTAAACATGGTCTTAGCAAAATGTTTAATATTTGCAAAATCTGTAAAAATTGTGTTTGCTGAATTGACTTGTTAAATTGCTAAGAAGAATTTAGTACATTCAAGCTACACAGTGTTGTACCACACTTAGTACATTATTGGTTGCCTATTTGACATTATTAACATGTGCTGCGCACTAAGCAGGAAAGAGAGCTAGAAAGGATTGGGGACTTATTAGACCAGTTTTGTGAAAGTTTTTTGTTTTGCTTTTAAATACCATCTCTTAAATAGTTATTTAATACCATTTAACCTATTTGCTCTGCCACATCTTTACACATTATGTATTAAGCTGTGCTGTTTGTGCCACCTGTGAAGGAACTGATCTTATTCAGGGCTGTGTGACCAATAATCGAGGCTGTGTAAAATAGCTAAAACTTGTGTCTCGTGTAAAAATTCCTTTCTTGTTTATTTTTCACTGCTATGTCAATCATCAGACTCTTTTAGGGAAAAAATAAGCTCTGTGCTAATAAGCCTTGAGCTGGACACTTTCTCATCACCTCCTCTGTCCTTGCACAGTGTAAAACAGCATAATCCCATTTCTCCCTGCTAGCAATATTTCTTATGTGTTGGATGAATTTTCACAGTGGGAAATTATTCTTTGTAAATCCTCAGTTGCATTATAATTTCTGTAAATCAGCAAAGTTTGTCAGCAATTTTCAGGGCTGGAAGAAATACCCTCACCTGATGTCTCATGTCAAACATATGGCTTGTTTGAGTTTCCCAAAAGCAGCTCCCAGCAGCCCTAGACCTAGAGAGCAGATCCAGAAATGCTCCCCACGGATGAGTGTGACACAGTGCTGCTGTCCCCTGACCCCAGGGGATTAACTGCAGCATCCATCTCCTTTTCTTCTGCACAAATTTTCTGAGATAGGTCTATGCTAAGAGCTGTTGGGGATGTGGATGTTTGGGGAAGCAGGGCTCAGCTTCTTGATGAGTGTTTTTCTTGCAGTCTTTGCTTAAAACATCTTGTTTTCCAGTGATGTAGACATTTAAATTATTTGGAGTTTGTTTTTGCTCACTGTCCCATCAGTTTTTAGGGTACAGTGTATGGAGTTTCAATATCTCTATAATACAAAACATTATAAAATTGTCTGGGTACAGTGTGCAATTGCAAGAAGGAAAAAGCATGAGGAAATGTACAAATGTAAACGTTCCCAAAAGAGGTATTTTGAATACTACAGGAGGAAAATTAACAATGAAGAACCTTTTACTGAGTAACTTAACATTTCAGGATTCAATTTCATGAGGTAATGTCTTCAATTTCATGGCTTCCTTGCTCTGAGTGCGCTGTAAGTTGAGGCTTTCAGCACCTCACAGGGCAAAGGTCTCTAACAGGACAGAAGATACTGAGGTAGTGCTGTCTTACATTGCATCACAGGGCTTTGCATCCCTCCTCAACTGAATTCTGTGTGCTCATTTGGATCATTGGAATTTCCTGTTAATTTATCAATGCAAATAGATCCTTAAGTTGTTTGTTTGTTTGTTTGTTTGTTTTTACTACTTCATAATAAAAAAATGAACTGAAGTTTAAAAAAAGCTATGAAAACATTTAGAGATAAATTGAAGGTTCAAGAATGACCTTATATTTCTATTTCTCTTTTCCCATCCCTGTTCACTGCCCTATATGTTATGCCCTTTGCAACAATCAGGTTCACTGAATACACTTGGAATTAGTGTTTATTTCTGGATTGATTTGTGTGTGTATCAGTTAAAGTTAGTACCTATAATACATCTCACATTGACACATTTTACAAGTTCAACATTTTTCCCTTTCCAGATTTGGAAAGGTTTCTTGGGCAAAGACCTGGGGCCTGTTCAGATGTTTTGTTGTTGATCTTACTGGTTATGATGAGTGAATCCAGTATGACTCTCAAAATCCTTTATGGCTGCATCCAGACTGTTCCTCACAGGAAAATGTGGGGTTGTGCCATTTGCTTAACCCAGGGAACAACAGCATCAATTCCCCTTTTTCCCACTGGTGTCTCCTGAGGTGAGGTGTACAAAAGGATTCTGGAGAGAGGGGACTAGGAGGATGAGATTATGTGAAGAGGAGTGATATTGAAGACTAATCTGGAAGTGGTGACAAACACAGTGTGATGTTGGGTGGGAAGCATGAGGTGCCATGAAAAGCTGTCTTGAGAGCTCTCACCTTAAGAGCCCTTGTAACAGTTAAATCAATTATGTTTTTGTGAGGCTGCTTAGGAGTTCAGACAATCACTTAGTCTCACATTGATCCATTGTTCCCAGTCAGTCCATTTGCTCCTCTGTGCAGAGAAGAGCTGAGGTGTTCCTGGACCACCATAGATTATAACTATGGGAACTTGAATTTTGTCCCTATATCCCACTTAAATTCCATAGATCCTGCCACAGGATTATTTTTATTTCTTGCTGAGCCACAGAGGAAAGACTATTTTGCTGAAGGTGTCCATGAAATAGTTTGCAGCTGCTAACAGAGGTCTGCACTGTCAGCTTCAAGCAGAAGTCCCATTTCCCCTCCCACACGGTATTTTAGGTTTCTGGAAATACTGTTTCACCAGCTGTTTGGCACGAATATATGAATTCACAGTTTCATTGTGTAGAATCTTGCAGATTGACTTGTCTTGCTTAAACAGAGATGGGAGAAGGTCCCTATTCTCTTCCTTACACTGCCAGTTTAATGAAGTTTCAGAGGTGAGGACAGTCCAGGGAGTGCAGATTAGCCCACACATAATGGATGAAACCCTTAAGTGGGTATTTTAGATGAAGTGGTTAGCACTGAAATAGCTGTCATTTAAGTCATCATTCTTAGCTTTCCTCACTAATGGTTGAGTGTATGTATTTCTGAGCTTTTATATAAACCTTCTGTCCAGAGTTTAAAGGTTCAAACTTCAGAATATTCCCTGGCTGGAAAAGGAAGAAGAAGGAAGAAACTTAATAACAATACTCTGTTATTCTTCAAAATTTGAGGGGCTGCAACAAAGAGTAGAGAGCAACCCTTTATGTAGCCCAAACCATGATCTGTGCCTAGGTAAGGCAAAAGAATGAAAAACCAGAGACTGGAAAACCAGGGAGAAAGCAAGATAAAAATGCCAAAAATGTATGCAGTTTATATATCTGCTTTTGATTTAGGTGTTTTACTCAGTGTAAGATTTGTGTTTAGTTTTGTGTGAGCTACTGAGCCTGGAGGTTTGATGCCTTAATATTGGTTAATTCTGCTGAGTAGGTGGGAGTAGCTGCCAACACAGCTTGTGACAGCAGCTGATGTGTTGTGCTTCTCACTAGTTTGCTATGGACTGCTGGTTTTGACCAGAGTCCACAGTGTTGCACATAGAGACTAACCATCATGAAATGCACTGTTGAAATTAGTTGGTTGCATAATATGCATTTGATTCCACATTTTGGAATCATTTGAGCTTTTGCAGCAGTCTTTTAGTGAGAGAGAAAAGGGACTGAATGGAGTCTCTTTCCAGGAAGTGACCCTTCCAGGTCAGGAATGAGACATAATAAGAAGGTAACATATGGGAGGTTTCCACAGCTGCTGTTTTAAATATAATTAAAATACATCAATCTCAAATGGTATTCTTTGCCATTCGACGCTTGCTTCAGAAAAATATGAAGTGAGAAAGTCACAAACTCTGTTAAAGTTTCCACTTCCATTGTCCTTTCAGTTTCTTTTAGCTCTCACTCCATATTCTGTGAACGTTGGCTTAAAAATAGCAGTCTATGGCACCTACTGTGCAGGAACAGCAAGTACAACTGGTTAAAGGTTAAAGTTTTTGCTCTTGGAGTAAGCTTTGCTTTGTGTTCAGTGAATCTGACATCCACAATTTTCAGTTTTGTAGATAGGATATAGAAATTCAAGACTGCATCTGCCTGAGAATATGTTTTTTCTCCAAACGTAATAGTTCATGATAAGCCTTAATATAGTTGATATAATAATTTGCCGGTCAGACACAGAAAATATTTTGATTCAGGTGTCTCTTTCAAGTATCTTGCATGCTTTCAAAATTATCAAGAACTGAAGGGCTCTCTATAACTTTTTTTTTTTTTTTGCCAGAGAGGCTGATTCCTTCTGTGATGGAAGTGGTCTCTTGATTCAGACACAACACTTGGATATTCAGAGGTGTTTTACTCATTTGGCTAATACTCAGCTAGCCAGAGCAGATGTAGACTATGTAAATGTTGTTACTGGATCTTCTGGGATGTGTCCATAACAACTTTGAATTTACTCAGTCTCCCTGGTCTGAAACATTCTCTCCATATGGATTAAAGGAATTTTTAGTGTCCTAACATTATGCTGTACCATAAGATACCAACATAGGTGCATCAGTGTGTGACTGCATAGTGCACATACCTATTAAAGCTAATTGTTTCTGGTTTGTTATTTATTCAAGGTCCAATACAAACAACAGAATGAAACAGACATGCCTTCTTCATCTATTATTAATTACAGAGATTTCAGTCATATGCCTCAATACTATACATATTTATCAGACTGCACAATATTAGTGCTATATATGGGTTGTTTGAGTAAAATAAACATTTCATGCAATCATTTTGCAGAGCAGGACTGATTTGACACACTTTGCATTCAGTTACCTCACATATACAAGAAGAAAATTTGGTGGGCACTATTAACAGCTTTACCTACCAACGTGCATCTTGCCTGGGATGTGAGAATATGGATGGATATTAAATCTGGTCCCTCATGTCTAATCAATGTACAATGACAATTTCAGTGGTTATTACAATGCTGTGTGTCCTGTTTTGCACCATACATAGCCCATTACTGCACAGGTTTCATCCATGGACAGCAGTTGAAGTAATTTGAACTTACCTTGCCAAATTAGTGTTGTATTTCTGTAGTACTGAGTTATATTTTTATGTATCTGTAGTAAACGAATCTGTGGCCACAGTAATTTTTTCCTATTTATTGGTATTATACATCCAGAGGTATCACATAGAATACCTATCTAGAAGAGTAAAACTAGTGTAAAAGGTATGTAAAACCAAGCTTGTGTTGAAAATTGGGATTTAGAATGTAGAATTATTCATGCAAGTTTCAGTTCTAATAATTTATTATCTAAGCCACTGCTGTGGTCTCTGAAAGCAGAAAATAATATGCCAAATGTTTGTTTTATAAGAATAGGCTGCCCAGGGAGGTGGTGGAGTCTCCATCCCTGGAGGTGTTTGAGCAGAGCCTGGAGGTGGCACTGAGTGCAATGGTCTGATTCACAAGGTGCTGTTGGGTCATAGGTTGGACTCAATGCTCTCAAAGGTCTTTTCCAACTTAGTTAATTCTGTGATTCTGTGATACTTCAGTGTGTGGTTCCTGCTTTTCACTGCAAGCTCAGAGTTAATTAAGTTTATGCTGATGGGTTCAATGACCTGATCAAGTGAAGCTTTTAGAAGCAGAGAAATAGTCAGAATTGTTTTCCATCAGAAATGATCTTGAGGATTTTTCTCACTATTCTGAATGAAGTATTAAACAATATTTGCAATACCTATTAATGTGTCTTTAAGGTCAATGTACAAGGAAAAATTTAAACTATCAGTGGCTTTAATTTTAACTAAAATACCTTCCTGTGATCCTGTCATGGCTATTTTCTTGCAATACTACCATGAATAATAGTAATTCTATTAATTCCCAACCAATATAGAAAGGGTATTTTTAAATTATAGTGTAACTTGTATTTCACTGTATAAAAGACTTTTTACTTCATGCTGACCATGGTAAACATCACTTTAGCATGTACCATGGAATGTGTGTAGAGAAAAGTACACAATGCCTTGGGACAGGGAAGGAAACAGCACTTCATAAATTTGGATCACTCCCTTCTAGCTCTCTTTTATAGATTCCTTTCTTTTTTCAAGTAATTACAATTAGCAGTATTTTTATCATGCTTAAAATATTTTCTAGTAAAACTACTAGATACTAAATAAACTAGATATAGAAAATATACTCAGCAAAAAGTCATAAAAATCCTTGCAACAGTATCCCAGAGACAGCCCATTCCTCATGATGATCCATGTTCCCAGTTTGTTGAAATTTTATTTTTTGTAGGTTATTTTGCTGCCTGTGCCTGTTATCATGCTTACTGCTCATCTGTTCAGATAAAGCTGGTCTCCTTTTATTAGGAACACAGTCGTTTGATTCTTTATAGATTAAAGCAGATCATTAAATATAAATCTCTCAGAGTATTCAGTCTCATCATAGGCTATTTTCAAGCATCATTTGCAGGAAGATAAAACGTGACAGTGATTTATGCTGTATTTTGAGAGTATAAATCTCACTGCACTTTCATGTGTCTTTGCAGAACAAAGAATTTCTTTATTAATGCTTTCATAGTAATCAACAAAGTATAAAAGCACCATTCTTTTGTTTAATGTTGTGTTCTTTAGAGTCTTAGATTATGCAGACTGTTGGACTCAAACTTGCAACACTACACCATCAGTGTGTAGACTTTTTATACCATATAAATCACAATTCAGTTCTGTGCATATTTTATGTTTGAGAGACTGGGAAAAGTTTTGTGATTGGAATCTGGTCTCTGGGCATGATGATAACACAAAGCACTGTGTATGCCTGGAAACAGGATGTGGCCATGAAGAAAATGGATAAAAGGGCAGTGAGAAAATAGGGTGTCATAACTGACAGTAAAGAGGGAGACATTCAGAGTATTTTAAAACTACTTCTGTGGGAAAAAATAAAACCTATGGGAACTTAGTATAAATTTGGTTTATTTTACAAATATTATCAGTCGTGAATGACGAAAAATGCTACTGGAAAAATTATAAGTTTGTGGGTTTTTTAAATTTGAAAATGAATTAAATTATATTAAAGTTCTACCTCTGAGTACCCGTCTTTGTGTTGACAACAATATTGTGTCATATGAACCTTGAAAACTGAGGGGAATTTGCTTGCCTGGTCTTGCAGATTCTTTATCTGCAGAAGTATTTGCTATTTAAGTGCCTCTTCCCCTAGATGATAACAATTTTCTGAATTCATAAGTGCAGAACAAATTTGTCTGAAACGTACCATTTTGTACTCCAATGGTTTTAGTTTATTCTTAATTACTCATTAAGCATAACTGTAGTTAAAGGTCAGATATTAAACACATTGAAAAAGATCAGCCATTCTGTTACACAGAACAAAACCCACATTTTGTCAGGAAGACATTAGTGGCAGAAATATATATTTTTTTTAACCTACTGTACTGCTTAACCTGTAATACTTTCTTAGAAAGGGTTTGTCCTGTGAATCACAAATCTCTATCTGAAGTTCCACTGGATATATTTAAAATGCAGCATTAATTGATTTATCTTTTGCATTTTACTTTCAGGTCCGTATTTTTACCTATCTGATTGGAAGAGAAGCTGCATTTGCTGATAACCTGAAGTGGATGGCCTGTGCTAACAAAGGTTGATTAACCTTCTTCTGTGAAATCTATTTTCAAACCCCTCAGCTGAGCCTTCCTGCACAACTGACCCTTCTACAGATATGGTGTCACTGGCAACTAATCACAAAAGATGGGTTGTTTTCTTTTTCTCAGAAAATGAAAATACTTAATTATCTTGTAACATACAATTTAAAGAGCAAAAAACCCCAATTTGAAATTTTCTTACTTAAAATATGTATGAAGCTTTTAAACTATGTTGTCTTAAATTTTTTGTTCAGAGAACAAACTAATTTCAAAGCATTTGTTCTCTTCTATCTGTTATTACTCAGAGTGACTTTGGTTTCTGAGAACATTAGGTACAAGTCCTGTTGAGTTAGGCATGGTATGTAAAACACCAGACATCCTGCCCCTTGAGGAACTGACAGTGTAATTGAAAAAAAACTGCTTTATATCCTTTGAGGAAAAGAGCATTAAAACATTTAAGATGCTGAGATGCTGCAGTAAAAGGATTGACTAGTATAAGTAGGAATGATTCAGGCAAAAACAGCCCCAAACTCCAATTAATCTTCAGGTTTTCCTTTTTCTTTCCTCTTGCAAAAAAAAAAGTTCTTTTTTTTCCATTGTGCCACATTTCATTATGATGAATTGCATCAGGTGCTATCCATTTAGTCATTATTTCTTTAACTACTGTTATGTCCAGCTGATGGAAATTACTCAGTTTGAAGTCTTGTCTTAATCAGCTAATATTACACCATAATTTAGTTTAAATAATAGTATAAGAATCCTTTGAAGCATCTTTTTTGAAGACAATTTAATCAACAAAATCTTTTAACTTTTTAGCCCAGCTCCACAAATTCATAAAGATCTAAGTACAGCAACTCAGAAATTAGGACCAGGCAATGGAGGCTGCCTTAGTAGATCATCTGGTCCACGTCTTCTTGTTCCCAGAGGGGAAAAGTGGTCACCTTTGTCATTCTGCAGGACTACTTTGTTCTTTTCAGAGCCATGTTGCTTTGAGTCACAGTCTTACTCATATGAATCAACTAAACAGCTTAATGACTGTTACTTCTAGAAATTTATTTCCCTCTCAGTTTAATAGTTACAATACCTGCTCTCTGATAGCTTATAATGTAAAAATCTTCTACCCCTAATCATTAATTAATTTTTTTTTTCAGCTTTGAAAATCACAATTGGAAACAGCATGTCATGGTCAGACAGTTCAGATTTAGACTTTTCCTTGCAGTTTTCACTTACACCTTGTCCCTTTTGTTTCAGTGAAATGAGGGATTACAGCACAACAGATGAGGAGTGTGGTAAAACTGGTCTGAACCTGGCTCATAGCAGGAGTGCAGTTTACTCCTTGTGTGGGTGGGCCAAAATATGTTGTTGTCACTGAGGGTGAATGACCCTAAAATCAATTTTCCTTGCAGTGATTTTCCCCTTGGAAGCACAGCATAGATGAAGGCTGTTTGCAGGGTTTCCAGCTGACTGGACTGTGGACAGCAGCCCTTTCCTTCAGAACGGGTCACAGGGGACATTCACACCACCTTGCAAAACTTCTTTAGCTTCTAAATTCTGATTGTGAAACCTTGAAAAACCCCAAGCATGTTTCTCTGTTACATTTTTCTGTATAAGTAGGGCATATCTAGAGGGAGCTTGCTTAATGAAGCAGAACACCAAACCATTTTAAATACATTAAAACATTCAAGATCCCCAAAACCCCTCTAGAGCTGTTTGTGAAATTTGCAGTGATTTACTCTTCTGTATCATAAGCAAGTGCATATTAAGGAAAACAAGATTTACTAAGATTCTGAAGCGAGCAAAGGTGAAAATTTCCTACTGCTTAGTGTGCATGTGCAGATGTTAGCTGTAACATCTAGAATTTAGCAATGACAGGCACTGCCTTTCCCTCAGCATCACTTCCAGCAGAAAGCTGTAGAGATAAAGCTGGGATTTGATGCATTACTTGCTAATAAAACAGCTAGAACCCTTTTTTTATTTATTTAATTTTTGGGGGTAAAATTCACTATTGCAGTAGCAATTTTGTAGCCTCTGTTTTACTTACTTGGTTTTTTAAACATTTTGTCCTGGGTCATCACTGTTGTTGGTGTATTATAAAATGGACAAAGGATTGGATTCATCAGTGCAGAGGAGCAGAGGCTGAGGGAGCAAGGCAGAGAAAAATGCTTTGAGAATCAGAGAGCTGGTAGTGGCTGCAGCTGAGCAGAGGACAGATGAGCCCCGAGGCAGGCTGTGCCCCAGCTGGAGCAGTTTACAGGCTGTTGTATCAGCAGAGCAGAGCTCTGAGCAGGAAGCCCCATCACATCCATTGCCATTATTAGCACAACCCCAGCCCCTCCTCACAGGGGGCTCTGGGGTGGCAGCCAGCCAGCTCCTGAGCCTGGTCACCTGCTCCAGGGGCCTGTCTTGGGGAAAGGGGAACCTCCACGGGGCTTTTACAGCTGCACTGAAACAATGGATTCACTACTTCATCCCTACCCAGAGCATTCCTTAATTCTGCTGTTTTATTAGTTGCAAGAGTATTGCATCTCTTTTGCACAGTGCCCAGGAAACCAAAAGTACTGCACTCCACGTAAAAATCAGGTGGAGGCATTTTGAAAAGTTATCAGCCCAATGGTGGGCATTTTAGGGAAAAGCAAGCCAAACATGCAGGGACTGTGTAATGGGAAAAGGCAGCCCACATGCAGAGCATAAGTGTCTGTCTTTTACCACATTATTATACATCTCTCATGCTTGTCATTACCAAATCTTACCCATTTCCTTCACGAGTTTTTTTCTTGCTGGGGAGGAAAGAAAAGCTGGTGCTGACTGTGAGAGGGCTCAGAGGTGGCATAATTCACACACCAGGGAGCTGAGCAGCAGGTGTTGGAATGCAGAAGCTGCAGCCTGGGTTTGCTGCTATTGCTGACATGGCCTCAGCAGCTGCGCCCAAGGAGCTCAGAGCATCTCTACCTGCTGATTAAACCTGGCTGTAGGAGCAGCCAGGGCTTTAGTTCCATGAGCTAGCTCTGATCTCTAGATAAGAGATGTAAACTTGGCTGTGTAGGAGGGTAATTGTGAGTTATATATAGCTAGAAACACATGAATTGTCAGAAAAACCTGAATTTAAATTAAAAAATAACTAAAAGCATGTTATCTAATGTTGTTCCTAGCTATAGTATAGTAACTTTCGGTAGAGTTTTTCCATTAGGGAAGATTGACAAATATTTTCACTTTCCTTGGAAACCTTTATTTCTTTACTAAGTTTATACCAAATGAATTCAGACTTACTGTCTCTTTTAGTCTTAGGAAATTAGGCTAAAACCTGTTTTCTCTATTGTATACTTTAGACATATGATTTGCAATACAACAACAAGGAATGAATCTTTTGTCTGTAACATGCTGCCTGGAGATTTCTTTTTAAGTTGTGATATGGCAACATTCTCAGAAATCTGCAAAGAGAAATACCAAAAGTAATGCACATCCCTACCAAGAATACTTACAAACAAATGCTCAAATAGGTATTTCTGCTCACATTGGCTGTACCTGGTCCACAGGGGTCTCTTCTAAAAGAAGAAAATGCAGCAGTACCAGTGTCTTGTAACATGTATAAACGTGTATGGCACAATGCTGAAGTGCTTCAGATTGAGTTCTGTTTCTTGTTTATTTTTTTCTTTTTGTTTGAGTTATCTAGCTAATTTTTTTTGCTTGAAATTGTGACATAAAAACATTTCAGGAGACAATCCAAAAGGATGCTATTTTTACAGCAATGCATTCTTTATCTCACAGGTAATTTTGAGGCTGTTATTAAAGAATTTTCCAGGCCTAAGCATCGAGGAGCTTCTTAAATGGCTCTTTAAGGTTTTGATTTTAGTGAAGTATGGTAATGAAAAGAGTTAATTGATTGTGATTCTAAAGTGTATGGGTAGCAAAACACTACTTGATTAAAAAAGTATTTTCTATCAACTTAGATACAATACAAACTTTTTTTCAAGTACTTAATCTTCTCTGACTTTTCAGACATTATAATACCACTTTTTATATATATGTATAAATTATATGTATCACACAATATGCTCATGTGTATTAAATATCTGAGTGCAGGTGAGATCATATAGTTTGCTGGATATTACTCAGTGCCAGCAGATCTCTGCTTCAAGTGTAATTCTGAAAAGAGGCATATCAAAATTCAGTCACTCTGAACTGCTTTGGGACAATGTAGGTCCTACCTGTAAAATGAGTGATCCACACAGTTGTGAAGTATTTTGGATCCCTGATTAAGACTTATAAACCACAGTGTGTACATGTACATGTGTTTATATACAATTTATGAGGTTCTCTATGTGAATAGTTGGCCAGTAAACATATTTTGATTATGTATTGACATTTTCACCAAATTAAAAGGACCAAATACTGAAGTGTTGCACTTTACTCACATGACAGAGAAACACATTCTCTGAGGTCCTAAAATTGGAGCAGGGGCATTTCAGAAAGAGTAACATATACCTTGCTTTTTCTCATGATTGTTCCACTGATTTAAGAAAGTACAATATATTTTGACTTTTTTTTTAACCATAAACATAGGATTCTGCTTAAGTACAGATTTCCTAATTAAACTTAGGTCAGTCATTTTTAAACCATGTCATACTTCTTGAAAACTTCCTTTATTTGTTCTCTCTGGTTTATAACTGGGAATTGTGTTTTCACAGGGTTTTTTACTCAGATCTCTACCTTGGCTGATGTGCAGGAGAATGTTATGGAATATCTCCATGTCCTCAGCCGCCCAAAGGTTATTGACCAGGAGCATGATGTAGTGTGGACTGAAGCATATATTGACAGCACTGTAAGTCTGCATGATAAAGCAAAATACTGTGGTAGAAATACTCATTATGAATCTGCTTTTTGTTGCTAACTCAGTGTAAGACTAGGACTTGATATCTATATGCTACAAGCAAATAATTCAATATTAGTGGACTTTAGCAGAGATTTATACATTGTAGTTACATAGAAAATACTGAAACAAATGGAAGGTTGAGATTAAGTTACGGAGTAATTTTGAAGTTTATGACATCCAAACCTACATTTCTTTTATTAATCAAAAATGGGAATTGAACAGATATTGATTATATTGAGTAAACATTTTTTCTATATGTTTTAAAACATGCCAATGAATATGTGGGTATAAACACACAGACTGACAAGAATCAATATTTTTAATGTAGAATTACAAGTAAACATCAGGGGTCAGCTGTGATGTCTTGGGGAAGAATACTGAGAAGATTTTGCCTTTTAAAGTGTATTGAATGGGTGATATGTTAAAATATTTTCATAAATATCCAATTTTAACTTGACATCCCTATGAAATATGAGAGTTAAAGTACAACTTTCAGTTATGTAGTGACTGAACCCTTGTGATATTTCTGTAGCATGTGTGATAAATAATCAGATTTGCAGGTAAAGGTTGTTAATTTTCATGGATTAGTCTGAAACAGAGTTTTATCTATTCTGTTTTTCTTATTATATTTCCCTTGCTCCAATTAAAATATTTTGGTTAGTATATTATCCATAGAACAAGAGTTTGTACAGATGTCTGCCATTTAGTACAGAAGATGCCAAGTATTCAATATAATGGGTAGAAGATCACAAATTACTCATGACACAGATGTTTTTTTTTCTCTTTCTGTTTTAAATTTTTACTTGATGGGTAAGGTGGGAGAATCTCAGCAGCTTCACTGTGATATTTGGTGGGTTTTGTTTGTTTTGAGTCTGTGTTGCTTCTAGATGGTTCAGTCTTAAATCTATACAAAACCACCCTGGGAATAGAGCTTTTATTTCATTTTCACAATTGTTTAGGCCTTTTCTAGTCTTCATTTGTGGCCATGAGTAATGTAAAATAAATACTTAAACTGTGTTACAAAGGAGAAACAAAAAGTTAATTGCTTTAGAGGGAATTAACTTATCTCTGTTTATTTTTAAAAAATATTGTATTAATCCAGTCTCCCCTTTGTTCTCTTTCTTTTATTGAACCATGAGATGAGATGAACAGAAAATATGTGTTATTAGTGTGCCTTCAGGGTATCCCACGAAATGGGGAGGTGACCAGGAGAATCTTATTCACTTTTTTTTTTTTAAACACTTGAACCAGTGTGGGAATGTTGAAGGGAGTTTGTGTATTTGCTAGAGTAGCAGGAAGACACTCAGGTAAGTGGTGTCCTGGTGCAACTCTCTTCCTTTGCCTATGAATCGTTCATTGAAAGTATTGCAATCAAAATCTTCCTCCTTTCTCAATACCAAGTCATGCCCTCTACCTACCAACACAGTACAAATTGCTGTCTCTGAATTAATCTGACACTTTACTCTAGCTTTTGCCTGTTAATCTCTATTTCCTCAGTCTTTGCAGGGAGTAAAGTACTCATAAAAATTAGTCCAACTTTCAGTGATTCTCCTGTATGTTATGGAAAAGCTAAGGGAAATTAACAACTAAATGTTGTGTGAAATACTAAGTGAATACAGCAGGGGTGAGTAAATGCAAGTGGATTTAAGAACACTAGAGGGGAGTGTAGAGAGAGAATCTTGAGAAAACCAGAAAATCAAAGGCAATGGAGCTGTTACATTCTTGAACAATAGAACTGCTTAAATCCAAAGAAAAGATCTTTTGATGCAGTCAAAACACTTCCAGGTTTTTCTCTTTTTCTTCTCTTATTTTCATCCTCTCTTGACTGAAGGCATCAATGTCAGTGTGAACACAGACACACACATAAATACACATGCACTCATGTGCATACATGCACACGTATTTTAATTGTATGAAAGCTCCATTCAGGACCCTAATGGGTTGGATTCTATAAAAAAAGATTGAAAAATAAAATACCATGATCTGCTTAGTTGCAGCCTACCTTTATCCTCCCTCCATCATTCTTCCCACAGGAAAAAAAAACCAAAAAACCAACAAAAAACAGGCAAAGGAATAGGATAAATTAGGGTAGTAACATACAAAACTTGAAAATAGGAATGAAAGGAACCTTTTACCAAACTTGCCTTGCTTCTGCCTCAGCTAAAGCTGCCTGAATGCTATTTTCAGAGACAGATTCCATGGCCATCTCTAGTGCTTCAACATTGGAAGTGCTGTTAAAATAATCCTCTCCATCCCATAACTTGTTGATTTTTGCAGACAGTTTGTGTGGCTGCTGCTTGGACCTTTCCCAGTTAAAAATATGAGTGTGTTTCTGGATAGATTAAATGTTCTTATCACCCAGCAGTGTCTGAACAGCCAGGGTTAGATCCCCAGGGCTGCATTTCCATGGTTGCACTCAGTGTCACTGTGCCCTAACAGCATGGAATACACTTCCCTGTTCCTTCTCACCAAACTGCACAGATAATTGGCCAGCTGGGCTGCTTCTGAGCAAGCAACATTAGGCTGGAACATTCTAGGATCCAGACAGAAAGAAGCTGGACAGTAATAATCTTAGGATACAAAATGCTTCCCCTGTCACCCCTGACTGTGCTCATCCAGTATTTGTGCGGGACAAAGTAATCTGTAAAAGCCAGAAGTTAGTTCATTTAAATGTTTAATACCATTTAGGAATTCCCAGAAGAATTTTGCTACTAAAGCAAAGCAGCTAATTCCTGTGTCTGTTCACCTCTCCTGTAAGAGGATGTCTGCAAAATGTTCATCCAGCTGCCTCTTCAACATGGCTTTGGCACTCCTGAGGAGCTTCACGTACTGTTAGACAGAAATATGACTTTTATAGAAGTGGAAATCTCTGGCAAGATGTCATTTGCAGAAAACATGACATGGAACAACCTTTATGTGTGTAAGGGCTGTGTTCTTTGGCACTGTCAGGATTGATAATTGATGTGAAGCAACTGAGACAAGGCCTCTCTGGTGACCCCTTGCTTCCCTTTGTCCTGTCCCTAGAATTTTTTCTCTCCCCAGTGTTTTCTGTCTTCCTGAAGAGGTAACCAGTAGCTTCTACAGTCATTTTTAGTTACCCTTCCTCAGAAAATTATTTGTGTTTATTTCCTTTAAACTCAGAATTTCATGTGGGAAAGTTGATTATCACTGTGTAAAGCCTCATTTCTTTCAAAACCAGGACTTTTGACATAGGAGTGGTACAATTTTAAGAAGTGTTACTGGCTCTTGGAGAAGCAACAGATTTCTGAAAAAAAATGAATTTAGGTCTGTGAGGAACTGAACTGATTGTACTTGGTTTTGCTACTCACTTGGGAAACAGTCTTTAGAGGATTATCTTGGGCTAATTCTAAAGGCAGCTTCAGCATAATTGGGAATGCTTGGTCCAGTCAGAGCCAGTAGCTTAAGTGCTGCCAATACCTTCAGGCTAAAATGCTGGAACTGAAATGTGTGATATGTCCCAGCCAGCCTCCTGTCTTCTGAGTCAGAGTCCTCTGATTCTAAATTCCACACCTTTCCTTAGACTTGTTCTCTTTTCCATTTTTGCTTCTCTACTCAGCAGTTTGATACACAGCACAAGTGGGTGAGCTTTGTTGGACCTATGGAACTCTGTGAGAAAGGGTGTTTGGGCTGTCAGGAGTGAGGGGTCAGGTGGAAGTTCCTTAATTGTGGAGTTTAACAGGAGAAGAAATTGTCTTGCTGCCGGTTCTTGTTCAGCTGTACAGCCCAGAGATACTGTAGGAAATAGCTCCAAAGGTTGCAGATGGGATATGTGGGACATCACTCCTACAGAACAGTCTCAACACAACTTTTCTGCTAAAAAATGGGTCACAGTTGATCTGATATCAGTCCTTCAACTTTGCTAAGGCCCACAAGCATGTAATGGTTCAGAAAATAGAATAACCTAATGAATGCTTAAAAAAAATTTTTTAAGTGATAGCTTTCAAATGTAAGCAGAAAAGAATTCTAAAACTACCATAGCATTTCAGGGAGGCAGCAGTTTTAAAATAGTCAGCAACTTTTAAGCATGCATCTATAGCGAGTCAATAAAAATGAATATTTTGGAAGGAAAAGGAATATGTGCTGGGCATCAGAATATTCAAGTGCAGCAATACACAGAAGTCATCTCTTGGTATTGTGGATAATCATCTGTAGACTACAGAACTCATTCTTATGGTCACATTTGGAATGTGATGAAACAGTACTCTTTTTTTCCTGCAGGAAATAAAAAAAGACTAGTCTGGCCCCTGAGATCCCATTGTTTAAAAGCTTGTGATTGAGAATTTATTTACTGGGGTGTCCAATTTGATCTACTTGGATCTTTGTTAACTCTTTCTGGTGGAATTTGTTCCTCATAAGTGTACCTGAATATATTCTCTGGATCTAATGTACCCTTGAGTTCATCTCCATGCTGTTGGTGTCCAGCTGTGAGCAGATTCAGGCAAACATCACCACATTGTCTCTGTTCAGTTTCCAATAGGAGGAGTTCTTTGCTTAGAAAGAGCAAATTATTGTTTCACTGCATATTCTGAGATGACTGTCTGATGCTCCAGAATTTAAGAGTTCATTTAAAACAGCAGTGTTCTGAGTCATTACAGGTCATGGTTTGTAACAATATGAATGGTGAGTGCTTTTGCTCTTTGTAATTTCCTTCTAAGTTAGAATATGTGTTGATTCTTCATTTGCATTATCCCCACATTATCACAGACATGCATTCCATTATGGCTTTTAGTTCAATTCTAGTTCAGTTCTACAGTTGCTGTTCTATATATGTGTATTTTTATATATAAATAT